>OY998130.1:1220677-1561115 GCA_963921915.1 Hyposoter dolosus
GGTAAAATTTAAAAACACCTCGGGACGAGGATTCGAATGGGAAAATCATCGAAACAGAATAGACTTCGGATTCCGGATACTTTCTACGGTGCAGACCGAAAATTTTCATAAAAATAAAAAAAAAAAAATTCAAGCTTTCTCTCATTTTTCGATTTCAATCCTCTTCTTGTCTATTTTTGCGGTTTGTCGTGAATCTTGAATATGAAATAATTCCTTTTTATTGAAAGACCCGGTGACAATCTTTCTGAGCCAAAAAAATTTAATGAAGCGACGTTTGCAAAATTTTTTCATTGCCAAATCGATTGCTCGACTTTCGAAGCATTCTGATCAACAGATTCGGTAGAAAACAGGAAATTATTTAATCCCAACCTCCTTAAGATATTTTTCATCGGACAATTGATTTTCCACTAACGAATTGTTGCAAAAATGTTTATATCCACATATAAAGAAAAGTCGAGCTACACTCTCGTAAGCTTTTTACAAGTAGAAGGGTTGATTGTATTTTCCAGTACAATAGCTAATACCCTTGGCCTGCACGAATGTGGCGTGCAAACACGCAACTTTTAGAATCGCAAGTTTTAGTTTTTCGCCTCGATTGCCAAATCGACGAGGTGGAGGAAGCAACGAACGAGAAAACGAAACAAAGCGGAGTACTACAAAAACCAAACGTATATATCGAGTGGAACAAAACGGAGAGGGACAACGAGAACGAAGCATTGAAACGACATTGCTCTCGATTTCGAATTCCATACATAGATATATTCCTGCTGTATCCGCATATAAACTAGATGAGATGAATGTTTAACGAAAAGCCCTGATCGAGATTCTCTCGTGAACGGTTGACTCAAATTCGTACCTTTTATTTCAAACTAAAGTCTCTGATTGAGCACTAAAAATTGAACGTACCGCGGTGAACGTAAACACCGAAATTTCGGTTGCTCAGCTCTCGACCACTTCTATAACTGCTCCATTCACAGTTTCACAATCGTGCACTCTTTTTTTTTCTTTTATTTTTCAAACATTTCTTTTTCCGGTTTTCGATGATCAATGTGTTTAGAATATCCCAAAACATCGAAAAATCATATCTAGAAAAAATGTCCGGATGTGTGTGTGTGTGTGTGTATGTAAAATTGAAACCTTCATAACTCGAGAACGGTTTGAGCTACAGGGCTCCCCTTTTGCACGGATGTTAATCCATACAAGCTCTTCATTCTCTGAGAATTTTTTTGGAATTGCTAAAAAAATACGAATTCTACGGAATTTTGAAATTTTCAAAAAAAAGGTGTCGACGCTCTAACTTGCGCAAATTTGAAGATTTATTACTAATTTTTTTTTTATGAATAGAGTATCATAATAGGAAGGTTGGTATGGAATTTGGGGAATATCGGTTGAACGGTTAAAATTTTATGATTTTTCGAACTTTACGAAAATTTGAGTTTTTGGAAAAATCATCCAACCACTCTCTTGCCATTTTGAACAGGAAAGGATCGAAATGCAACTCCTGACGTTTTCGTTCTACAGGATGTTTCAAATTTTTTGAAAAATGGAGGAAAGCTTTTTGTTCTGGTTTTGCGAGTTCAGGAGCGAGAGGATTGATGAGAAATGGGAACGAGACGATTCAGAGAAAGGATGATGCTGCCCAGACTCCTTGTTCCCCCGGCCAAAGACGAAAACAAAGTCCCTTAGGGAGTTTCGGGTCTGTGGAATTTCAGTCTCTCCGTTATACGATCCTCAAGAGGGATTCCTCTGTGCTGAGGAGCGTCACATAAGATGCGCGACCGCATCTCGTCTCGTTCTTATCCCCACAGCTATTTCTATCTTACTCCTCGATCATGCTCTGCGACTGCGTGTATACCTGTGTACAAGAGCAGTGTGAAGGTGTGTGTGTGTGTGTGTGTGTGTCTCAGTCTTCTTCCCCGAGGGAATTGGATTCCTATTCGATCTTCCGCGTCATTGTAGACATTTTTTTACGTTTTTCTCATCCCGCCGAGAGCGTGTTTGTTCTCTATCTTTTCTTTACTCTTTCCCTTCCCCTGTGCGATCTTCATCGTAGTTTTTATTTCTTTCCATATTCCCGCTCTCGGGTTCTCGCTTTTTCTTCCTCCCGAATATGCAGAATTGTCAGCAGAAATTCAGCTTCAGCGTACCGTTGGTAAACAAAGATTGAAAAGCTTTACACTAAACGTTTGCCAAATATATTTGTTGATGTGTACAAATGCGAAGTGGAGCGTGAACGCAAAAAGCCCTGGAAATTATGAGCTTGGTAAAAATAAATGGAAATCAAACTTTTCCTTTTTTTTCAATATTTTTGCTTTCTCATAGAGGAAGCTATGTGACGGGGAAATTTTTTTTTTACAGTTTTCAATGTCAATGTGCTTTAAATGTTCCAAAACAACGAAACAATCATGTCTAGAAAAAATGTCCGGATGCGTGTGTGTGTGTGTTCTGACACTGTAAAATTCAAACGTTCATAACTCGAGAACGGTTTGAGCTACAGGGCTCCCGTTTTGCACAGATTTTAATCCATACAAGCTCTTCATTCTCTGAGAATTTTGTTGGAATTGCTAGAAAAAAAGGAATTCTACGGAATTTTGAAATTTTCAAAAAAAGAGCGTCGACGCTCTAACTTGCGCAAATTTAAAGATTTATTGCTAAATTTTTTTTTATAAATAGAGTATCATAATAGGAAGGTTGGTATTGAATTTGGAGAATATCGATTGAACGGTTTGAATTTTGTGATTTTTTGAATTTTACGAAAATCTGAGTTTTTTGAAAAATCGTCCAACCGCTCTAATTTCTGCAAATTTTGTAAATTATTTTGTACAAATCTGCAATTCCTCTTCACTTTCTATTTAGTCAACATTTTTGTTTCGAATTTCCGCGTCGATCGAATAAAATTTAAGCTCCACTTTGTCTTTCTCAATGTTCGAATTTGTCAAGAACATCCAGGCGGTCCGAAGAATCAAGCAATGGAAAGTAATTCCTTTCGAATTCCGGATGCACGAAATGTTTAATTACCGAAAGCCGAGCGATCACGCGGATTAGTTGATGTGAAAATTGGATGACGTCCTCGTTATCGTCACTCCAGATTTTCGCGTCGACTATCTGACTCTTCAAGGGAATTCAAAGACTCGGACAAATTGAAAAATTAAAGAAAAAACGTCGAGGAGACTGTGGAAAATTTTCAAGAGTAATAGAGAACAGAGCGGAGCATTCCAATTACAGCTGCGAGCGAAACAGAGAGAAAAGTTTAAGGGCATTGCTCGAATGCTGACGTAAGAGAGAGACAGCGGACAAAAACGCTGGAGTTTGGCAGACAAAGACGGAATGAAAAATCTGGTATTCAATGTAGTGAAGCTTTTGGCAAAGCCGAGCTTGCCTCTCTCCTGTACGTGACGACGTTGCTGACGAAAAGCGACAAAGGGGCTAGCCACTCTGCGTGATCCTTTCGCTCCGAGCTTTCAAAAGTTACATCAGGAAACAACGTTTCCTTCGAATATACAGCAATATAGTCAAAAGCGTGTTACATCTAAGTGTAAACGCAATTTCAAATGTTTCAGTGGAGAATCCTTAGGAACTTGGTTCTTCTCGTCAAAACGATCGAAAATTTGAACCACGAGTGAAAAACAACGTCGTTATCGAAATCTTTAACATCTACTCTTATCAACCCACTTCCAATAATGGAATAAATATGTTTTTTCAAACGCGCGTTATCCTACTATTTTTTTCACAAAAGAACCAGATCTGATGGATATCAGATCCAAATTTTAGGCAAAAATATTGAAAATCCACCAAGTGACGATTATTTTAGTGAAAAAACTTTTTTTTCCGTTTATTTTCTTCATTCAGCATTTTAAAAAATATGTTTGCCTTGGATTTCTTTCAGGAAAGTTTTTCGTATCTAAACTGCAATGTCTAAAGGATGTTCAGTAATTTTTTGAGAATTTTCGGGCCCATAGGCTGGTCACAATGCGGGTTCAAAAATGGACTGGGTAGAATCAACCCAGTGTGACCACCGAGATCGGTGGCGGAAGTGTGACCATGAAAAGTTAACTATTTTATTTCGCCGCATAAAAAAATCGTTATTTCTCAAAGAAATCGATCAAATTAATTTCTACGTCGTTGGAAAAAGTTCGATAAAACTCAACGGCAATTTATGTCAAAAAAACTTTCAGGTAGCAGGCTATTTTTTTTTGCCAGAAAAGTTTGAGCAATAATTTGTCCAAGAGAAAAAGAAATAAGGAAACCGGTGGACCCTATAAGTTTGCGATGAAACGAATGAGAGGGAGCCACTGATGCTGGCAATTTGCCAATTCCGAATGGAGTAGGCGCCCTTGTTTTTTTTTTTTCCTTCTCGACGCTACTTTAACGATCTTCCCGTTACCACAATTCGAGTTTGCCCAAACTTTCCTACGGAATTACACCCACAAACCATCTGACGGTATTCCGTTTTGCAATCTCTTAAATCTTTCTCATCCTGCCTCCGCGTATAAAATGAAGTACAAACACGAGTCTTGCTTACAGAAGAGATCGCCGGAAGAGTGGTGCGATTGATAGAAAATTCGATTGTCTCAAAAAGTGTGCTCTCATGCACTGAGAACTCAAATTTCCTGAGTCACCAAGAGTTTGGCGAGCAGAATGAAATTCAAAATGATTAGAATTTAATGAAATTTTGTGAGAATGTTCTTTAGTATTAAATATGAATATACAAATTTTTTAAGATTTTTCTTCCACATAGTTTTCGAGTTATTGAACACTAGAGTTTACGTGTACAAGCATAGGATTTAGATAGAAAATTCGAAACAATTAGAATTTGATGAAATTTTGTGAGAATGTTCTTTAGTATTAAATATGAATATACAATTTTTTTAAGATTTTTCTTCTACATAGTTTTCCAGTAATTTTGAACACTAGAGTTTACGTGCACAAGCATAGGATTCAGATAGAAAATTCGAAACAATTAGAATTTTATGAAATTTTGTGAGAATGTTCTTTAGTGTTAAATATGAATATACAATTTTTTTAAGATTTTTCTTCCACATAGTTTTCGAGTTATTGAACACTAGAGTTTACGTGCACAAGCATAGGATTCAGATAGAAAATTCGAAACAATTGGAATTTGATGAAATTTGGTGAGAATGTTCTTTAGTGTTAAATATGAATATACAATTTTTTTAAGATTTTTTTTCTACATAGTTTTTGAGTTATTGAACACTAGAGTTTACATGCATAAGCATAGCATTCAGATATATGAAGGTATATCTTTTGCATATTGCAAACTCCAATTATTCGACAACTAAGTATACGAAAAATGAGAAAAAAATTGTGTCATCGTATTAGATGCTAAAGAATGTAATAACGAAATTTTATAAAATTCTTATGAGATTGTCGTACATAGCAAGCTTCTTAATAATCCAGTGGAGCGATGCGATAACGTGAAAAATATTGCCAAAGCTTAATCAGAGCAAAATATCGTCCAACATTTTCCCGAACAACATAAAAATGACAGACATCAATTTTTCATTCCGTACTAAAAGAGCGAAAAACGAAGGACGTGTGTGAGCCGCAGGAAGAATGAGCGAATTAGTAGAGCAAGAAAGAATCGTTCGGACGATGTTGGGCGACGCGAATGAGGGCGCAAAAGTTGGTGAAACGATGGAGGGGGTGTATATGCTGAAGAAATACATATGTATATATATTTTTCTTCACACTGGGGGATGGTTTCCTATACATAAATATATATATATATCTACATCCGTGTGTGTCTGTATACAGAGCAATCGCACGGCAGCATCGTTCATGACCTAGCCCAACGGAGGATTTTCGTCGCGCGCTTCGCAAGCTCTTTCTCTCCCTCTTGCGCACTTTACCAAGGGTGTCGTCGTCTGGTCGTTTACCACCCTGGCCAAACTTTTTCACGAGTACTCACATATACTAAATGGAACATGTACATATATATGTAACAAGTATGCATGTATATATTCATCAGAGTGTATACTTTATATAGGAGAGTGAAGCGACTAGCCGAAAGGTCCAACTTTTGCGCACTGCGTAAACAGGATATTTTTTTTCTTTCATAAAATTCTTTAAGGCTCGTCACTTATCTGTCTGAGCGATCTCGTCGTTAATTCTTCTTCCTTCACGGAGCGCGTTCTTTAAAATACTTTTTCAATAAATTCGCGAACTTTTAATCGACTCCTTTATATATACACACCATGACAAGTTGGCTTGATCCTGTCCAGAAAGAAAGCAGTGGATCAATTATCGTCATTGATCCAGCGTTTCTGATCGTCGTGAAATTTTTCACAAACTTGTCACGTTTTTTTTTTGCTTTAGTAAGGGGATTTTTTTTTTTTTTTAATTAAACAATGGACTCTGCACATACGCATGTTCGGATTACATGCATAGGCACAAATATGTCTATACCGTTTCCATGTGTGTCAAGTTTTGTGTATAGTTGAAATATTTTGATAAATTAATTTTTATAAATTTTTGTTTTCTAAGTGTTTGCGTTTATGAAATGGAAAAAGCTGCGAAGAACACAAATGTCACAGTTAAAAGTGCATGCGGATGAAACGGACATACCCAGTATGTCCATGGCGTCTTGTGCCTGCGGTCGTGATGGTGGCGACAGTAGTACTGGCGCCGTTACGGTCAGACTCGACTGCCGGCAGTGGAACTACCCCCGCTGTGTTCAGCCACCACCACCGTCGCTTTTATCAACTTGCTCCCTTCTCCCTCGTGCTTTGCTCCATCCCTTCCTTCGTTCGGTGCTGTCCAGCGTCTCGCGATTCTCTTCCAACAGCGCAAAAACCTCCCCCACTCGTTGAACCACCCCACCAGCTCTTGCAAGGGGCGTGTTTTGGATTCGCTAACGTCAAACGGATCGAGGGGTCGCAGGGGAAGACGCTGGTACTCTAGGAAAGGGAAAATCGCGGTAGGATATCGAGGCTGGTCTTCTCGGGTTCGCACATCCCGCGCAATCCCGCTACGGGGATGAAAGGGACAACCGCGCGAGACTGGAACCGTGAAACTCAAAAAATATGTGAAAACTATTCCTCCCTCCCCTCGCACTTATACTCTCTTTTCTTTTTTTTTCCTTTTTCTTCATTTCTCTCTCTCTCTCTCGTGCTTTTCTCTTTTTCACGATCCTTTGCCGTTCAACTATTTTTCTCCTTTTTTACATTCTCCCAGAGCTGTACTTTCATGAATAAAGAATATTTAAGATTCAAATGTTCGGAGGGTCTGAAATTGTCCGGATAGCCTGAATATCACGGTTGGACTGAAAAATATCATTTCGTATGAGGACCTTTTGTGGGAATAAATGAGTTCCAGAGATTTCTCGAGCTTCGGTATATTGTGGAAAAGTTCATTTTTTCAATCGTATTAAGGACGTTGTATGGAGACGGTCGAATCTAAATTTTTTTGTTTTTACTTTTCTTACATACAAAATGGTTTGCGAACCAGAGTTCATTGTAAAAAGTTGTTACAAATTGACTAAAGAACAACATACTCTAAATCCAAGATTGTCCGAGGTAATCTGTATTTTTTATATAATAAACAAAATTTCGAAAAAATTTAACGACCGATTTTTTTGAAAAACTAATTAAAGCTTCTTCGATGTTACACAAAAGTGTATGCAAAGTTTTAAGAGGCTTCACCATTTAGAAATCGAAATATTTAATGTTGAAAATTGCAACTTTTAACACACGCTCTTATGAGAAACTACTGAAAATTGTGATTTTTATAAATAAATATCTCGACTTCTACATGGTGTCTTGAAATTGCGCGAGCTATTAAGCATGACTATTTTCTTTGTGTGGTGCAAATTTAAAGGAATTCTATCGATAGAAAATTTTGCATACAACGTCCTTAATACCATTAAAAAGATTCGGACTTCTATTTCCTAAAACTTCTTGTTTCGTGAAGTGAAACTTCGATTTCACTGTCTCAGTAAAATTTCAGGTAAAATTCACATGGGGAAAATCATTCGGAGAACAAAATACTAGATTTTCTGATATTTTCCAATGTTTCCCGACGCATTTATCCATTTTCCGAATAACATGGAATTTGAAGGAAAAAAAAAAACTGGGAAAAACGCCTCGCCGCGGATTTTGGAACATAAGTTTCCCGGAACACTGGAAATGAAATTTTGTTAAAAATCGTCGGTATTTTGTTGAATACGGTAAAGTAAATATTTTTTGATAATTGCAAAATTTTCGTTGTTTTGGCAGTA
Organism: Hyposoter dolosus; assembly: GCA_963921915.1. Classification (NCBI taxonomy): domain Eukaryota; kingdom Metazoa; phylum Arthropoda; class Insecta; order Hymenoptera; family Ichneumonidae; genus Hyposoter; species Hyposoter dolosus. The sequence goes on from OY998130.1 coordinate 1,228,914, forward strand.
TATTTGGTTTCGAACGGAATTGTGAGCGAAATTTGCGAGTGGAACGAACTTTCGTTGAAAATTTTTTAGCTTTTTGTCATTCGGATCTTTATTACAGCCGAAAAATGTTTTCGATTTTTTGAAGACTATTTAAAAGTTTCTGACATTCATTTGTTTGGAGCGGATGAGCTTTCCAGGAAGTGGGAGACACACTTCGCTCAAATGCTTCGCATATATCGATACTCCAGTGTGCTTACTCCGCTATCGAATATCAAACACGACACTCTCGAATGCTTGAATGTCCTCGAGAATCACGCCACCGACGAAAAGCTCTGGCCAAAACGTGACGTGTCACAAGAGTCTGTCGTAGTAAACGTTCCTCGTGACGTTTCCCGTATCGAGGGTATGAGGCAAAATTTCGCCTCGCAACGTTAAGTCAAATCGACATGGTTCACGGTAATTCCTAGGGGTGACACAAGGAATTTATTTCCACGAGGGGGATCGTGTCGAAAGGTTCTTCTCTTACCATTTTTTCCCTCCGAATTCTACATTCTCGAGTCTTTTACGTTTCATCTTTTGTGTTGAAATCAGATTCGTTAAAATTACCATATCAGAATGAATTTTTTTTTTCAACGCCAATCGAGTTCACTGGCGAACCCAATTTTGTCGAAAAAAATTGACGTTTTGTCGAATTTGGTTAACGAAACTATTTTTGTACATCAAAATTTCATTTTGCTTCCTCATGGAGGAAGCTATGTGACGGTGAAATTTTTTTTTTCCAGTTTTCAATTCCAATGTGCTTCAAATGTCCCAAAACATCGAAAAATCATATCTAGAAAAAAATTCTGGATGTGTGTGTGTGTGTATGTTCTGGCACTGCAAAATTCAAACGTTCATAACTCGAGAATGGTTTGAGCTACAGGGCTCCCGTTTTGCACGGATGTTAATCTATACAAACTCTTCATTCTCTGGGAATTTTGTCGGAATTGCTAAAAAAAAAAATACGAATTCTACGGAATTTTTAAATTTTCAAAAAAAGAGTGTCGACGCTCCAGCTTCCGCAAATTTTAAAATTTATTACTAATTTTTTTTTTATACATAGAGTATCATAATAGGAAGGTTGGTACCGAATTTGGGGAATGTCGGTTGAACGGTTGAAATTTTATGATTTTTCGAATTTTACGAAAATCTGATTTTTTTGAAAAATCGTCCAACCGCTCTAATTTTTGCAAATTTTGTAAAATATTGTGTATAAGTTTGTACTTCCTCTTTACTTACTAGAAAATTTGTCCAAATCATATAATTTAAAATGTAAATATAAAAAAACGCTGCAAATTGAATTTTGCAAATTGTTTACACATTTTCTTACGATTTTTTTTTTCCAAATATGCAGTACGTGTTGCAGTGTCTAGTTGAAATTTATAGATTTCACGTTTTTTTTTTTTTTTTAGGGATATTTCATAATTCGTCAACCGATCATCCGTGCTGGGCGACCGTTGATTCAACTAATCGGATAAGAAGCCTAGAATATCGAATATTATCTATACCACGATAAATATTGAATATGGCAATAAAAATGTCAGACATGTACGCGAAGCCCCAAATTCTCGGAAAGTTCGTTTTCCGTTTTGAAATTAATATTTTTTTGTCCCCTGGCCCGATGATTTACGGGCGCGACGGGGTTGAAGAAATATTGACGTAAAATATGGTTATTTCTTTGGGGAGGCAGGAATGGGGGGATATAGATTCCTCGTGGTAAATCGATTGTACACATAATACGATATTGGTATCACGTATTGAGTGTATACGAAGGCGGTTTGATGTATATATAGGAGAGCCCATCGCAGGACTAATTATATTGGCTACAGCAAACCGCGCCTTGGTTCCTCCGATGGATCGAGATTAGAATACAGGAATTCTGTGTGTGTGCTATGCTCAAACGATGCCGAAGGGGAAGAGCTATCCGAGGGTTACGTTCGCTTCGAGAGTCCGAGGATATTCCTATAATTCTCTGCGAAACGAGGCAATATTATCCCGTTGATAGTTATCGCCAGAGGATATTCAGCATCATTTATTAAATCGTCAAGATCCGAAAATTCTCAATGCACGAAACTCATCATGCTGGCTGAAGGAGTAAAAAGTTTTGTCGATGGTTGAGTGATCGGGTGATAATTCGTTAATCAGAATCAACATTTCGACACTGAAAATGAAATTTTATCAAAAAACGTCGATATTCTGTTGAACACGGTAAACTAAATATTTTTTGATAATTCCAAAATTTTCGTAATTTCGACAATATTTTTTATTTCTATCGGAAGCAAAATTTACGATTGGAATGACAAAATTTTGCTGTTCGAAGAGACTCTCTAGAATATTTCTTGCTGCAACGACAACATTTTTGTGATTTTTCAAAAAAAGTTTTCCAACAGAATTTTCTTTTCACTAAATCCCATACTTTGTTTATTTATTTAATGATTTAAATTATTTTCTATCCAATCGTGTTTTTCGATCCAGCGAAAAAAGCTCAGCAACTTTTTGTTTGCAACTTCTACTTACACTGATTCATCGAGACACCGATTTTATTTATTCCAGGATGTTTAATAAATTTTGCTGCGCGATAAATAGCTCGTAGATTCAATCTAATTATTGTGCGCACAAAATAAGGAAACTCGAGATGATGCACCTTCCCAACGAAGTAAATAATTCAGTTAATCGTATTAGTCGAGAAGATTAATAGATTTCCAACTTACGAAAACCATTTTTCACCATCACTTATCAACTTCCTTCTCGCCTGCAAAATATCTGGCATCCCCATTCGTGTATTTCCCCACTCGTGTGTATCTTGGAAAAAAATGTTGGTTACTCAAAATGTATTCGTTGTATAATGTAAGATTGAAAATATATTTATAACCTCATCTGACTGATTCCACTCGGTTTCTGTATACACTCCAGCCATCTATTATCATTCACCCCTACGACTGTTAAGTTTAGATAGTTTCTGCGTACAAACACACACAGACAAACACACACGGATATATGGACAAATATATATATATATATATATATACGTATAGATCACTTGTGCTTTTCACCAAGTAACAGTTAATTTATCAACTACTCGCTCGAGCATCCATCACGTCCGTAGCAAATAACGTCTGTGCTCAGCCCTTTCCGGACGAAAAGGCTGTTCCTCTCATACACTCATTCCTCCCTGTACGCCAATGATACACCCATCCTTTATTCATGTCTTCCAAGAGCGACTACAACCTCGGCACATTTTAGTTGTGGAACCAAAAACTTCTGCGGAACGATATAAGACAATTTATCAATAGCAAAAAAGACTGCAGAGCACAATGGTGCTTTTCTGCTTTTATCTTGTCATGTTGTAATCGAGTCATTAGAAGATTGGGACAAAGTTTCTTGGAGATTCAATGGTTATCCATTTCAAAATTATTTTCACTCGAGGAAGCAATTTGCAGCTTTTTTTTTGTTTGCATTTAAATTATGAAATTTCGACAACTTTTCTAGAAAGTAAAAAGGAAGCACGGACTTGTACACAATATCTTGGAAAATTTACAAAAATTACAGCGGTTGGACGATTTTTCAAAAATTTCAGATTTTCGAAAATTCGAAAAATCATAAAATTTAAACGGTTCAACCGATATTTTCCAAATTCAATGCCAACCTTCCTATTATGATACTCTATTTATACAAAAAAAATTAGTAATTAATCTTAAAATTTTCGCAAGTCAGAGCGTCGACAACCTTTTTTTGAAAATTTCAAAATTCCGTAGAATTCGTATTTTTTTAGCAATTCCGACAAAATTCTCAGGGAATGAAGAGTTTGTATAGATCAACGTCTGTGCAAAACGAGAGTCCTGTAGCTCAAACCGTTCTCGAGTTATGAACGTTTGAATTTTACACACACACACACACACACACACATCTGGATATTTTTTCTCGACATGATTTTTCGATGTTTTGGGACATTTTAAGCGCATTGACATTGAAAAGGGGAAAAAAAATTCACCGTCACATAGCTTCCTCTATGAGGAAGAAAAAATTGACCGACTGGTGCATTTCATAGAAAAATTACACAGAGTTCGAATTTCAAGAGCCCTTGAAAGTGACCATGGAGTCGAGGTTGATCGTGTACGCTAAGGGGGATTAATTCCAAGGATAACGGAGTTAAAAGATTTAGAAGAGATATTCCGTGAAATCAGGCAATGGGTTTTGGTTGTGTATGAGGAAGTAAGCACGGGGAAAGGGGGATGGGGAGTGTAGGAAGAAAGCGCAAGGATCCTCAGAAAAAGTTCGCAGAACACGCGTGGCCCAAGCTCTCTCGTATGCGATTTGGAAAGCAGCCGAAGACTTGGTTGCTTTCGCCTGGAAGGGAAAAAGTGGTAAGAGAAAAGGAGATGGATATACGAAGAAATGGACGAAAAGACGGAGAGGAAAAGGGCGAGGAAGATGGAGAGAGCAACGTGTTATCTGCTTGATAAATAGGAGTGGTCGTTGAATAATGCAAAGCGCGTTTCCGACGCCACTGAACGAAGGAGTAACCTTACACCCTCAGCGCGTAGGTGTAGCCGTTAAAACGCTTCGGACCGATCGCAACGGTAAAGCGCGACCAAGCTTTACGATATACACCACGATTCGCCTAAATTCTCGTTTCCGCACATCACACAAAAAAATAAATCAAGCAATGAAAATACAGAGAAGTAGATTTCATACGATGCCAACGAGCAAGCAATCCATGATGGATGCAACACGTTCGATGATTTATCTTGTTGACTGCGGACGTTCGAGTGTAGGCAACTTGTACTCACGGTAATGACATTTCCCTTAAATCCATGTTCTGTGACCTTTCACTCCCGGAAACGTCAAAAATTTATTAATTCGTTTGAAGAGAAATCCGAGAGGTGAATGACTACACGGTGTCTGAAAGACGTATTTTCGGAATGTTTGCCTCGTTCAAGTTCATGACTAGTTTAAAGGTTAATTATATAATTGGCAAACGTCAAGTTCCATTGGCTTAAGTACGCAGAACTATGACACTGAAGTTTGCCAAAAAATCTTTTTTTGTTAATTGTTCGTTGAATTTCTAAAACCATGACAATTATTGAGGACGTTGTATGCAAAATTTTCTATCGATAGATTTTCGTTAAATTGGCACTACACACAGAGAATCGTGATATCTAATAGCTCGCACAATTTTAAGAGGTTTCACCATGTAGAAATCAAGATATTTATTTATAAAAATCACAATTTTCAGTAGTTTCTCATAAGAGTGTTAAAAGTTGCAATTTTCAACATTAAATATTTCGATTTCTAAATGGTGAAGCCTCTTAAAACTTTGCATACACTTTTATGTAACATCGAAGAAGCTTTATTTAGTTTTTCAAAAAAAAATCGGTCGTTAAATTTTTTCGAAATTTTCTTTATTATATAACAAACACAGATTACATCGGAAAATCTTGGATTTAGAGTACGTTGTTCCCTAGTCAATTTTTAACAACTTTTTTCAATGAACTTAGGCTCGCTAACCATTTTGTATGTGAGAAAAACTGAAAAGAAAAATTTATATGTGACCGTCGGCGTACAAAGTCCTTAAATATAATCATCACCGATTTTCTCTTTGGATCGTAAAAAAATATCGTTGTATTATCCTGGCCAAATAGTCGATCAGAATCTCAATAAAAAATTAAGTTGCTTCCAACGATGTCGTAATCAACTAGTAGTTTGTTGATGGAACATTGGGGGTGATTTGTGGTTGATGAATAAATCCCACGTTGCAATTATAGTCACGAAATGAAATAATCAGAAGCAGATAGATCGTTATCGAAAAAGAAATTTTCCCCATCACCAAAATCGCGTGGCTCAACATCGAGCTCAATTGCCAGGAAAATCCTGTTTGATAATGAAAATTGATATAATTTTTTATTTATCTGATCGAAGGGCTGACAACTAAATTGTCCACCGACCCCGACACAACGGGCTCTTTTCAAAGGGGAATTTCCAGTGTGAAAGTCACGATTGGTTAGAAGAGACGCTGTTCATTCATCGACTTGATAGGAGGTACATTTCATCCCCCGAGACGTTCAGCTAGATAGGGTTTCAGTGGAAGTGACATGTATGCCGCTTACGCGTGGCTGTGGCTGCTCCTTTGACTGTCCAGGCGAACCCTGTCGTAATCATTATCATCCACCGGGTATGCAGACATACCGTGGCGTTCGTCTCGAAGTATGCGGGTTAGGGCGGACATAGTTATGTCATATATATACCTATGTATATATAGCATTAGGATGTACATGATGAAATGGGTATATAGAGTGACTTTATATAGGAAATCTTGAGCAGAGCGGAATGAGAGAGTTGGAGAAGGAGGAGGGATGGTGAGGGAACAAAAAGAGGTGGAGTCTGTACCGAGGACGGAAGAACGACGATGCCAACGACGTCGACGACAACGACGTCGAAGAGGTGGCACGCGATCCTATGCTATATTGGCATACCGACGCCGAAGCGATATGGGAATACTTTAAGAGCAACTTTATAGTCGTTCTCACGTCACGGTTTTGAGCCTGGAGCGTTATGAGGAAGCGAGAGGAGCAACGGAGGAAAGTCTGAGGAATTGACTCAACGTCTTGTGGATTAAGATCACGCGCGGATTTTGCGGTCGTCCCTTAATTAGAAAATCGTTTCCTCCACTTTCTTGACTTTCTTGACTTCTCTAGACTTTTTCTTTCTTTTTCTACAGTTTGTCTCTTCTCAGCTATTTTCATGAGTCCACTCTCTCAGCATCCTCTCATCGTTCCCTGCCTTTTGATTCACGCGCCACTCTCATTATTAGTCGCACGAGTTCGTTGATTGAGCTCAACGGGTTCATTCGTTCCAATAGACCTCGGCCAAGGAAATTACGTGAAAACCATACGGGAAGGAGAACTCCCCACCATCTACCGAGTCCTCCGGATCAGAAAAGAATTTTTATATGTCATCCTGATGTCCATAATAATTATGCTTACAACTTATCGTCGGTGAAGCCAGCTGAGTCATGAGTATTCATTACGAATCTCGAGTATCTAGACACCCAGTAAATTGTTCAATACTTGGCGTCAAGACACTAGCAAATAAATCTCTATGCTATATTTTGCTTCCTCATAGCGGAAGCTATGTGGAGGTGAACATTTTTTTTTTCCAGTTTTCAATGTCAATGTGCTTAAAATGTCCCGAAAAATCATATCTAGAAAAAATATTGGGATGTGTGTGTGTGTGTATGTTCTGGCACTGCAAAATTCAAACGTTTATAACTCGAGAACGGTTTGAGATACAGGGCTCCCGTTTTGCACAGATGTTGATATATACAAGCTCTTCATTCTCTGAGAATTTTGTTGGAATTGCTAGAAAAATACAAATTCTACGTTATTTCGAAATTTTTTAAAAAAGGCTGTTGACGCTCTAGCTTTCACAAATTTCAAGATTCATTATTAGCTTTTTTTTTTACAAATAGAGTATAATAATATGAAGGCTGGTATTGAATTTGGGGAATATCGGTTGAACGGTTTAAATTTGATGATTTTTCGAATTTTACGAAAATGTGAGTTTTTTGAAAAATCGTCCAACCGTTCTAATTTCTGCAAATTTTGTTAAATATTGTGTATAAGTCTGTACTTCCTCTTTACTTTCTACCAAAGTTGCCCAATTTACATAATTTTAAATGCAAATTCAAAAAAAGTTGCAAATTGCTTTCTCAAAATTCACGATGTTCAAATCTTCCTCTATGAGGAAGCTTTGAGCATCGCGCATCTTGAGCATCGTGAGGGAGCAATTTACAAATTTCAATTTGCAGCGTTTTTAATGTTCGAATGTCCATGATTTTCAAGTATTGAAAAAATCGAGAAATCAGATTGCTCCGGATTAGATATTTCTTCTCGGCCTCTCTTCTCACTCGGGCCTCGGCTAGTCTGTCTCGCCAGCTCTGTCAGACCGCGTGGTCGTTGGGTCCATTGCTTTACTCCTTCATTCTCATTGCTACTTGGCATTTTTTTTTTTTTCCATCGTACAGCCATATTGCTTGCAAGCATTAACATCGGCAAATTAGATCTCAATGACGATCTACGACGAGAGGTTCTTAGAGAAAGGGAGGCCGGTGGGAATCTCTGTTTCCATATGGCTTCGGCTCACAGTCTCGACTTAAATGGAAGGTATGGTAACAGATAAGGCACAGCCTGTCTATTGGGTACACGTCTCTTTATAGAACGACGTATTTCCTACGAGAATTTATATGTTCGTGGTGTGTTGTGTTTCCACCATCGACCCTGACCATCGTTCGCATGAAATGAAACTTTTCGAGTCACTGAATAGCTTTTTTTTCACCTCTTCCCTTCTCACGCGTTCCGGGTCTCGATAGATCGTTCTACTCACGAGAGTGCTGCTGTTTTCACTCTCCCTTTCTCTTTTTCTCATTACCGATAACGATATCCCACATCGAAAATAATGCCTTCAACCGAGCAACATTGAATTTGTCTTCGTTTGTGTTCGCAACGCCACGTAGAGATAGCGAAATTGTTCGAGAAAATTTATAGTCAGGTCGTTTGCTTTTATCACTCTTGTTTTCCACGTAAAGGAGAAATTCATGCTGAGCTTAATGTTCAATGGGATGTGTAAATAAATTAAAAGAATAATCGAAAAACCGTAAAACTTTGAACTCTGAAAAATAAAAAGATTTTGCTTCCTCATAGAGGAAGCTATGTGACGATGAAATTTTTTTTTTTTTCCAGTTTTCAATGTCAATCTGCTTAAAATGTCCCAAAACATCGAAAAATCATATCTAGAAAAAATATCCAGATGTGTGTGTGTGTGTATGTTCTGACACTGTAAAATTCAAACGTTCATAACTCGAGAACGGTTTGAGCCACAGGGCTCCCGTTTTGCACAGATTTTAATCGATACAAGCTCTTAATTCTCTGAGAATTTTGTTGGAATTGCTAGAAAAATAGGAATTCTACGGCATTTTGAAATTTTCAAAAAAAGTCGACGCTCCAACTTCTGCAAATTTTGAGATTAATTACTAATTTTTTTTTTTATGATTAGAAAGTTTTGTAATAATAGGAAGGTTGGTATTGAATTTGGAAAATATCGGTTGAACGGTTTAAATTTTATGATTCTTTGGAATTGGCAGAAAAATACGAATTGTACGGTATTTTGAAATTTTCAAAAAAAAAGGGTGTCGACGCTCCATTTCTTTTTCGACCTCAGAAAATAGCAATCGATCTTGAAAAATAATATGTTATGTTTATTTCACGGCAGTTGCAAAAATTCTCGGTTAATAAACTTCTCGTATCTTCGGATCTGGAAGAACTGGGCGGAATAACTGGGTGCTCTAACCTTAACTCAAATGGTTGGAATCCGGGGGTCGTTGGGCCGAAACTCCGGGCAGCGTTATAGAGAATTTTAATAATAAAGAAAGGGAGCGAAGTAGAATCTTAGAATGATGGTGGATATAAGCACTGGTAGAAAGCTCGACTTCATTATTCAAATACGAAATAGCTGCAGCATTTTTTGTAGGGTCGAGAGAAAAGTGAAAAGAAAAGAAAAATTCAAGGGTCTGCCACGAGTTCGAGATGCTTGATGGGCATGGTGATGAAAAGGTCGTAGGTCACATTCCAAGAGGAAGAAGGAGGAAGAGGAGAGTCGCCTGGAAGGCGTCAAGAATCTACCAACTCTTCTTTCCAAGGGACACGAGAAAAGTCTTGGGGTTTTCCAGTGTCTGATTGTTCTGAGTGCGGAGGGTGTGTTCTCGCTCGCTCTCTCAATTCGAAGAGGTGTGGAACATACCCGTACTGGCATGCCGGGTTGATCCTTTTAAGGAGAACTCAATTGTCTGACTAATTGCAGTTACTCTCTTCCGCTTTCTCCTCTAGCTCAGGAGTTCCGAGTCTCCGCTTCCTCACCACCTTATACATCACCTCATCTGAGTCGTCCCGGCGACGTTAAATCTCACACCCCTTCAACGTTGATCGATTTTCTTTGCTCTGCTTCTTCTTTTTCCGACTATTCTCACGAGTAAAGACTTTTTTCTCTCAACTCGCACTTGCCACGGCTGAAATTGAGTCTCGTCCAGTTTTCCGAATCGTTTGAGAGCTGAAACGAGCTTTTTCGAGTCACATTATTTCTGCAATCATCGTCACTAACCTAAACCTTAATTTTAACCCTTTGTGGTCACCGTGGGTAGAATCCACCCAGTTTAACGTATTTAACCTATTTTAAAAATACGTTTGCCTTTGATTTCTTTCAGGAAAGTTTTTCGTATCTAAACTGGAATGTCTAAAGGATGTTCAGTAATTTTTTGCGAATTTTCGGACCGATAGACTGGTCACAATGCGGGTTTAAAAATAGACTGGGTAGAATCAACCCAGTGTGACCAACGAGATCGATGGTAGAAGTGTCACCACGAAGGGTTAACTGAATCATTTAAAGATTTTGAAAAAAAACGTTCCTACTGATTCGCCATAACACAATGCCATCATCGCACTGCCCGAAATAATGCTTTTCATCAGGATATGTACCAGGGGAGTAAGTTTCCGAGGCAAGCTCTGCATAAATGAACTCTGCCTAGTCATTACGTAACCTACTATTAGAATGTTGCCATAAATTTAGCGATGACGATTAAGCTAGTTGAATATATGTACGTGTGTGCGGTGAAATGTCTGCAGTTTATTCGGCGTTGACTTTGGTATTCTACGAGTGGAGGCAACTCTCTAATGGTAGCTCAACGCCGGAAGTCCACTCACGTGCAATACGCGTTCTATCCCTCTCTGTCTTCCTGCAAAGCATACGTCCTGCCGTACCTCAAGATCTTTCACATCCCCTCTTGTATATAATCCCTAGTTGCGGCCTTGGATAGCCGAGAGAAGCTTGAACGACTGTACTGGCCAATTCGCTATTTTACTCGTAGCGTGGATCGTGGAGAGCACCGACCGTAAATCAACCTTAAACCGCACACCTACCACGACTTACAATCGAACGTACTTAGCAAGGATATTGCGGAGAGGCCGCGGTGAAGTTTGCCTCTCTCTCTCTCTCTCTCTCTCTCTCCGCTCGAGCCCTTTCTCATCTGCGGCAACTGGAACCGTTCTATATAACAGTTCGCCCCAACGGACATCGGACACGAATGGAATATATACTACGGTAGATTATCCCTCTTTGCAGAGACTCGATATAGTATTGGTTGGGACTCTCCCCTGCAGATCATAAACCTCTTGGCTGGAGGCATGTCGAAAAAAGGACAAGTGCTTAAAATCATTTTCCCCATGCCACTTTCGCTATTTTCCTCTCGATTCCATTCTACACAGCATTCTCCGAACATTTTGAATCAGTGATCCGGAACTTTGGGTCATTTATTCGTAAAAATCGAATGATCCAAATGGAAAGCCTCGCAAATAGGTCAAGCCAAGGAGAACGAAAATTTGAAACTTTCTCTTCGGTCTCCCTTTGGCCCTACTTCATTGTACGATTTCCGTTAAGAACACGACCGTTTCTTGATACACTTAGAAGTTTAGCACTGGGGAGGTCGTAATTTCTCAAAATACGACAATGTCGTTTTAACACTACTACGAAAAGAAGCTCCTGGCAAAGAATGGCAAATTTTAGCTCTTCATTTTCAATCTTCCTAGAATCTCAGTGTCCTCACATCACTCGAGCTTTATTTAAGACGCTGAACATTTATAACGCATATAATAAAATATGATCGTTTTAGGAATCGATTTATGAGAGGCCATTGGAAGAATACGACGGAATCGTTTCAATCTCATCTCGGACATATAAACGCTAAGAATTCGATCAGTATCCACTCGCTCTGCCCATTGTCGATGTGCTGGAAAAATCTTTTATCGAAAGTTCAAGCAGACGAACGTCGCCTCGTTCTTACATCCTCCGGGAAAACGTCCAGATACGTAAACGTTTCCAATTTCTGGTGGGGAATTCGATCGTAAATTATCACGTGTCGTAACGTTTTATCCGTTTTGTTGGCGAAAGCTAAATATTAAAAATGTCAGAAGCATCGCTTCTCCTTTCTGTGATTGGCATGCCAGAGTTGGACTTTTCATGACTCCATCATGGTCTCGATCGCTGAAGTATTTTTTTCAACCGTTCATCATTTTGATTCGCGCAAGGAGCCAGAAATTTCCTCACAAAAGCTAAAACATCGACGATGATATTATTCGGATCGCTCAACGTGCCGAATAATCACGAGCACAATCGAGCTGTCCATCATCCGTATACACGTCCGTTGCATCAAATCGACTTCGAGAGTGGTTCACTGCGAAGCTCATCATTATGATCGCTGCCTCATCTGTGTAACTTTACTCATAATCCTGAAGGACCAGATAACTGCCCATTCGTTGGCCAATAATTGGCCAACACTGCTGGTTAACTGGCACATGGAAGTGACATTTTACGACTGTATTGTAAACGCACTTGGAAAGTCAGATCCAGTTAAACTAGTTTCGAGCTCAATACGATTCCAACTTCCCAAGAACAATAAGACAACGTCACTGTACTCGTTGTGGAATCTCTTTGAAAGTAGGGTAGCATGGTTGCGGTCTTTGCAGTTGAAGAAATAAATTAAACAGACTTGTAACTGCACTGACGAAATGGACTAGAATGGTCAGATGCGTTGGTCCCTTTTTATGCAACAGAAAAATGAGAAACAGTATGGAAAGTTCCAAGTTTTGAAGCATCGATTGCTTATTGAACTGCTAATGAGATGGCAGGATTCTTGAAAAGCTCGCAGACCGAGTCTTCATCAAGAAATAATGGCAGCCTCGTTGTAAATTCGTCGGAGAAGGTTCTCAGGGGCATTTATTGTGGTCGTCAAAGATTTCAGGAGTTTGAAATTCTGCAAGTGTTTCGACTACCTCGTTAAAATGCCTTCCGTTAATAGAGTCTCGCTTTTGTTGCAGCGATCTCGTAATCTCTGCTGCAAAATGGAGCCATAAAACTACGAAGGGCTGCAAGATTTCAAGTGATGAGTAAATCGAATGAATACATAGCTTGTTAATGATTATTTTTGAATATTCCTCCTCACCTTCTTTCCTTTGAACTCGGTGAGAAGCTTGACGACATGGAAAGTATTTTCAGGTAAAAGTTGGAATTTCAACAACGCTTTGGAAGCTGGTAATACGACGACAATTAGGGGGTGGCATTATTCGTAGTTAAGATATTCGGATAAGGAAGACGATCCCCCTCGATGATATCGCATCTCCATCGTCGCGGATCCTCCCTCGGCGCCCTGGTTCTTTGGTAGGTTAGCTGTTGCAAGATGGATAGTTTTCATCGCCCGGATTCATAAAGCCGAAGGAACCCTTCTCTAAACGATAAGGAATGGCGGAAAGAAAGCTCTGGCAAGCGAAGGGAACAGTTGGCTGAGTTGCAAAGGACGAAAAGAAGGGAGAAGAAAGGACAGGAAGAAATAGGGATTCCCAAGTTTTCTCCACGTATAAAAACTTACTCACACGCTCACACGATCGGAGATATATGAGCTCGAGATTCGGGACGAGACTTGTTCGCGACTCCTAGTTTCATACCTTTTACACGAGATACATGAGATGTGTGTCGTCCTTGTTGGAAACATTGTATTACTGTTATCACGCTTGTACGTGGATCTCTCAAGCTTCCTATTTTTCACGACACATTGATCAAAGTTGAGAAGCATCGGTACAACTGGTACAGCAATACAAATTGTTAAATTTACTTTATTAGATTGCACATATATCTTTTCCTACAGCTGTAGGAGTCCTGGAAAGGATAGATCCACACCAGTGGCCATTTATAATCGTATCGAGCATATGCCGATGGAAATGGCGAATTTATTTTTCAATTTTTCTCCCCGTTAACTGAGTCGTCCGATTTATATCTATCCGAAAAATTCCAGGGTGGTGGGAATCCACCGGTCAAGGGAAAGGGCATCGCGTGCATTCTTCTCTGTCTTTCATCTTTCTCTTTCTCTCTCCCTCTGTTCCTTCAGTTTTACCAAACGAGTGCGATAAAGACGCCGCGAAAATGTGGACTAACGACCCTCCGAGCTAGCCCGGGCTGAACGCGCGGGAGCTCGGAGTAGAAATTGGACCATAGCCAACAGCAGCACTGCGGATGTCGATATGGTAACGGAGCACGATGGTGGGGAGCCCCAAAATCCCGCAGCATACCCGACCTATCCCTATAATCCTCTATGAAGTATCCACCAAACTCCGCGGTGAAAATTTCCGAATCTCTTTCTATTTCTGAAATAACTCAACGTTTTCCTCTGCCTAAGCGTGAATACCGAATACGTTAGACTCTGCAAAGTTGACCTGCTGAATAACCGAGGGCGGTTGGCGAGTTACTCAAAGAATCCAAGTTGTTTATGGGATCCGAATTGCCATTTTGCTTCCTCATAGAGAAAAAATCGAAAAATCATATCTAGAAAAAATGTCCGGATGTGTGTGTGTGTGTGTATGTTCTGGCACTGTAAAATTCAAACGATTATAACTCGAGAACGGTTTGAGGTACAGGGCTCCTGTTTTGCACAGATGTCAATCTATACCAGGTATTCGTTCTCCAAGAACTTTGTTGGAATGGCTAGAAAAATACGAATTCTGCGGCATTTTGAAATTTTCAAGAGAAGAGTGTAATCGCTCTAGCAAATTTGAAGATTTATTATTAACTTTTTTTTTTATTAATAGAGTATCATAATAGGAAGGTTGGTACTGAATTTGGGAAATATCGATTGAACGGTTTATTTTCAGTTTTACCCACTTTTCTCTCTTCCCATCCCCTTTCTATCATATTCCGAGCATTTCTTTGGGGTTAACATGCCGAAAAGTGGTCACGCGCGATTTTCATCTTGCACGAGTAGGTTTGCCCAGTCAGGTTAGCCTGGTCTAGATGAATGTAGAAAGTAAACCTCATTTTTATAATAATTTGAAAGAAAAAAAAAAAAGTTTTTGTGTTGATGCGGATTGCTAAAGAATTTCAAATTGTCTGTCACACGATTGTTAACGTAGAAATCGTACGAACTTCAGAACGGTCGATGGGTGGAGCTTTTTGTAGACCATTTTTTCCAAAGTAATGATTTAAAAAAAAAACGATTTTCTCGTTACGTTTCCTCAATCGATTAGCATGCCCAGTTCGATCTCGATATGTCGAAAATTATGAAACTTGGGAGAGACTGTAACGGATAGACGAACAGATGGTCCTGATTGAATGAAAATGGTTTTTAGTATCTGAACGGAATCTTGAAAGTGAAGCTAGTGGGTCTTTAGGAAAAAGAAGATTGAGATGAGCGAAGATTCGCAGAAAAGTGGAATGGTAGATTGGATCTATTAACTTTCGAGCAGTCTCTAACTGCACCGTTACCTCGGGATTTTAATCGCTGATCAACCTCTTTTGCCATCCATCTCCAGAAGTACTATCCAGCGATGGAAAATTGGCCTGAACTGAAAATGATACAAAAAGGACTGGTAAAATGATCCGTGGGTCCAACGTATCGAGAAATTGGCAATTTACCGAGGCAACCATTTGGAAGAGTTTGGAGAGAGAGATGAATGTGTGTAGGACGTAGCCAGTGAGTAATGGATTTCGTGCAATTACTCATTGGAGTAATGTGGTACGAGTGGACATCGAAGGACGTCGTTGAATCGCACGTGAGTGCGTCAAAGCTTCGGAAGACGCTATCTTGGCTACGCCAGCCGTTCTGCCTACAATAATGAATCTTTTGCAATCCAAGCGTATAATCCTATCTGGCACGAGACGCGAAACACGTTGCTGGATTTATCTGCAGTGTATGGTGTATACCGAGTGCCAGCAGGTTTTGTACTCCTCACCCCTCTTCATAACCGTCGCGAGCTTTTCACTTTCCACATTCCTACATCATTGCTGATATCCTATGAAGGGCTGCAGCACATGAACCACACAACCATGCTCCTCCTACCCGAGTTTCGTTACGGTTGCTTTAGCATTACGGCGTGGTGGTCCCGTTCAGTCCTGTGGAAACGCGATACGCCTCACAGCCATGCTCTTTTCACCCATGAAGCTACCCTATGAGGTGGCCTGCCAATGCTGTACTCTAGCATGAGAGGTCGTAAATGAAGCATGTAGTCGGAAAAAGACGGTTTGCGTGAGCTGGTATCGTTTCCATCATAAAAATACGAGATTCCATCCATGTGAAATTGCCAGTCTTGTTTTTGGGAGATTGGTGTATGACATACATCATCGAAAGTGTTTGGACGAATTTGGAATGTTGGAAGTTGGAAGAGTTTGGAATTTTGTTTGCCATGGATATCCAGGCATTGGGGGGCTTAGAATTTAACGAGATTCATTCATCGAGTGAATCTGTATAAAGGAAATTGAGAAGACTCGAGAAAAATTTCGGAATTCGAAATTTCAAGAAAAATTTGGAATTTTGTTTGGAAGCCATGGATAACCAGGCATTGGGTGGCTTAGAATTTGACAAGATCCATTCCATAAATGGATCTGTATAAAGACAATTGAGAAGACTCGAGAAAAATTTCGGAATTCGAAATTTCGAGAAAATTTTGGAATTTTGTTTGGAAGCCATGGATATCCAGGCATCCATTTTTTTTGGAATGTTGAATGTTTGGAATGTTTGGAAGAGTTTGGAATTTTGTTTGCCATGGGTACGCAGGCATTGGTGGGCTTATTGTTAGAATTTAACGAGATCCATTCATCGAATGAGATCCATTCGATGAATGTATAAAGAAAATTGAGAAGACTCGAGAAAAATTCTCAAGTATTTTCAAGACTATTCTCAACTGAGAAAGTTGCTGCACAAGACGTACTTTTAATAGGAATCGTTATGATAAGTCGCGAGAGTCTTGACTGCATAATCTCTTGGTTTTGATTAAATCACGCTCGGAAAGAATTGGCTCAGTGCGGGGAATCGTGATTTGTGCAGGTGGTCTCATCATTTATCCGGCACGTGTCGATTCCTCTTCGTCGTCTCGTGCACTGGAAATGCTCGCGCTGCTGTAAGACCCTTTCGGAAGAAAAATTGGAAATCGCTGTACGGTTGAGAGCAAGCGAGCAAAAGAACGCAATGACGAGAAAGAGAGCTCTGTAAGAACCAGCCGCCCCTTGGCTAAGTGGCTTCGATCGTCTTGAACCACGAACTCTAGCCAAGCTTCTAGTGCTTACTCGTTCGCAAAACCTCTGTATTTTTTTCTTTCTCATTCTTTGCCTCACTTTTCATCTCTAGCTCTTCGCACATTCTATATCTATACATACCGTGGCAGTTTCTTTACATCTCCGTGGAGAGTCGTACCTTGTCGTGCCTTCTACGGCATCCATAGTGCGGCATTCTCGTGCCTCGGCGTTTTCGCCGTCACGTTTGGCTGTTGAAACATTTTTCAGATTTCGAATAACGTGGCGATCGGACTGTCTCGTGTGTTTCGAGACATGAAAATTCCGAAGCGAGACTTTCCGATCCTGATTGAAACAAGTTTCGAGTATTTTAATTAATTCAGACTTTTTTTTCGCTAAGCTTTACAACAAGCGATGGCGATAATCCAAAATTAGAGTATCTCATTAAATCTCAAAGTTCCAACGGCACTGTTGCGAAAGATAATAAAAATGATTCAATTAAATTTGGCACTCAGTGAGAACAAAAAAATAATAATTTCATTCTCTTTCGTTTCCTTCCTACTTAATGGAACACGCACTTGGTGAATAATTAACTTGGAATGCTTTTCAACGATCTGGCAAGGGGCTGGTGGAAAAGATCTCCTTTGGTGATTAGTATTCTTATCTGATTCAGATTACGGTACAAGTTGTAATGTATGCGACGAGAGTTTGGCAGCGTTATGAGGCTTGGTGAGGTTGTGTGACCCAGCCCTCCACAAGTTTTCCTTGTCAGGCAAAAAGGAGCTTTCTATCCAAGTTTAAATGTAACACATTCAAATAGAATACGAGAAAGCAGCAATGTTCACCGCCGCCGTGGTGAGACGACGTTAATTCGTTGTAAATTTATACAATTAACTCGAGCAGAGAGAAAACGCCTCGATACCTTGCACATTCTGCTCTCCTGAGCTTCTCTGTTTTCTCTCTTTCGAGTACGATGCGATGTACATCCCGATTTCGGGACTAAAGTGCCACTAAATTTAGCCCAGTAAAACGGTGCGGAGGATAGCACTTTGCCGCAAATAAAACCGCGAGTTTTATTGGAACTTTGAATGTTTCATCCGGCCTCAACGATAATTTAAAAGTCCAAATCTCATGCCCCAGGCTCACGTGGTCCTGCATTAAAAAACGAAAAGAATGAGCCCAAGTTGAACCGTTTTCGTTAAATTTTATCGGAGATATGAATTTTTCAAAATTGGGGTCATTTATGACCCCAGGTTACCAGAATGGGTAAAAAAATGAGGTTAACGTTCTAGGATTAATACAGGATTAATAGTTTCTCGTAAAGGACGACCATTGCATCGGTATGCAGCTTTAATACTTTGGGCCATTAATTCTCCAACGTGCAGTTGGATATTGCGCACACAGTGGGAGAGTTTCTCGGTTATAAATTGTAACTCAGGAAGTTCCGGACCTCCTGTGCCACCCTCTGCCTCTTTTGTTCTTCGTGTCTTTCACACACCAGGATTTTTTGGACTTGTGGTGATCTGTTTCCATAGAGGACCTGCTCATGTTCACGAATAACCCAGTAACCTTTGGGGTTCCTCAGTTGTGCCCATTCCATGCACTTGGACATGTGGCCATTCGAAAGATCTGACAGCAACCCGGAGCAGGAGGAAAACTGTGGAAAGGAGGAGTTGTGCTAGAGGATGGGAATTCGCATGTAGAGCAGATGACATCAGACTCCAGCTCGCGGCTTCCTTGTTACAACAATGCAGGTTAAGTTTAACTAGTGGATTAAAACCGTTTAGCTCGCGGTACATGAAACACATATCCAGCGCACTGGAACGTCCGGTTTCCGTAGAGTTACTCAGCAAGCTTCATCCGCAGCGTTATGCTTGTCCAGCAGTCTATCGGTTAATGTAGAACGGACCAAAAAGTCCTGGACAAAGTTAATCCTCTACAAAGACTACGAGGAGCAGCCACGATGGCTCGTAGATCTGCAATGACCTTCTAACCCCAACTGGTCAAAACGTAGTTTCGTTGATTATTTTCCCACGAGATAACACCATGACCCGAGTGATAAGGTGTTTGCTTGCTTGAACGAGCGAGAAATGAAATTTCTATGGAAATTAAGAAAATGCTGATGAACTGCATGTTGAAATGGAAAAACGTGCAGTCAACAAGCATCATCCCTTACATGCTCCATCCGGACCAACGTCATTTGTGTTCATCCAAGGACCTAGGTGAAGTGACTCCCTCTGGTGGGCCATTTTCACTGGAGCTATGAATAAGTTAAGGATTCAGTTCATTTCAGAAATGACCTGTTCCCTGCTGGCGAAAATGGTGTAACTCTGGTGAGTTGGGTCATTAGTCAGTCTTCATTTGACTCGGAGCTTCCAGCATCTCGACACTGTGACCAAAACTACGTATTTTAGTTTTTTTTTTAATGCCTGCCACTTTGAAAGTGTAATAAATGGAAGTTCAGACACTTTTGTTTTACTCTCGACGAGTACGCACTCGAAGAGCTAATTTTGAAGAGAGCCTCATGATATTCGGTCCTGAGAATTCTGTCAAAAGTTTACTACAGACATTCTACAATGCAGTGACCTTGAAACCTTGACGACGAAGAACAGCAGATTTAGCTCTGGAATAGGAACCACGCGATGGACACATCAGTCGATACAGGAATTTCCTCGTACGACATCGATAGTCGCGAATCGAGAATCCAACAGTTCAAGGTGATGGGAGGTCTAGGCTCCTCAGAAATAAGGTCGTACCACGTCATCCTATACAACGGACGATTTACTGAGTTATGGAGAGAAAGCTATGCGGTGTTGAGCTAACTGCCCGATGAAACGCTCACGCTGAGTAATCCAGATTAATGATACCTGCGTCCTGGTGCTAGTCTCTTCGTTTAATCACGATTGGGGAAACTTGCTCACACCAACTATACCGTTCTATATGTCATCAAGTGAGAACACTCCAGTGCGAGGTTGAGGCAAGGGAAATAATATTGTCTTGCACCGGCGACTACGTTAAGGAGGTTGGATCACGAAATTAAAATAATTGGAATTTGAAAAAATCTTGAAAAAATTGTATTGTCGTATATGTTATTAAAAAATATATTTACCAAATTTTATTGAATTTTCATCTTTTTGAAATTTTTTATGTTTTTAACATGGTTTTTAGCATGGCGTCATTGTATCGTCGTGATCCAACCTCCTTAAGTGAGTTAAGAACGAAGGGGGAAAGGGCGCGGGATTTACAGTCGTCTGGGGTCGTTTTTGACCCCAGGTCACCGTTCTAGGGTTAAGTTTACGTAACAGGTATATTTTTATCGTCATTATTCAGGAAACAACTGATTGATCCATAGTCGTCATCGAGCCCTATATGCAGAGAAAACTTTCTGTCGGCGTTTTTCCTCTTCCTTATCTGTCACTTCTGTATTTTCTTACTCGGAAAAGAAAATATATAGATTATTCTGTCTGGGGTTATAAATTTGGGATATCCGAGGATCTTCGGTATAGCAGCGATTCTCTGAGAACGTCCGGTGAACTTTGGACTTAAGCCAATGTCTATCATCTTCGGTTCTATGGCAAATCCTGAATCCTTCCCTCGTCTTTTTCCACTGAAACGTGCTCGCCGCAGGCTGCTTTGGAAATATAGACGTTTTTCTTCGTTATCACCACAGTTTTCTTACCATTACAGATTGGTTTTTTTTTTTTTTTTGAATAAACCGCAGTATCAAACGACTCAAGACCGTCGGGAAAAAAGAATGTGACACGTAGATTGGAAATCCTGATTTCTAGATAACATAGAAACGTGTTCTCCGGTGTGGAATATTCCAACAGCCCTTTTTTCGTGATTTTTTATTGCAAAATGTTCTTTTACGAGACTGACCTAAATTTTTGTTTTTCAGAATGATTGTCCATTGAAAATTCCATAACTCATGGAGTTTACAATCATGAGATACGATTATAACCGGAAATGGAAAAAAAAATGTGAGGTGCATTCTCACGTTTCTCTCGTTACGAGACTGGACTTTTCCACACTTCTCCACTGGGAATGAAATTTTGTTAAAAATCGTAGATATTTTTTTGATCACGGTAACCTAAATATTTTTTGATAATTTCAAAATTTTCATTATTTTGGCAGTATATTTGGTTTCCAACGGAATTTTCAGCGAAATTTACGATTGGAACGACAAAAATTTGCTCCTGAAGAGACTTTCTAGAATATATCTTGCTGCAATGACACAATTTTTGGGATTGTTAAAAAAAAAACGTTTAGTCGAACGTATCGAACGAAATATCGATCTTTTCCAACAAAATTTTCTTTTCAGTGTCCATTTTTGCTCTGTTTTTGTGATCGAGCTATCCAGTGCTTTTTCGTTTACAAACGTATCTTTCTTTTCATGTACAAACGTTGCTGTTCCTATTCGCTTACATCTGCCGAGTCATAGAATTTTGCCATGCAGAATGAAAAAAGTCTCTCGTACAGGCGGAAACTAGCTTTTGCCGACTTGACTGAGTTTTATAGTCGGTCATATGTTTCCCTGAGTTAAACCGGCCAGCAAACGGTATTCATCCAACCAGTGCATGTACGCGTATCAAAGCGGTGCGTTCTCTCATGCACACTAGCCTATACGTATGTCTAATACGTGTACTGCCATCTGCAGCCACCGCTGAGAGGGAAAAATCCGGTGATATTATAGTTTCACAGAGTTAAGACCATAAGGGTTACACCTTGTGCTCAGGTTCTTATGCATGCGGGCAAATTATTATTTTTCCGCTGTATAAAGCTCCACGAAAGCTCTCGTAAAAGCCTTCGAGGGATTATCAGAATCTGTTGGTGTACGAAAGCTCGCCAGTGTTTTCCAAATCTTTGTAAACTTGCTGGGTTCTCCCTTTCGATGAAATAAGGAACCCCGGTGACTTGTCATATTTGTGTAACAACTTTACAAATTTTTGGTCGATTGCCTCTTTGTTATTTTTCTACTTAACACTTCGCGTCTGTAAATCTGGCTCATTCGTGTCCGGGCGAATACGACGGATTGGTCCATTCATTGGATCAAAAATGGATGAAAAAATGTGTTTTCCTACAATTTTATAATTGAAATTTCAAGTTGAAGATTTCGAACCTGAATTTTTTCAGACTACTGTTCGAGGTTTATAGTCGCATTTGTAATTTCACGAATTTAGCATCGATTTTATACACTTCATTGTATTTTACAATGAAAACTGTGATCTCTCCCAAGAATTGATAACAATTCATTGTAAGATACAATTAAAACTGAGATTTATCATAAAACTCAATGTTAAATGTACAAAGCTACCAATACGAATATTTTTTTTCTGGTTCTCTGTATCTTCTGGAATTTTTTTTTTCTTGGTTTTTTAAAACTATAATCTGTCCCTGTCTATAATTGTTATAATGACGATAAACAAAAATATTTCTTCACGCATTAAGGTAGTACTGTCGGTTTTAGAATAAATGTTCAAAATTTAATAAAATTTGGTACAGTAGTAGATTATGATAAGAAAAAGATCCAGCCAAATTTTCAAGAGGATACAGAGAACTAGAAAAAAGATATTCGCATTTGTAATTTCATGATTTTAACATCGATTTCATGCGGTTCATTGCATTTTACAATGAAAACTGATTTCTCCTAAGAATTGATGAGAATTCATTATAAAATACGATGAAAAATGAGATTTCTAATAAGACTCAATGTACGAATTTACCAATGCGAAAATTTTTTTTTCTGGTTGTCTGTAGCCTCTTGAAATTTTGACTGGATCCTTTTCCAATCATAATTCACTATTATACCAAATTTGATTAAATTCTAAATACTAATTCTTTGAACTCCGACATCGGGAATTTTTTTGGATGCGATTGGCAAATGACAATTCGAGTGTATGTACGAGAAAGTTGGAATGTGTTGTTGGGATATGAACAGCACTCTCAAAATAATAGCAAAACAAAATGCAATTCATACTGAGAGTATGTCGTTTCCATATGATGTCACAAATGGGACACGAAACAGTTTTGCCAACGTTACGATGAGGAGGATATGGATATTGCGGAGAGAAAGATTTGCAGTATCGTAAAATGGTTCTATTCATATGCTCTCGCGTCCTCGGACAAATGTGTCGATTGTGAAATCCATGGCAACAAAAATAAATAATTCTTAAATGTAAAAATAATGGTTCTCATTGTTTCTTTCTCTTACCTCGACGATTCTCTGCACCGTTTTTCTATTGTTTTCATCGAGAGTGTAAAAATGCTTCAGCTTACCTGAAACATAAAAAAATACATGCAAACATGAAAAAAATTGTCAAGATTCAACAATTTATTTTTAAAATATCGGCCAAATTTCGAACATTCATTAAACGAGTTGCTCGATTCTTAATTACTGAATTAAATTATGAAACAATTCCACGTGAATACCTGTTTGATTAACGATCGTTGTCGCGCACGAAAGGGCTACAAAGGTCACATTCCCAATTTTTGTTCCATCAACTACTACGCAACGACGAAAATTAATCCTCTAATTTTTTTTTATCAGAAATCCTGGCTTGGTGTTCTTTCATTTATTTAAAAAAAAAAAAGTATATTTTTCGTAATTTGAATTCAGCAAACGGAAACGTGGAATTTTGTTTTTTTAATTATTTTTTTATTAAACAAATTGGACTGATTGTGAAAAAGTATATATTCCTTCGCTTCTACTGTACGGTTACAAAGATTTTGATTAATGTGACGTGTGGAATGTCACACGCATAATTATTCGCTGAAAATTGTACTCGCTGCTATTATTCGTGTGGATTCACTTTTATTTTTAGTGTGACGACGGAAATCCGTTTTATATTCGTTCCAAAAAACTGCAAAAACCGAAAAATTCACCGAATGGGATTTAATTAATTCATTTGAATTTTGAACAAAAAATGCGTGTCAATATAAATTTGGAAAAGTAAAACATCCTTTGAGACCGTATGTTACATTAAGGTATTGCTATCACAAAACGACTTTATTTAGGATTCTTTCAAAATTTTGTATAAACGTTCTTGGCACCAAAACAAACAGTTTTCTCCTCGGAAGAAAAATTTTCTCACGTTTAGAATTCGAGATATTTAATTTCCAATTTTTTATTTTTTCCTTCTAAACGCCTGTAAATTAAAGTCGTGATTCTTTTGTTTTTTTTTCTTGCAACTTTTTAACAATAAAAAATTGGAAATGAAATATCTCAAAATCTAAACGTCAGAAAATTTTTCTTCACAGGAGAAAATTGTTAGTTTTGGTGCCAAGAAGTTTTATACAAAATTTTGAAAGAATCCTAAGTAAAGTCGTTTTGTGAGAGTAATACGTTAATAAGTTGAGAGCGAGGAAAAAAAATCAGGGCATTGTTTGTTTTTCATTGCTGCTGGGAAGGTGCAAGCTTTTTTGGATAAAAAGGGTAGGTCGAGGTGACTCTTGAAAATGCGGCAAGCTAGCAGCCGAAAATTGCAATCTTCTACAGAGAGGCGAGAAAGGACGAAATTGCAATTCCCAACGAATTGTAACGCGAAGCTCCATCAGGACAGCTCCCTCCCTCCCACCCTCTCTCTCTCTCTCTTTCTCGCTCTCTTCTCACTTTAGTCTGACCTCGAGTCATAGGAGAAGCAGCAAACCGGTCGCTTATGCCGAGCTATATATCGGCAGCCGAAAATGCTGTCCTGTGGGAGAGCCCGCGAGGAACCGCACCCGTTGAACCAACGCGATGCGCTAGGATCGTTCGCGGTTTCGAGCCCGACGGTGCGAAGTTAATTTGATTTTTATCTCACGTAATATCCGGTCGGTCTAGCTTTCCTGATTCTCATACCACGACCAAACCTCTGCCACCAACTTTGCTGCATTGTAGCTTTACGTCTTTCACTATCAAACCTCTTCCTACCACTTCCAATCTTCTTAAATGTTTTAATTGCAACATCGCGCTTCGCTAATTATTAAACTTTCAACTGGACTTTCGAGTATTTGCATATTTCTTGTTATTCGCATTTTCTCTATAAATTCTTCATGACAATAACGAAGAATATAAAAAATAAAATATCCATAAACTAACATCTACCACTTCCAATAACGGAATAAATATGTTTTTTCAAACGCGCGTTATCCTACTATTTTTTTCACAAAAGAACCAGATCTGATGAATATCGGGTCCAAATTTGAGGCAAAAATATTGAAAATCCACAAAGTGACGATTATTTTAGTGAAAAAACTTTTTTTTCCCGTTTATTTTCTTCATTCTGCATTTTAAAAAATATGTTTGCCTTCGATTTCTTTCTGGAAAGTTTTTCGTATCTAAACTGGAATGTCTAAAGGATGTTCAGTAATTTTTTGAGAATTTTCGGGCCGATAGACTGGTCACAATGCGGGTTCAAAAATAGACTGGGTAGAATCAAGCCAGTGTGACCACCGAGATCGGTGGTGGAAGTGTGACCACGAAGGGTTAAAATTTAAAAATTCCGAAAAGATATAATAATGATGGAGTTGAATCCATGGAGTTGCCAATTTCATGAAAGTTTGAGTAAACCTCCTTAAAGGGGTAGTGGTGAGCAAAAGAGGGGCGGAACGTGACTGAGCTGGAATGTGTGACAAGCAAAGAAAAGAGTCGGAGCCAGTATCAAGTTTTACGAACAACAATAAATCGAGATAGAGTAAGGGAGAAAATCGTAAAACAATTGAGATGGTTCGATATTACACTATTCCGTTGGCAGGGTTTATTTCGCAAAAAAATAAAACGCCCTTCTCGATTTACCGGAAATGAGAACGACTCCCTCCTCTCAACTTGTTTTTCAATTCTCGTTCTTTTCCTCTTTCTTCTTTTACTACCTCATTTTTCACTAAATTCAATCGACGAGTGTGTTGATCGGCATTGCGAGTCGTGTGTACCGGCAGAATAATGGGAATTTAAATTCGATCAAGTTTGTCATCTGTGGATGAGAGAATTCCTTTTTTATTTAAATTATATTTTTTTTTTTTTTCATTCTCGTTCAAACGTCCTTTGTGGGAAAATTCGTTCTCTATCTTTTCCTCTCATTTTCCGCTGAGAGGCCAACTCTGGGAATGGCTAAATTTCCCATTACCCAAGTTTCTACAGATCCGTTGCTCGTGCAGTGCTTGACATTTTCAAAAATCCTTTTTCACTCCCACACCTGCACATTTTGCAATTCCATACACAGAGCAAACATAGGAAATGCTGTGGAACAACTGCTCGAGGAAATTTCCGAATATAATTACTCAGAAACCACTTGGGCAGTGTAAGCCTCACAATAGTAATGTCAGGTGTTCGTAGTGGTAATTGCTTGACTCCTAGGGTGGCAAGAACCTAGTGCATTTGATCATTGTATATTATGGAGCTTATTGTGCGTCACGTTATTGTTTGTTATACTGCTACACAAGGGCCTTAAGGCTTTCACTGGAGGAACACCGGAAGTCAGACGAACGGTCCATGGTACGGTACAGTGAGTGTTTCCAACTAATCTTGATTCGGATTTGATTTACGAACGACATTAAAATAAGAAATTTTGAAGAAAATCGTTTTTGTTCAATGGACTGATTTTTTCAGGACATGATAACACTTCTCCTCTTCTGATTGAAGTTTCATCAACGTCTGTTGGTCATTTTTAAGTTGACGCCATATTTTCATAATTTTTGAAATATCTTTAGATTTTTTTTGCTTCCGCACAGAGGAGCTATGTGACGACGAATTTTTTTTTTTCCAGTTTTCAATGTGAATGTGCTCACAATGTCCCAAAACATCGAAAAATCATGTCTAGAAAAAATGTCCGGATGTGTGTGTGTGTGTATGGCACTGTAAAATTCAAACGTTCATAACTCGAGAACGTTTTGAGCTACAGGGCTCCCGTTTTGCACAGACGTTGATCTATACAAACTCTTGATTATCTGAGAATTTTTTTGGATTTGCTAAAAAAATACGAATTCTAGGGCATTTTGAAATTTTCAAAAAAAGAGTGTCGACGCTCTAACTTTCGCAAATTTTAAGATTTATTACTATTTTTTTTTTTATGAATAGAGTATCATCATAGGAAGGTTGGTACCGAATTTGGAAAATATCGGTTGAACGGTTTAAATTTTATCATTTTTCGAATTTTACAAAAATCTGAGTTTTTTTGAAAAATCGTCCAATCGCTCTAACTTTTGGAATTTTTTTTTTATTAATGAAGAAGATTGTTGATTGGAACAAAATTTCGGTAAAATTTGACATTCGTCACATTGAAGTGACAATTATTAGTTTGTCTTGAAAAAGGTTTTAACAATGAAAAAAACATTTTCGAGTTTGTATCTTGATCCGAGTAATTAAATTTGTTTATTTTACCATGAGATACTCCGTCCATTTATCATTTCTCCTCACAGTCGAGGGATCCATGGTCGGAGCAGTTATTTTCAGAATTACGGACTGTATATCTGCGCGAGATCGCCCATACGCCATATCCATAGATTCCTAGTGTTTGAGTGTGTGTCTGAATATTTGTGTCTCTGGGAGCCTTCGTACCTATCGCGATTCGCATGGATTTGTGGGGACCGTGGGTAAGCTTGGTCGTTGGCACACTCACGAGTAACCGCGACTCACCGTTCTACAGGAATGTCTCGAGGGGTTGCAGTCTCGAGATTGCACAAGCCTGCTTCCAATGAAAAAGGTCGTTCGCAATACCAAGGCTTTTGGGGTTCTAAGGTTAAATTTATCGTCTCCGAGGAAACTCCGAAAACGATGCAGACATGCAAGCTCACAAGTGTGGTCTACCGTACCCTTCCCGTTCTTTGCTATTAATGGGAACAATGCTTATCACTATTGACACGAAAAAAAAAAAAAAATAAAAAAAAAATAAAAAACACTACCCAGACGATCCAGTGCAAACGCTAACTATTCAGAAATTCGTTATAATAAGTAACTTGAAAAAATGATTATTGAAATTATCGAAATTATCGGAAAATATTTAGTTTATCGTGTTCAACAAAATATTGACGTTTTCCAAAAAAATTTCATTTCCAGTGTTCGCTGCGTTAATGTTCGCAGGACGTCGATACTGAGGCGAAAGCTGAGAAACCAATGCAACATGCTCGTGGTTCCTGCGAGTATACTCAGAGCATTGGACTCGAGATTCTTGATGCATTGTCCTTACTTCCTGCCTGTTCGTAAATGGACCATTCGCACATAATATCTTCAGCGAAACTTACGCTCCCTGTGCGAACATGTCTGTGTACACAAACATGTGTATACATGTTTGCTGCTCTCTCGCATGTTCTTAGAATCACACAAGTTCCAAGCTCTTAGATCAGGTTTTTTTTAAGAGCCTTGCGTATAGCATTCAACAACAGCAAAGACTTTTCTGCGAGTTGGGGCGTACGAATAAAATGGAACTCTGGGAGGCGTGGTCACTCTGCTCGGCTCGATCCCTTAGATCTTTTTTTTTTTCTTTTACCGTACAGGTGAAACGTGAGAGGCTTGACTGCGTTAAAGACTCGGCAGAGGTTCGTGAAGAATGGGAACATGTGGAGGAAAAATTTAGTGGAGAGTATTCGTTCGAAGGAAAATACAAAAGAGAAAAACGAGCTTGGAACGTTGTGGAGTTTTCTTGGACGAACGGAAGATCGGAATCGCGTGTAGTTACTTAACCCTTCGTGGTCACACTGGGTAGAATCCACCCAGTGATGACCTTTCGACCGCCAATGCTAAAATCTTTAAAATCTACTTTTAAATGAACCCACTTCCAATAATGGAATAAATATGTTTTTTCAATCGCGCGCTATCCTACTATTTTTTTCACAAAAGAACCAGATCTGATGAATATCAGGTCCAAATTTTAGGCAAAAATATTGAAAATTCACGAAGTGACGATTATTTTAGTGAAAAAACTTTTTTTTCTCGTTCATTTTCTTCATTCTGCATTTTTAAAAATATGTTTGCCTTCGATTTCTTTCAGGAAAGTTTTTCGTATCTGAACTGGAATATCTAAAGGATGTTCAGTAATTTTTTGAGAATTTTCGGGCCGATAGACTGGTCGCAATGCGGGTTCAAAAATAGACTGGGCAGAAACAACCCAGTGTGATCACCGAGATCACGAAGGATTAAATTTGGATCCAATGGACACGTGGTCAAGAATTTTTAATTTAGAAATGAATAATCAAACGGATAAAAACAGTTGAAAATTATTTTTCTAACTAGTCTTCAGTGCTTTGGACGACACATCGTGACTTTCACTTGCTGTTGAAATCATGAGAACCCTCGGGAAACCTTGCAGATGCGAAAGCATCGCGGTGCATTTTATCGAAGTAGAGCTTATGGCAGGCTGTATAATCTCTGTCGCGGAAGACCCAGTGGAACGCACAGACGTCTGTCTTGGTCTTTGAAGTTGCAAGCGATCTTTTAACACGCTGGTGGAAACTAAAAAATAGCAAGAAAATTCAGAACATTTACGAGCGAAAGAAAAAAAACGTGAACATCGCGAAAGCGACTTCGTCATTTTTTTTTCTGACCATGTACTCGTTCCTCAGTCTTTTCCAAGTTTTTTCTCCTTTTCGAAAGCATCAGTCTTCACTCATTATCATTAAGATTCAAAATATTCATCGCATTGTTTTCGGTCGAGCTTGATGACAAAAATATAAAGAAAAATTTGGAGCACAAGAAAAAATCAAGTTGGATTCCAACCGATGTTCTCTATTTTGAATTATTCGATAACTATGTGGTAAAAATTTTGGAAAAAATTTGTGTTTATATACTCGATGCCAAAGAATGTTTTCACCAAATTTCCTAAAATTCTAATTATTCTGATTTGCAGGCTGGAAATAGATCGATGAAAAATTTAAAAAGATCCATTAATCAAGAAAGCAATTACATGAAATTAAAAAAAAAAAATCAGAATCATGTGAACTCGTCGATGTTAAAGCGATTAATTTTCGAAAATCTCGTTTTCTCACATTTTCCCATCTCTCCTTGAAATGAATCGTTGAAATGACTGGGAACTACTGCACTCCAATCGATCTCGTGTGTCAGCGATATTCGATGTATCCTTGGGCCCTCAACACACATAATAATTGAGGCATGAACATGCTCGGGTCTTGAGAAAATTTAGTCAAAGTCGCAGCAGCTGGCTTTATGCCCGAGTCATTCGAGAATATACATTTCTTGCCCTCGCTTCATCCCTTTGACATGCTTTGACCGTTCTCATAGTCACACTGCCGAGGGACCCTCGATTTTCCAATCCTCATACGTCCGTAAATTCAGCAACATGAAAATTCCATTCCGTACTTCACTGGAAAATGTATTCTCGACTTTTTTCAAATAAATAATAATGAAAAAGCGAAAAGGAATGCGAATTTTTTCCCACATTTCATAACTCGTTCGAGGAATCTTTTTTTTTCAAAAAAAAAAACAGAACTCTATGCCAAATATTCGTGATTTTTACACATACCAGAAAAAATATCATGGAAAAATATTTTGGTCGAAAAAAAAAAAAAAACAGAATTCGCAGAAGCAGCCCATTGTTTTTATTAGAACTTTATGCAAACATTTTGCGAATCTACCGGTCGCGAGCCCGATTAAACTTTAGCGAAATTCAGTGGGTGCAGATTTTCGAGCGGACATCCGTCCGCGTTTCGATTTTCCACTACGGAAACGGACAGGCGTGGTTTTAAGTCTCAACCGTAAATAATCGAATAACATCCGTCGGAGCGATAGCAACGCAGAGCGTGAAAAAAAAAAATTCCGGAATTGATAATTTCGTTGGTTTTAAAAATTTGACGGTTTTTAAAATTTTAATAATTTATTCGAACAATTTCGAGGTTTATTCTCCGAGCTTGGATATTGAAAATTAATCACGGCAAGACTGACAACACTTTTCTCTAACATGGATCCCTGTGGTGTCAACTGCTGCCGAGATTAAATGAGGCGCAAGGGTTGGCATCGCATGATACCCTGTCCTGCCATAATCCACCGACGATTCACGCTTCCTACACGATTGGGCAGTGGCCTGATTTCCATGCTTGGCTTGACGCACACTGGATGCGTTAAGTGGGCTATAACCCATGCAACGTACCCATCAACAAGAGCACACGCGATACGAATCGTAATTTGTATTGCACACTCTGTTCTGAGCGTTTTACCGCAGCAGTCGCGGTATGATGACTCAGCTCTCGCGGTATGATTTCCTAAGAATGTAAAAATATAAAAATATAAAAATATATCGATGAATAAACAAAAAAAAACAATTAAAAGAAATTGAATTTTGTAAATTGCTTCCTCAAGATGCTAAAGATGGACTATGCTCAAATCTATGGGGAACTATATTTTTCATTTAGAAATAGAGCAATTTGCAATTTTCAATTTGCAGCGTTTTTTGTATTTGCATTTAAACGATAGAATTTCGACAACTTTTCTGGAAAGTAAAGAGCACGCACGGACTCTTACACAATATTTTAGAAAATTTGCAGAAATTAGAGCGGTTGGACGATTTTTCAAAATATTCAGATTTTCGTAAAATTCGAAAAATCATAAAATTTAAATCGTTCAACCAATATTTTCCAAATACCAACTTTCCTTTCATGATACTCTGTTTATAAAAAAAAACAAATTAGTAATGAATCTTAAAATTTGCGGAAGCTAGAGCGGCGACACACTTTTTTTGAAAATTTTAAAAAATTTATTTTTTTGTTAGTTATTTGATTTTTGCA
Organism: Hyposoter dolosus; assembly: GCA_963921915.1. Classification (NCBI taxonomy): domain Eukaryota; kingdom Metazoa; phylum Arthropoda; class Insecta; order Hymenoptera; family Ichneumonidae; genus Hyposoter; species Hyposoter dolosus. Next base: position 1,260,735 of record OY998130.1, read on the forward strand.
GTGCCAGAACACACACCCACATCCGGGTTTTTTGCTAGATACGATTTTTCGATGTTTTGGGACATTTTAAGCGCATTGAAATTGAAAATCGCAAAAAAAAAATCGCATCCAGATTCAACGATCTATTTGATCGATTTCTATAAATTTTCAGCGAATTTCTGGTCCTAGAAATATGAATGAAATTTTGTTTCGCAAGTGACACCGTCTCTCGATGAAATTCAGTGTAACAGCAGGATAACAGGACAATTGTCTTTCATTAAACAATGGAGATTCTATAAATTCCATTTCATGGACTGTATCGAGTTGATTGTTCGGAACAATCGATCTTTCTCGTGCATTGTTTCTCATTATGGTTCTGGCAGTTAGTGTTGCGCGTGGAGGGTCGAATGAGAGCAAAAGGAAAATGAAGGTATTTTCGGACGAGCAGAAGCGGCAGTATTTGGTGTATATCTCGTGTGACTGTTGGCGTAATTTCTTCGGTCATTTGTCATCTGTGTTGGAAAACTGGAATTGGGATCAGTGGATAAGTGTATGTGTGTGTGTGGGTGTTACGCGAATGGTCCATGTGGCTGTTGAGCAGCGACGAACACGTCCCAGTCCTCTGGGAGGTAGAGTATGAAAAAATTCCAGAGCACGTAAAAGTGAGAGAAAAACTGTGATCCAAAAAGAGAGAAAGGACGAGACAGAGAAAGAGAAAAAGTGGACGTACAAAGGGAAGCTGGACGAGGTGTGCGACACGCGAAAATAAAAACACAAACACGTTTCGGCTAGCGTGATAAACGAAAAACAAAAAGGGGGTGAAAAAGTGACGCGAGGGAGTGAGCTCCCTGGTCACCAACGTGATTAATTCGGTTGGCCCTGCGGGTCAAGGGTCGCGACTGCCCGAAAAAGCGAGGCTTCCCACCGCACTGAAACGCGATAACGCACCGGCTAAGCCGTGCGGAGCTTACCGGATTATCCAGGGCAAAAGTTTTTCCAAACTGGGTCTCAATTTATGGAGCAGTAGACATCAAAAGGTGAGTAGACATAGAAGTAGAATATTGAGGAAAAAATCATGTAATAAACCTTCGTGGTCACCGTGGGTATAGAATCCACCCAGTGACCACCTTTCGGCGTAAATATCTACTAGTTCCCGGTATTGAATGGTGCTGTAATCGCCATGTAACGATAGTTTGAAGCCAACGCTAAAAAATCTCTAGCTACTCTAAAATCAACCCACTTCCAATAATGGAATAAATATGTTTTTTGAAACGCCCGGTATCCTACTATTTTTTTCACAAAAGAACCAGATCTGATGAATATCAGGTCCAAATTTGAGGCAAAAATATTGAAAATCCACGAAGTGACGATTATTTTAGTAAAAAAACTTTTTTTTCCCGTTTATTTTCTTCATTCTGCATTTTAAAAAATATGTTTGCCTTCGATTTCTTTCAGAAAAGTTTTTCGTACCTAAACTGGAATGTCTAAAGGATGTTCAGTAATTTTTTGAGAATTTTCGGGCTGATAGAGTGGTCAGAATGCGGTTTCAAAAATAGACTCTGTAGAATCAAGCCAGTGTGGCCACCGAGATCGGTGGCGGTAGTGTGACCACGATTGATGCCTGAATCATTGTCATTCCAACGTCTACCTGAACGAACCGGTTATTTTGTCATTTTCAGAAGAATTCAAAAATACAGCTCCATGGAGTAAACGTTCGAGCTGACGAACGAGCAAAATAACAGGTTTTTTTTGAAACTATGACGCTCGGAGGAAGACGATACAACCCACCAAGGTCACCCCCCTCTTGCTAAAAGCTTGTTAAGTCCCCTAAGCGGATTTCGCACCTTCGGAGGGTGAACGAAGGAGTGAAGGCTGCTAAGAGTAGTCTAAATAATAAAGGGGATGATTTTGTTATCAGAATGGAATCTACGAGCAAGAGGACTGCGACAGTTTGTGGAAAGACTGCGCGACGAGGTATTCGATGTGAAGAAGTAAAACGCGTCGATTTTACCGAAACGTAATCCAATCCTTGTTTGTATTTTATTGTATAGGGTTTCAATCTTAAGAGAATGCATAAGTATCAAATAACGAGGCTCAAGTAACAAATGTCCCTTACCCTTGCAGACGCTGCGAATCACACGTTTGCTAGATTTGTGTTTGATAGGCACGTGCAAAATATAACTATTTCTAAGTTCAGCTGTTCGCCACGATTCGAAAAATACAAGAGACTTGCCTTAACCCTCAATTGGGGTCATGAGAGACCCCAATTTTAAAAAGTTCATATCTCCGGTAAAATTTAACGAAAAGAGTTCAACGTGGGCTCATGCTTTTCATTTTTTAATGCAGGATCTCGTGAGCCTGGGGCAATTTTGCTAGAAGTCAAAAAATTAGTCGAAAATGGGATAAAGCGATAAAAACCGAGAGAAGGGAGAGCCCTTACTTGCCACACCTCTGTAGAATTACATATTTGCCACCATGGGGTAGATTTGTACCCCAGTGACAAAAAATGTTATAAAAAACGAACTACTGAATATTTCGACTTGAAAATTTTTATCGAACATATTTGAAGCTTTTTTCAAAAGATTGTTCACCTTATACAGCCAGAAATAAAATTTAAGTCCACTAAAAAAAATGCTAAATTCAGCAAAAGCGGAAAAATGACTGTTTTCCTTAACAGGCCTGGGGTAGTTTTGTACCCCAAGGTGGCAAGTAAGGGTCGAAGTTGCCTGGGGTCGTTTTTGACCCCGGATCACCGTTCTAGGGTTAATTCAGCAAACAAGCTTGAAAGTAATTGAACTTGGAAAATTTGATTGAAATTGATTTTCACCCTTTCGGTCTCCCTTGCACAAATTTTCTCCAATATTCCGTAGCACGCTGCACAGGTATGCGACCCACGACGTTATCCCGTTATATTGCATTCCGCAGGATGCCTTACATCATGCCTATGCTCTGGGGCTGTTGAAATTACAGCGCGCGGATGAGCTACCTTCGGAAAATGATTGATAAAATGATGCAGACCTCACGTATACCAAGAAAATTCTGTTGAAGCTTTTTTCAATTTTCTCGCTTGGGTTTAAAGTTTGTCAGAAACATCGATATATGAGTTCCGAACTTTTTCTGATAAAAAACGTCACTGAAGGCTTGAAGCAACAATAATAAGAAATTTCGTGTTTTCATGAACCACACATTGAATATTATTATTACGAATACCGAATCGACGTGTTAAACAGAACAGAGTACCTAATGAGCCGAAATTTTATGTGAAGTATCGAAAACATATTTAAATTGTTCCAAATTGTAAACAATACACAAATAATTGGCGGACTTCGGTGCTCTGCAGAAATCTTCGTAGCGCAGGTCGATACGCAATGTTCCAATGACCAGTAATTTCTGATTCGTGTAATTTCGATTGATACGTTCATAAATAATGATTCCGAAAAAAAGAGAACGTCAAAATAGGATAAACGTCGATTTTGACTCTGTTTCCAAGCCAGCGACCATGGCATAGCTGCGGGGAGGCTTTGCCACCTTGAAGCACAAACTACCCCAGGCCTATTATGGAAAATAGTCATTTTTCCACTTTTGCTGGTTTTAGAATTTTTTTTAGTGTACTCAAATCTAATTTTTGGCTTTACAAAGTAAACAATCTTTTAAAAAGAGCTTTCAATACGTTCTACAACAATTTTCAAGTCGAAATATTCAGTAGTTCATTTTTTATAACAATTTTTGTCACTGGGGTACAAATCTACCCCAGGCCTATTAAGGAAAATAGTCATTTTTCCACTTTTGCTGGTTTTAGCATTTTTTTTAGTGTACTTAAATTTAATTTTTGGCTATACAAAATAAACAATCTTTTAAAAAAAGCTTTCAATACGTTCTACAACAATTTTCAAGTCGAAATATTCGGTAGTTCATTTTTTATAACATTTTTTGTCACTGGGGTACAAATCTACCCCATGGTGGCAAATACGTAATTCTACAGAGGTGTGGCAAGTAAAGGATACTGCAGGCCGTGAATAAAATATAATTCAGTTGCCGTGTTGCGCTACGATGCTGTGTTGAAGATTTTTGTTATTAACTTTGTTTTTGTTTTCAATGAAAACAGTTGGAGCTGCTAGCTGGATTTTTTATCGCAAACTCGAAGATTGTAAGGTACATTGGATGCAAGTGGAACGAGAAAATAAGAGAAGAGAAAAATAAGACTTGACGTGTTTTCAGTATTCGAGCAGCAATTTCAAGATCTCTGGAGAAAACTGTGAACCCCAAGAACCGCGCGTTGTCTATATCTGGATACAAAAGGTCCATGCCATTCGAGTGTATCCTGTGAAGAGCCGGTGTGCACCCTGGGAACTAATATATATGCAAAAGCGTCGTCGTGGACTCTCGAGCGATAGAAATGGCAAAAGCAGAAGAGACACTGACACACATTGGCGTGTATGCTTGTGTGGGACGATGCCGTCACATTGGCGATCGGATAGCTAGCTGCCCGATTTCATTCGGGCTAAAAAGAGAGAGTAGAACGAGAGAGGATTCGTCCGATTGATATTCCACTCAGGATATCCGAAAAGAGGCAGGGTTGTGACTGTCGTCGGAAACGGTGCCACGATCCCCATCCCCGTTGGATTAGAATGAGAGATTTCCGGGATGCGCGAAGCTCCGGCAAAAGAACAGCCAAAAAGAACGAACCGAAATTGACTACGAGAGGAAGAAAAAGGAAGACGACGATATATATCCGTAAAAGGTACAGCCAAGATCGAAAGGAGCTTGCCGATTCAGCCCATTAATCGAGCCACGAGATTCTGCTCCGTTTGTACAGCAGTCTCCTGCTTTCCCTCGTAAAATCGACTGGCAAATCGTTTCGAGTCTTTTACTTTCCGCAACCCTTCCAACTTTTCGGACACACCGATCTCTGTCCTTTTCTTTTACTTTTTAGCGAACTCTCCAAAGTTCCAAGTAAGAGCTAGGTGTGACCATGTGAGCAAATCCAGAAATGCAGCAAAACCTCTTTGGCTTAAGACGAGGTGAAGCAGCCGACGAAGAGAAAGAGGAAAAAGCTGTTTAGCTTCGCCTCGAGCCAAACGACATTGCTGAAGCTTACGAGAGGATAAGCTTATCAGTAACGTTTCCAGCTATTGGTAAAGCCACCAGTGTTGCCACGTAAATGCACCTGCTTTCCTCGTTTCGTTTGAAAATATTGCTCCTCGTTATCTTTTTTGTCCTATTCAATTTTTTCACAGCCTCTGCACTTCACCTGCACAGAGCTGTTGTAGCAAAACTTTCATTTTGTTTACTCTTTCATAGAAAATTTTGAACAATGTTGTTATTCCATGGAAGAGCTAGAGTTCTTCGATGATGATCCTGACGCACTATCCATGAAAGAAGCTTTTTATCGAAGAATATATTGGAAGAGGTACGTTTTCTTGCAGACAATTAAACATCGATACAAAATATCGAGTCGCAGAGGCACTAAAGTTTTTTATAAAATAAAAAACGCTGCAAATTGAAATTTGCAAATTGCTTCCTCAAAATGCTCCAGATGCACAAATCTTCCTTTATGGGCAACTATATTTTTAATTTTGGCTCCTTCATAGAGAAAGCTTTGAACATCGTGCATCTTGAGCATCTTTCAGGAAGCAATTTGCAGCTTTTTTGTATTTGCAATTAGATTATATAATTTTGACAATTTTTCTAGAAAGTAAAGAGGAAGTACAGATTTATACACAATATCTTGGAAAATTTGCAGAAATTAGAGCGGTTGGACGATTTTTCAAAAAACTCAGATTTTCGTACAATTCGAAAAATCATAAAATTTAAACCGTTCGACCGATATTCCCCAAATTCAGTACCAACTTTCCTATTATGATACTCTATGTATAAAAAAAAAATTAGTAATGAATCTTAAAATTTGCGGAAGCTAGAGCGTCGAAACCCTTTTTTGAAATTTTCATAATCCCGTAGAATTCGTATTTTTTTAGCAATTCCAAAAAAATTCTCAGAGAATTAAGAGATTGTGCAGATTGACGTCTGTGCAAAACGGGAGCCCTGTAGCTCAAACCGTTCTCGAGTTATGAAGGTTTCAATTTTACAGTGCCAGACCACACACACACACACACACTTACGGACATTTTTTCTAGATATGATTTTTCGATATTTTGGGACATTTTAAGCACATTGACATTGAAAACTGGAAAAAAAATGTTCACCGTCACAAAGCTTCCTCTATGAGGAAGCAAAAATAATTAGTCTTGATGAAAAAAACGAGGAATGAAAGGCACTGCGAAACAATTCGTTCAATCGCTATTTAGCGAAAAGAGAAATAAAAAGGAATTCAACATGATCCCGTTGAATGGGTAGACCAAACCCTGAATTGCAGAAAGACGAAAGCAAAAATGGACCAACGGTACGGTTGATAGAAAAGCTTTTAGGCATCTGCAGAGTAAACCTCTGTGCTCATTCCAATTCCATGCCACGAATTTCCCAAATACCATTTGATTATGTTCAGCCACGTAAAAAAAAAATTCTACCGTTTTCATCAAATCGATTCACCGTTCCGGCCCAGTTTCTACTTATCGAAAGCTTTCCCTCCAGCAAAGATGGCTGCTTGAAAAAATGAAATGGTGCAAAGGAACCATTAATTATTGAATTTGAAAACAGACAAGGCAGTCTGTACATTCGTTACAGTTTTGGGCAGTCTATCAATGATTGCATTTTCGAATTCTACGAATGCAGTTATGCTTTGTGTATCTCTTGATTGGCTTTTAAAAGTATAGAACGTTAGTTATAGCCACGAACAACCACACGCGGATAACAGTATTTAGAATAAAGAAGAGAGCTAGCGAAGTGGTGATTAAGCTGCGAATTGGGTCAACGAAAATTGATAAAATATATACGTACGTATTCGCACAGAGCAGCGGCGTTTTTTTTTTTCCGGTTGTACTCTCGTGGTTTTTCATGTGGGTGTTTGCGAGTAGAGAGGATAATCCATCGAGCTGTGACAGATTTTTCTACTTTTTCACGTCACTGTCTTTTTACAATAATGAACTCGCCCCCTGTGTTTTCTTCGGCGAACGAAAAGATGAGAGGAATTCGAGCAGAGTATTCGAAAAATTTGGAAATTGTTTCACGCCACACGGAAGACATTTTATGAATCATCCCTAAAGTAATTTCGTTCCATTTTTCTCAGAACATCCGAGGACTTGAGAATGTTGAGTCCCAAATAGCAAATGATAAGAAAATTCTGAAAATTTGGTATTTTTTTGTATGAAGTGTTTAAGAGATCGTGTAAAAATTTCTGGAACTCTGTAAAATCTTTTTTGCACTTTCATCCCCTTGTTTCATCTCCGAGTCTCATTTCTCTTGGCGCTATACGTTTCAGGTCTGCCACTTTCATAACCAATAGAATTACGAGGCCAATCGAATAACCATCGCAATCGAATGGGTGTGACGATTCGAGGTCAACAAGAGTGAGAATGTTCGATGGAATTTCAATCGAAGAAGATATATCTCGAATCCATACCAACAGATGTGGCCATTCGTCGATGCTTCGGTTCTCTCGTTTCGCTGCGTGTAAAACTACTTCGGAGTTAAAGGCCGACATAGTTGGATCGTTGTTATATGTATCGGAATATAGCCTCGAAAATGTGAGATACAGCGGAATTGTCAATGGTCCAGCGGAGAGATTGTCCAGCAGCGAAACAACCCTTTTCATCGAAACGTACATACCGGATTGTTTGTCCCACGCGAATCTGCTGATGTACTTTTCGCAACATTGGGAGAATCCGCGTCGATCTAATAGCTGTGGCGGTGAGAAGATACGTTTCGCTCTAATCGCAATAACAACAGCCCAACTGAGGGATTCTTTCGGCTGTGACTACACTGAAAACAAAATTTTGTTGGAAAAGATGGATATTTTGTTGGATACGTTCGACTAAACGTTTTTTTTCAATAATCCCAAAAATTGTGTCATTACAGCGAGAAATTTTGTAGAAAGTCTCATCGGGAGCATATTTCAGTCGTTCCAATCGAAAATTTCGCTGATAATTCCGTTAGAAACCAATCTTACTGCCAAAATAACGAAAATTTTGAAATTATCCAAAAATATTTGCTTTATCGTAATCAACAAAATATCGAGGATTTTTAACAAAATTTTATTTCCAGTGTAGAATACTTTGTGTCCTACAGCAGTTTGCTATCCGCGTAAAAATTGCAATATGCAGTTTGCACGCTGACTTGACGAACTGCCAAATGACAGAAATATTATTTCATGGTATTGCCAATGTATTTCGTGAATCATTACTCAGAGAGCCGAAAATAAATTGGCAGGAAAACGGGATAACGATCTCAGCATTCCGTAACGTAAAAATATTCGTTACGTTGTATTCTTTCAAATGGCAAAAACGTCGTCTCGTGATTTTGTAACTGCAAGTCGTGAGTCACAACTCACAGTCCCAGGAATACATTCACAGAAAAAAAAAAAAAAACACACGATAACGATCTCTGTAATCCGGAGTGTGGCAATATTTATTACAATTTTTCTTCTACTCCACCAATTCGCGTAACGAGTTTGGGAACAACTGGGTGTCATTGAAAACGAGGGGTTTCGGAAAGTGAATATAAATTTCGCATTCATATGAAACACAATGTTTTCGTTAAATTGGATCCATGAGCATACTGGAAGTTTTCTTTCAACTCTCAATCATACAATTAAATTGTTACCAGCTCTTAAGGAGGTTGGCTACATACAACAATGTGATAAGAATTTAATAAAATTTGGTGATAACATTATTTAGCATCAAATACGATGACAAAATTTTTTTCAAATTTTTCGTCTACATAGTTGTCGAATAATTGGAGTTTACAATATGCAAAAGAAATACCTATATATATCTGAATCCTATGCTTATGCGTGTAAACTCTATTGTCGAATAACTCGAAAACTATGTAGAAGAAAAATCTCAAAAAATTAGTATATTCATATTTAATACGAAAGAATATACTCAGCAAATTTCATTAAATTCTAATCATTTCGAACTTTCCTATGTTCTTAACATGGCAACATTGTCGTGTGTAGCCAACCTCCTTAAAATCCCTTTGTCCCTCCCCAGAGAATGGATATTTCGCGTGTACGTGAAAAAATGATGATCCATGCTACGAGTTGCAATAGTTGGAACGATAAATGAGAGGAAAGAGGGTCTTGGTCCCTTGTAAGAAGAGAATGTCGTTGTTAGCTCATAGAGCTGAGTTGCAACGTGATGGGAAAGCTCCATAAAATGATCCCGTAAAATTTCAACCATCTCCTTTTTTCCAAAGTCTCTCAATACGAACCTTCGGCACAGACGCACTCCGAGACACAGACACGTGGATATAAGCACACGTAGGTGTAGGTTGAAATATCTGGGTGTGCATTTTATAGATACGTTTCTATTCGTGTACCATACGGCGTGTTCTAGCCAAGTTACTGCGCATATACATACGCAGTCGTTTGCCCTTTACATAGTCCAAGTAGTTACATATATTCCCTCGTGTATCGAAGCTCTCAATTCGCCGTGTACTTTCGGCGCATGCGAGTACTCCGTTCACAGGAAACAAAAAAAAGTCGTTGAAAACGTGACGACAGGTGGATTTTTGCGGAACGTTTTACAACGTCGTAACGTTTTTCAACGGGTACGGAATAAGCGACGTTATGGAAGATTTAACTTTCGAATCCGGATAGAGGCTGGAGGTTAATCGTGCACAACGGGGTCGTTACCTTTGGATTATTTTTCCTATATCTATCTTGAAAATTCATTCACAGCTCCAGGAGCGCATAAAATTAAACATCATGGTGCGAGAGCATCCCCATAGCCCAGAAAGCCATTTGACTGAGCGTTACTACCTAGTGTGTTGATTCCATCAAACGAGAAGTATACCCTTATGACTTGCGAGCAAAGAGTTACATTTTTCATTAAAAACCAGACTTTATAGTGGCGTCACTCGGCAAAAAGAGACTTTCAAAGAACCTTGGAAAAAATATTCTTTCGTGGAGTGGCGATTGTTTTGTTCACATCCCAATAAATTGTATCAAATGATGAAGATCGAAATTCTCATTTCATAGAGTGAAGAGTTTCAAAATTTCATGGCATTTTGTCCGCAATTCTCAGCCATCTATCCATCGCATTGCTCTGGTATCAGGGAAGACGTGTAATAGCAACAAAGTGGCAAAGACGATACGTGCAAATGTCAAATGTAAAATAATGCACGTTTTCGCGAAGGAGAAAGGAGAGAGTCTCGAGAGAAAATGTAATAAACGAGCAAGGTAAAATAGTGTGTTACAAACGTGGAGGATCGAGGCAAAAAGAAGGAAATATATAGGCCAGAGTCGAGGGGGGATCGAGTGCCGAGAACTATCTAGAAACGAGTGCGAACGAGCGGAAACGAAACTGCGAGAATCCCAAACGAGCTTTATCGTTTGGATAGCGGATTTGGGGCATATAAAAGAAATTACAATTTCAAATGCAATTCTCGCTAGAAGGGTATGTACGTTACTCGGATTGCTAGGGGAAACCCGGTACGTACACACACAAACACACACACACATGTATATATAAAGAGAGCGATGAAAAAGGATCACAGGGGTGACACCATAAAATTGGTATTGTGAAAATGGATGTAGGTGCTTTGGCGGACTATGTATAAGAGATTTTTCCAAAGAATCCCACTCGCACCATGAAAAAGAAAATATATAAAACGATGTGAAATCCGGTCAGGTCATGGATTGTCCATCTGCTTCACTCAGCTTTTATTGCGTCTGTCACATTTGGAGAATTAAACTTTGTACAAAGAGAAAGAGAACAAACGGTGTATCTTTGTACGCGATGTATTCGATGGTGTAAAAAAGGTTTTTACTTTAGCTGAGTTTATCGTGGACCCGGGCTTTCCGATAGATTTGTACTGCATAGTCAAAGTGTACTGGACTTCGAACGATCGACGAAGATTCCAAGTTTGGAAGTTCGACTCCGAGAGAAAGAAGAAACCAGTTTTGACAAATGAAAGAGGATTTTGGTCTCAAGCTTCGATAAATCCTCCTGATACGATCATTCAATTGCATTAAGGAGTTTGTATGCAAAATTTTCTATCGATAGAATTCCTCTAAATTTTCACTGCACAAAGAGATGTCTAATAGCTCGGGCAATTGCAAGAGGTTTCACCATGTAGAAGTCGAGATATTTATTTTAAAAAATTTCAATTTTCAGTAGTTTCTCATAAGAGAAGTTAAAAATTGCAATTTTCAACATTAAATATTTCGATTTATAAATGGTGAAGCCTCTTAAAACTTTGCATACACTTTTGTGTAACATCGAAAAAGCTTTATTTAGTTTTTCAAAAAAAATCGGTCGTAAAATTTTTTCGAAATTTTGTTTATTACATAACAAATACAGATTACCTCAGACAATCTTGGATTTAGAGTACGTTGTTCTTTAGTCAATTTGTAACAACTTTTTTTAATCAACTTGGGCTCGCAAAGCATTTTGTATGTAAGAAAAACTGAAAACAAAAATTTATATTTGAGCGTCGCCATACACCGTTGTTAAAGTGCAGGAAAGCAAGTTGCTTAGATTTCTCATGCTTCTTCAGCTTGTTTAGTCTACTGGGAAAAACATTCTGCATGGGAGATACAACGCGTTTTCCGAATTATAGGAAGAGACAGAGAAGAGATCTCTTAAGATAATGAAACTATTCCACGGTTCACTGTAATTGGATTAAAGCAATTAACAGAAGCACTAGACGTTGGTGCCGAGTAGTATTCGCTGTGAACAACGCGCGACCTCCGTCGTACATCGCTCCTGTGCTCTTTCGTCCTTCCAGATTGTACTCAGACTCTGGTGTTTCGTTATTACAAATTTCGTTTCGTCTCGAGAGAAATCCGAGAGTTTCGGATTCCGAGTGGATGCAGACGAGCACGGCGATGTGCATGAGGCAAGAGGAAGGCAAAGCACGATCGGGCTGCAAACGTTGGAGAGCACATGCGAATCTGACCATCCTTGAAAATCGGGAACACTGCCAAGAGGAACGTCGACCTCTTTACCGACTGCAAAGTCGAACGTAAAATTGGAAGAAAAATAACACTTTGGGGCAAAAATTTACAATGACCTTGAAATGACCTTGGGGCAAAGAGATAAGAACCACGAATTATAAACCGTTAATACCGGATGCAGGAACATCAGAAGAGCCGGCACTGTTGAACTTGCGGGTAAGAGTGCGAAAATTACATCGATCTCGACTGGAGGTGATAAGGTAATGACGCGAACGGGGCGTGTTTCTCTATGTGCCACATAAGGCTGGAGAACGCATGCAAATGAGAATTTCTAGTGTGCTTTACTGCTGGTATACCAAACCTATATTAGGGGCTCGCGTGGCAAGGCTGCTGGTGGTGTCACCAAACGAGATTCCCTCGGGATTCGCGCTTACCCGGCTTCCCGCCGACTAAGTGGTAAACGACCGTATGGGGTCAGGATGGAGGTTGTTCACGGTCGGGCGTTCATTCTACTCGCATGTGGATTTCTCTACTCAACCTGCTACTCTGGGAACGCGTTACCTCCCTATCGCATATAGTTACTGTCCATTTCCCTGCGGCATTTCCCGTTTCTCACTCGCCTGCCCGTCGCATCTCCCTCTCTCCTTCAACCTCTCGACATTGCTTCGAAAACTTTGTTACAACCCACCCTAATATGTAATGACTTCCTAGGGCATCAAACGTTGCTTGTGACTAAGAAGCGGCCCAGAATGTTCCTTTTTCTTGTGCCGGGCCACGTGATACTCCATCCGGAAGACCGTTGGTTGGATCTTGCTAGATTTTACTTCCAGAATGCCATTAATGCAACCCGGAAGCTCAAAAAAATCAATATGCGGAAACGCCAACGAGACCCTTAACTCGGTCCGGTTAGTCACGGCCAACATCAGCTATCGTTGCTCCAGATCTCTGTCGGAAAGATTTCCAGAATCCTCTCAGTCTCCTCGAGCACAACAAAGTCCCAATAAACGTTTCCCAGGCTACCGAAGTGTTTTTTCGAAGACGTATTGTCCAAAGAGGCAACTCCAATTCACATCCTGAAAAACACCTCGACCGATAAACTTCTCCAGAAGAATCTCTGCTGCTATTCGGCTCAATGTTCGATACTACAGCCGAATCGCGAGGATTGATCCAATCCACCCTATTCAGGATCCTTATCTCTCCAGATTCATTCCTATAGCCAAATTAATCTCCGCAGACAGCAGCTAGACGGATTTACAGCTGCTACGAAGGGATTTTCGTTTTCGACAAATTTCTATGACCCTAAGCCCGTCCGAAGAGGTAACAGGATGGAACCATTCCATCCTGGAGTTGCCACCGTTTCTAGACCATATTCAATACGGAATCAATGAATAATTGCGACAAAGCATTTCCGTTATTGTAAATTGAGACGCTAACGAAATTCATGAGATTATAGATTTGTTGGTCTTTTGAGTTCTCATTTTTTTTCCAATGGACACCCTCAGACATTGATTGATTGATTGATTGACTGACCTTATTTAGCTTTCTGCTATTTACATTCATACTCTATTATTTCATTTACATTATCTAATTACAAGTATCAAAATCCTACCGCATTACAGTTACACATTCCTTGACATATTTACTCACACCTCTTTTGAAGCCGTTTAACGTTGTTTCATTTCTTACTTCATTTGGAAGTTCATTATACTTCGCAAATCCACTCTCTGCAGCAGTGACTTTTCGGCGGTTACGGTTTTACAGTACGGGATATGTAATTGATTTCTGTTCCTTGTATTATATAGTTGTGGTGTTGTAAACGCATCTGAGTTGAAATGCCTGACAAAACTGGGACAAATTCTGTGACAGTACTGCAGGGCTAGGCTCCGGAGTTCATGTGGTTGATAGCCAAGTTTGGAAATGCTAAATTATAGTGAACGATTCAATGGTTCATGATAAGTCGAATCGTTCAGCTCTGTAACGTGTTTATCGACCAAACTCTTGGTAATTCATAATTCTGAAAAAAGTTTTCCACTCAAGATTAGTATAGGTAATAAAATATGAAAAAATCGAAAAATCGAACTGATTTTCACATTCTTCGTCGAAGCTAAAGCAGTGATGAATTGAGTTCATCCCAGAGTCCGGTGTTGGAGTCGAGGTGCCCGATTCGTGAGATCGAGAGGGCAGAAGTGGTGCGGAAAATGAATTCTACACCATTGAGAAATTGGGTGAGAGAGTGAGGGTTCCGATTGTCCTGGAACTGTCGGAGATCCCCCGAATTTCTGGAAATTGGTGTTTGATTAACGAGAGTTTCGTTGAAGTTGGAAGGCATTGAGTGGAACGCGCGCGCCATACACGAACTTCGTGTTCTATTTCGTTTAAAGCAACGTCGTATGAAGTTTGCTTGATGGGAGGTCGTGTGAAACTCCATGTTGAATATGCACCAATGCTACGAGTTTGGCAGGTGTTCTGAGTCGAATGAAGTTTTTTCATTTTCGAGCCACAACTGCGTAGATCGGGATTGATTCGGTGGTGAGTTTCGTTCCACAGACACATGGGTCCATACATTCTGATTGATATGAGCTGTTTATAGCTTATTGGAAATTTATTTTTCCCCATCCGTAGCCCTCGTGGACTTTGACAGTCGTAACGACTGCATTATCGTTGCTATGTGAAAACTTTGTATTGCCCCTCGTTCCCATTTTATTTTGTAGCTCCAAGTCACGCGATGAGACTCCGAAACCGATAAGATACGAGGAAGGATCGTTCCTAGTACGTACACCATAGTATTCCATAATAATAAAGCAACCTTTGGAAGGCTGGCAAGGAGAAAGTCAAGTAATGGTAATGTACATGTAATGTATTCGTAGAAGGACGCTATGCACCCGGTGTCCCATCCGAAATGTCATAGGTCATCCTTTTGTTTTTGGGTACTGTGATTTTTGTTGGTTCGAAAGGCGATGGAAATTCTTAAATCATCGATTCTTCATTTCCATCAAAAGAAAATGAATTCTACTGAAAATATCGTGGGCCTGCGACTCTTCGGAACTCACCCGATATACAAAGGTTCCCAGCACTGCAGCAAACGCTACATACACGTATACGGCGAACCACTGGAAACTGCAGGTGAGTTCGATCGACCAACGAATTACCACGTTGAGGTCTATTTCTGTTGGTCGTGAATTCATAACGATTCACAAGGATCATGCATTGTCCGTAAGCAGGTTTCGGAGCTGGGCTTTCGATTATGTTCTCTAACATCGAAGTGATCAGGAATAATAGAAAAAAATATCGGATCAGTGGCTAATGTGCTCATGCGAAGCGATATTTGCCGTTCGTCAGCCTCTTAACAAGGTTGACTACATACAACAATATGATAAGAATTTAATAAAATTTGGTGATAACATTCTTTATCATTAAATACGATGACACAATTTTTTTCAAATCTTTTGTCTGCATAGTTGTCGAATAATTACTCGAAAACTAAGCAGAAGAAAAATCTTTAAAAATTTGTATATTCATATTTAATACTAAAGAATGAACTAACCAAATTTCATTAAATTCTAATCATTTCAAATTTCCCCATGCTTTTAACATGACAACATTGTCATGTGTAGCCACCATCCTTAATCTTAGGTTCGAGCATAATTATAAATTTCGAGCAGATTTTTGTTTCGGCTACAGAATCAAGCTCGCATGAAGATTGGCCGGATATTGGAGTTTTGGGAATTTGTGTACACCGGGAGAGATCCATGCTGGAAAATGCTCGAGTTACATTTAATACGAGCACCCGGTGCTTGGACATTGGACGGGCCAATGCAACGAGACAGCAGTGAGGAATGTCCACGGGTTATTGGGTAGGGAACTAAAACGTGCAGGCAAGTGGATTTATTATGTAACAAAGCTCTTCCACTTTGGTCCCTCGACTATTAGTCTGAATCCGGATCCAGGCACATTTTTCTACTGAACTTTTATTAAAAGTAGTTCTTGATGTATCTTGCTATAAATATATTTGTATCCCTGGTGGCTTGAGCGTGGCGAGATGGACCGAGTGCAGGAAAAATAAATTTGAGAGCGAGAACCACCGAAAGCTTCAGACTGCTGCTTGATTGCAATTCTTCACTCTGTCAACTGCGTTTCTCGTGTAACGCCAAAATAAGTAGACAAAGTTTTTTCCCGATGCGTAGCAGGTAAAAGTCAAACAGACGAAATTGCACTATTGCATCAGGATGGCACGAACGATCTGCGTATAGTGCTAGGGTTCCAGGAGTGTTATGTTTTCGTAACCCTGTCCAATCAGGTCCCGTCTATTCTTGACACGTATTTCCTGTTATGACTTGAACTTCGTGCCTGTTCGAAACACGTGGAACATTGGAAAACACGTGCGGATACACGCAACACGAACAAACATCTCCAACGATTTCTGAATTCCTCAGAGCAAGTAATGCTCGGCTTTTATTTTATCGACGTGCATCGCCGAGCATTGAGTTCAACCAAATTCTACTACCTTCGATTTTCCGTTGGTACCAACATTCATTTCGTCAGATTTCCGTTCGAGTTTAAACGAAGCATCAGAGTTTCTTGTACGGCATGGAACTTTTGTAAATGTCGAAAGACTGCATTTTTAGCATCAAGTCCATGCGAGCATTGAGAAAAACGAAATATTGAAATCTGTTGTGCCCACAATGACTGCCTGGTGCGTAGTTCTGATTCAAGGTGCGAAACATCCTTAATGTAACGAACAGTTACTAAAGAGAAGCAGAAAAAAGTGGAATCACGGCACGCATTGGAAATACTAGAACGGATGAATTCTGGAGGTCCTTCGGTAAGTTTCTTAATCTCTTTCTTCGTATTGTTTGGAGAATCCTTCGGAAGAGAAATTAGCCACTGGCAGCTCGGAATAAACGCGTAGTTTCTTTTTTCTTCTGCTTATCCGGAATAGAAGCAAAAGCAGCTCAGCAGTTATCTATCGACAAATAGACACGCTGCACAGACTGTATCAACGAATAGCCACGGATATAGATTGATTGTTGAAGAAAAGTGGTTAGACTCGGTAAGTTGGATAGACGAGGGAACTAGGGAACGTTTCCAATCAAGCGGCTATAAAGCGTCCAATTTTCGTTCTATGAAAGACGGAAACCGATTGAACGAGTTCTCGCCGTTGCTTTATTTATCCCTTATGTAACTAGAGTTCCCGCCACTGCTTATCACGTTGTACTCGCTCTGAACTTTTGTTTGATTTTTACTTTCTTATTCTTTGTGCAAAGTCTCGGCAAGTTCTCAATCGCTTAACTACGCCGATAACGATTGGCTTTGTAAAGATAACAAAACGATCTGGTGTCCTTTGTGGCGGAGCTGAGTGACGATTTGCAATTATCTTGCGATGATGATCCGTACGATTAAATCCAGAACTAGTCGCTTATTTCGTCATTTTCAACGAATTTGTTTCCCATATTCCTTTTCCGACGACTCGGATATCCAAATATTACAATTCTGTGAACTTTTTGACGAAGAATTTTTTTTTTTCAGTTTTCAATGTCAATATGCTTAAAATGTCCCAAAACATTGGAAAATCGTATCTAGAAAAAATATCCGGATGTGTGTGTGTGTGTAGGTTCTGGCACTGAAAAATTCAAACGTTTATAACTCGAGAACGGTTTGAGCTACAGGGCTCCCGTTTTTCACAGATGTTAATCCATACCAGCTCTTCGTTCCCTAAGATTTTTTTTGGAATTGCTAAAAAAATACGAGTTCTACGGCATTTTGAAATTTTCAAAAAAAGATTTCGACGCTGCAACTTCCGCAAATTTTAAGATTTAGCACTAATTTTTTTTTTTATAAATAGAGTATCATAATAGGAAGGTTGATATTGAATTTGGAGAAAATCGGTTGGACGGTTGAAATTTTATGGGTTTTAGAATTTTACGAAAATCTTAGTTTTTCGAAAAATGGTTTAACCGCTTCAATTTTTGCAAATGCTGTAAGATATTGTGTATAAGCCTGTGCTTCCTCTTTTTTTCCTACATTTACGCGAAACTGCTCTAAAGACTGACGTAATATTGAAATTTGTGAATATTAATATTCGCCTGAGTAAAAAGAGAATTCAAGACTAAAAGAATAATGCCCGTGAGAAGATTTCTCTCGGACCATCATCCCGCGAGCCTGCATCCTATCCACGTTCCATTTTTCAGTCTTTATCTCTCTATGTATCTTCCTTTCTTCTCTTAACTCAGTTTCGTGTATACTTTGGAGGATACACGTCCCATGAACGAGATGACAACGTGTACGTACCGGAGTCGATATAGACGAGAAGAGGAGAACGACGAAAACGAAACTGGAAACCGGAAGCAACGACAGAGGGCTTACTTCCCGGGCGGAAGTCAACTCTGAGGGAACGTTCCACCGATATCCACCATGGCTTGCTCATTCTTTTTCTTGTTTTCTCTCTCCCTCTCTCTCTCTCTCTGTCTCTCATTCTGCCGATCTTCCTCCTCCTCCTACAGCACAGCAGCCCCTTCGTTTTTCAACCCCTGTTTCTACCGTTTTTCTATGTTGGTTTACACCCAGGCACTCGTCGTTGTCTACGTTCTTGTCATTCTTCTTCCTGCGGCGTCAAATCTTCTTGTCGCTGTGATATAAACCTTTTGTATGAATGTGACACTATCATTTTGGTGTCGCGTTCTCCTGAATGCTTTTTCATCTAATCCTATACCTCATGTCCGATAAAAACGAACATATATAGAAGCGCACTGAGCACATATGACAAGGGAAATGAAACCCCTGCTTTTCTATGAAAAAAGAAAAGAAAATAAACGAGAAAAAAGAAGGGAAATATGATGCGAGAATATGTCTGCCCCGACGAAAAAATCTCTTGTTTCTGTAGTCGTCAGCAGATTCTTTTCTCATAAATTTTCAATATCGCTGATGTGCTTGGCACGTACGTAATTCTTCCTCGTATCGACTTGCAGTTAATACAACAATTATATGACAAAGTATGTGAATTTGTTTTTTTTTTTTTTTTCAGTTTAATATTGGAAAAACAACAAAACAACAAATTACAAAAGTTGTTTAAATTAAAAACTTTGTTTTTTAATTTTTAAATTTATTTAAAAATTTTTTTTTTCAAAGTTGTTGAGATCCAAGTGGCTCAGAACTACGAAAGCTTGGAGCTGAGCCATCTAGAGGCAGAAGTTCATTAGTCATAACATGACTAATCAGAATCAATCCATTTCGTCATTGTACAAAGACGCGAGGACTCGTGAAGGTCATGTTCACACGTTGGCATGACGTAGATATAAATTCATACAGCGAAAGGTTCGTTTAGAGGCAGTTTCGAATATTTTGTTTTTTTTTTTATGTCCACTATGCTCTACTCGAAGAAGAAAGAAGTATAAACACGACGACAATGAAGGATGAAACGAGCCCGAAGAACGACTAAAACTTTCGCCTTCATATCGTCCGTTCGGCCAACTCTCGTTTTTGTGAACTTAACTTTCTCGCAGTGCGTCAGTAGGAGTGGCAATTCGTCTAACGAGGGAGAGAGGAAAGGAGAAAGGAATCTCGAGAGTCTGGGATTTTGGGGGTCTCTCCCACAAGACCGGGTCCATCGTCTTATATTAATCTCCGCAACTGCTACACCCCCTATTCGGTCTGACCAAACATTGAGTTGACCACTAATCACGGTTACGCGACCACGCATAGTGGAGAATTACGGCTGCTTCTGCGGTATTGGATACCTCGATCTATCGATTCCGACTATAATTAATAGATGTTCTCATATAACATAATGGATAGGTGAACAAAGGATGATGTATAATTTGCTAATGAAGGTTTATCATGAAAGGCATTATATATGAATCGGAATGAATTTACTAAACCATTGTAACGACCCCATCCTTCACAGAGTTTTCTAAAACGTATTTCATTAACCTCTCCTTGACCGAGTTCTGTATAGTCACGAAGAAAATCATTTTCTCCAGAAATTAACGAAAATAAATAAATAAACTATTTCGAATGTTGAGCGATGGCTGTTTTTACTTCAATGGCTGAGACTTTCCTTTTATTGCCAATTATTGTCCATTGCGAACGTCGTGGCAATCGAGAATTACATCAATGTGGCCTTTTCAAGATTCCAAGTAGTCACGGTACGAGTTTGGTCAGACGCGATGACAAGACCGTTTCCATTCGCATTAAGCAAACGACGGTGCCATTTCTCTGCTTCCTCTTTATTTCCGTAAGGCATGAAATAATGTACCGATGATAAAAAATATGTGAAATAGATTTAAAAACTTAGTTGGAAAGGGATTTTTCAATATGAGCGAAATTCTGAATCAAAATTCAACTGCAGATTGATTTACGATACTATCCATCAATTGATTAATAAAATTTTATATATCAGTGTCAAAAGTTATTTTGACGAATGAGATGTCAAAAAATGAATGGACAATAACAATATTTTGTTAGACCCTTGAATCTATTATCGAAGGTTGCAGGACTTTTCAATATTTGCTGAAATCTGCCCCTTCGTCTGAGCCAAAACATCTTTCATCTGGTCATAACTCTCTAGGGAGGCACTTCCAACCCATTTCTTGCTTTCGTTCATGCATCGCTTTGCCTGCCACGTCACCGATTCCATTTTTCGCAACCTCGCCTATGGTTTGCTTCTGTTTTCATATTTTTACCTTCGTGTCGTATTTTCTCGGTTGTTTTGATCCGTTCAAACTTTGACCGGCACAAAGCGTGAGAAAAATACGAAGAAAAATAATGACAGCATGCCCAAATGTTTTGAACATTTTCCACGTCATTCGGTCCTCAAATATTCGAGGAAATGATTTTTTTTTTTAAATCGTCGATATTTTGTTGAACACGGTAAGCTAAATATTTTTGGATAATTTCAAAATTTTCGTTATTTTTGCAGTTTATTTGGTTTCTAACAGGATCGTCAGCAAAATTTACGATCGGAACTTGGATTATTAAAAAAAAAAAACGTTTAGTCGAACGTATCCAACAAAATATCGATCTTTACCAACAACATTTTGTTCTCAGTGTTTGCTGAATTAGATCACGAGCTCAACACGATCTTTATAAACAGGAAACACAAAAGCAATATTCAATTTTGTTGTTATTGATAAAACGTGTTTCCACTTCGATACTTGGCTCGGAACGATTTATTTTTATTAACGCTTTTTCATTCAATCTTAAAAATTAACAATATTCAAGTTTTAGGTTGAAATAAAAATTCTCTCCAGCAATAAATCGTTTTCTAAGGTTAAAGAGAGTTTCTTGGTTTACGCAATGCTTGGATGTGATTTTGTACGAGAGACTGGGGATGTGTTTGGCTCGCATCATCTCGACAGTTTGCTGTTATGGAACGAGCGATGGAGCAAATGATGCAACGACTATAAAGACGCGGTAACTCCTTGCTGATTCTTGGAGCTCTGTGGTCTCTGCCTCGCCGACGTAATACATTCAACCCCCTCGTGAATTATAAATTATTATAAGCATAGAAAGCAGAGTGTGTTCAGAATGTCCGACAGTTAGTTGCGTCAACGCCCACAATTTTTTTTGTTTTTTCTCTCTCTCTGCCTCATCTTCGTAGCTTGTGACTTTTACACAGAGCAACATTTCTCACTGACTCGTGGCAATAAATGGGGAAAAGAAAAGAGATTTTTTTACGGAATGACGAAAAAAATATTGCAAAATACTTGGCAAGAAATTTTTTTTTTTTTTCGGAAACAATCTTCAAATTTTGATTTTATGAAAATTGCTATAACTTTTTTTTTTTTAACTTGCACTTCAGCTACCACTCATTATCTTCGTTTTCGAATTATCTTTCAATGGGTAATGAGCGATTTTTGATTTATTATCATTTTTTAGCTGCTCGTGAAGTTTGAAAGTGGAAAATATGACGAAGAATGGGATTTTTTGGTTCGGGTTCCCGAACCACAAAAAAAATTATCGGAATGCTTAAAACCTATTCTCATTCGTGAGCTTCATTCCTGTGAAAAATTCATCAAAATTGGTTCAGTCGTTTTTGCGTGAAAAGAGCACAAACAAAATTTTGTCGTAGAGTTTTCTATATATATAGAGAAGAGATTTATTCTCTGTCGTAATAATCAGAATTTTTAACCTTTATCTGCCCGTGACTTACTCGAGATATTTCTTCCAAGCTCACCGTTTAAATTTACTGGTTGAGTCATACATTTTGGTGCATGAAAATTTACAGTGCCATTTATTGAAGTTAGACGTACGTTAGGACATGCCAAATATTTCGTATTCAAATGTACACGATAAAAATGTCTCTTCTCTCCAACGTTCCTTGGATTTGTTCATATTCTACGTAACCCGAGATGCAGTGTTCTCTAAAGCTCGAAATCCCAATATATACTGGAAATGAAATTTTGTTAAAAATCGTCGATATTTTGTTGAATACGATAAACTAAATATTTTTTGATAATTACAAAATGTTCGTTGTTTTGGCAGCATATTTGGTTTCTAACGGAATTGTCAGCGAAATTTACGAGTGGAATGACCAAAATTTGCTTCCAAAGAGACTTTCTAAAATATTTCTTGTTGCAATGACACAATTTTTGGGATTATTCAAAAAAATGTTTGGTCGAACGTATCGAACAAAATATCGATCTTTTTCAACAAAATGTTGTTTTCAGTGATGCAATCTTTCGGCATTCCTCGTTTACGAGAATCTGCTGGGCTGAGCCAATTTGTCACATATGTTTGTATCGCACGTGGTCGCTCATTAGCATATCAGGATTCATGTTGGTGACCTCGATAGCGACAGGCCCAGAGCAAAATTATTTTCTGAATCTCTGGGGACCGCAGGTCCCTTGGAAGGATAAAGAAAGGACGAGTCATTTTTTACACCGAAAACAATTATTCATCGGTGCTGCGCATCGCTCCCAACACTTTTTGTCTTCGTTTATCCGAACCTGTCGCACGTGGTTACGTTTTTTTTTTTTTTTTTTTCGTTACTCCATGTCTTTCCACATTCATCCAGCATCACATTGTTTTTTGCCACATCTTCCGAAGAGATCAATCATTCTTCTCCCAAGTTGGAGCTTCCATCACGAAAAGTGACCGCGACAAAATTCCTGTCTCATATTTTGTCGCTCTACGTGCTTCTTTTTCATAGTCCACGAGGAATAAAAACGATTACAACGCAATGATGTATCGGGTTTGATCGCGTCGAGGAAAAAAAAAAAAAGAATTTATGAAAAAATTGTTTTTAGCCCTACTGGGAAACACTATTGCCCTTTACTTCGTCGTTGATCGACCAACAGTCTCGCGAGGATCTGAAGAATGAGCCAACAAAAATGTCAGACTTTTGTCCCTGCCGTTGGATCGTTATCGGGATTATTGTGCTCGAGAAGAGCCTCGAGGCCTACGAGAGGCCTCGCCAAATCAAGAGAAACGAGAAAGTAAAAAAAGGAGAAAGCATGAGTTGTTAGGGACGAAGAGACATGGAACGATGAGCCAAAAAAGAAGGGTGTAAAATAAAAAAGCATTAAAAGTGTAATGATATCGAAGGGGTGGGTAAAACAGCTTGAAAAAATGAGAAGGAGGGGATCGTGAATGGCGTGGGTTTGAAAAATGAAGAAAAGTGGTTGTTCCACGAGTGAAGCACGAAATGCCGATGGATAATCCATCGTGTACCACGAAAAATGATTATGGAAGCATCGTGGGCAGCCTCACCCCATGTCCGACTTTTTCTATATATATTTATAAAAGTCTACTTTTCCTTCCATTCGTGTTATTAGCGAAAAATCTTTTCGCGCTCGTACAAAACGCGCAAAAGTCAGTGAATTATGACGTTAAAGAAAAAAATACATACCGTCCGAAAGCTCAAACGCCTCGAGGCGAAAGCTGAGGTAACGAGAACTTTTAACGATCGACCATAGATCCGCGTTTCTTTTTCTCTCTCTCTCTCACCTTCTTTCTCGTTGACTCGTACTTCTCCGTTTCTAACCAAACCTTTCCGATCGTTTCCCTGCATTTATTGTGTGACGATACTCGGCAATTACTCGGGGAGAGCTTGACCAACGGTGATAGGGGTGCGTACATTTTTTTCGTTGCCAACGTCATGTCGACGATTTTAATTATTTGACGAAATGTTTCCGTCGAACATGGTAGATAAATAAAAGTTGATTGGAAACCACGAAATTTGTATGGAAACCATATTTTTCATCGATCTCATAGAATCCAGTTCGCGGCTCGCCATTTTGTTTTTCATGTTTTGCTTCCTCATGGAGGAAGCTATGTGACGGTGAAATTTTTTTTTTTCAGTTTTCTTTGTGCTTAAAATATCCCAAAACATCGAAAAATCATATTTAGAAAAAATGTCCGCATGTGTGTGTGTGTGTATGTTCTGGCAATGAAAAATTCAAACGTTTATAACTCGAGAACGGTTTGACCTACAGGGCTCCCGTTTTGCACAGATGTTAATCCATACCAGCTCTTCGTTCTCTGAGAATTTTGTTGGAATTGTTAAAAAAATACGAATTCTACGGCATTTTGAAATTTTCAAAAAAAGATTTCGACGTTCCAACTTCCGCAAATTTTAAGATTCATGACTAATTATTTTTTTACGAATAGAGTATCATAATAGGAAGGTTGGTATTGAATTTGAAAAATATCGGTTGACCGGTTTAAATTTTACAGATTTTCGAATTTTACGAAAATCTTAATTTTTCAAAAAATCATTTTCTTTTTCGCAAGAAAGCATAAAATATTAAAAAACAAACCGAACCCACGTTTACAGGTTAAGAGTAAAAAAAAAAAAATGTTTCCAATTTCAAGAGTTCGTTGAAAAATTTGAAAAGCGATTTTCTTTCGTGACAGATTTCAGTGATTTGCTCAGTGACTCTGGTCTCGCATCATTCGATTTGCACTGCGAAGACCGTGCTGCGTATAACGCTCAATGATGCAATCAACTCTGAAAATAAGTAACAGACGCTAAGGCACGCCTGAACTTTCTTATTTTTGTGTTTACATGGAAATTCCAACGTCATGAACAAAAAGCTTTAATCTCGTTATGCGATTCGCTTTCAATCCCAGCGAGAAATAGATTCGATTGTAAGAGATACGAGTAAATAAAATTTCGTATAAATCGTGAAGCCTGTATCGAATATATGAGAGGCGCAGACATTATATCGCATCGAGTTAGTTACGCGAGAAAATATTCCATCGCGTCAGCCAACTTTCTTGGATTTCCAATGTGTCTCACTAAAGCCAGCGTCGCCATTGAGAGTACTGCCGCGACTTTATACGATCCACGATATATAAATTTGACTTGATTTCGTAGACGAATATTTTGTATCGTTGCATTTGCACGCCAATACGTATAAAGCTTATCGAGTTTATGTCATGTACAGACATCTTGCGACAACCCCATTCCACCCTTAGTTTCGCAAGAAAGAAGAGAGAAGATGAAGGAAAAAAAAAAATGAGCGATAAATCTTCCGGGGGGTGTACACAACGGAATAACAAGATACGAGACTCAATAGCAGAAAAAAAATGTATTCACTGTGGCACAGTCTTCCCGTTGCCAGGGCGTTACATAATAAATATTTTTAAAAAATACTAGAAGCGAATGTAAGAATCCCTGGGGCGTTCATTTTCTCAGGAACGTGGAAAACGTGGTTATAGGAAGAAAAAAAAATTGTCGAGACGCCAGGAGTGGGAGGGATGAAGAAAAGAGGATGGAAAAAAATGGCTTGTTGATTAGTACCATTGAACTGATTGCAAGCATATTCCGCAGAACCCTTGAGAGAAAAGACTTCGAACAGACTAGCTGAAAAGCCTGCAGTCCATGAAAAAAAATATATATCAAAGCTGCAGTGAGCTCAATGGCTTTCGTCTCGACTGAGACCTCGTCCTCTGCAGCTTTTTATTCCCGAGCTTCGTATAGATTCGAGGAGACCCAGGCAAAATCTTTGCAGCCTCTACGAAGGTTATACCCATTGGAATCGAAACGTCACCCGAGCAAATTCCACGTAATTCGTTTTCCTCGACAATTGCTCTTTATTTCAAAGTGTCAGTTTCACCGAAACATTGCCGTTTCAGAAATGGATAAAGAAAGGCCAGAGTGAAAGAATAAGAAAAAAGAATCAACACTGAAATTGCACTTCTTGGCTGGAGTCGGTTTAGAGGAGCCGAAAAATAAAAGTAATCGCCATTGGTCGAAAAGTAATATCAATCCACTGACAACGACAAGTTTGGATTCGCAAATAGTTAAATATTGTAGTTTACAGATTAATTATCAATAAATTAATTCAATATCAACCATAGAACGGTAACCTGGGGTCAAACACGACCCCAGACGACTTTTAATCCCGCTCCCTTCGTTTCTCCGTTTTTCATCGTTTTACCACATTTTTGAAAGATTTTTTGACTCGAACAAAAATTACCCCAGCTTCACGTGAATCTGCATTAAAAAACGAAAAGAATGAGTCCAGCCTGAAGCCTTTTTCGTAAATTTTAACGGAGCTATGAATTTTTCAAAATTGGGGTCATTCATGACCTCAGGTTACCGGAATAGGTAAAAAAAAAAAAGGTTATCGTTCTAGGGTTAATAAATTTATTGCAGTATCGACAGGTGAGGCTAGTTCAAAATCCCAACTGGAGAAAGCTCAATTTCGTGGATCCCTCGTTCTCGAAAATCACGTTTTTCAAATGATACTAAAGTTTGCATCGTTAGAATACAACGAAAAATATATTGTTCATTCATTATTTTGATAATTAATGCACTTGTTCCAATTTTTTCAATAAATTCCCTTTTCGAATGGCAAAGAATTTTCCCATAATCGTTGACAAAATTACTGTATCCAAATTTTATTCTCTGCTATTAAAAATAATGACTTTTCGTTGCGTTCCAACAATGCGAACTTTAAAATGGTATTTTTTAATATAAGTCGTTTGTAACGTTGAAAATCAGCGAGTGACATTGTGAACCTTTATCACTTGGTACAGTCACTAAGCAATGCACATGTTATTTTAGCGCTGAGAAAGGAATAAGTTTGGAAGAATAATCGAGAATATTTGAAAAATTTACTATCATTTCCGCTCGATGCACCACGATATTTCATATCGCACATTTTCGTGTTATATATGTATATATCCACGTTCTTTTATATAATGTATAGATGTCGCATATCTCGACATCCATAGATGTCTGACAGCTTGAAACGACGTGCGACCACGACGAAACGATTCGTGATGCCATTTCGTGCCCATTCTAAAGGAGAAATATCCTCTTTACCACGTGCTTGCTCCACAAAAGAATCCTTTCTCCAAAAGAGTTGTATCACGACAATGATAGGGCAGTTTTTTTTTTTTTCAAGTAAAAATGCTTGTGATGATTATAAAAATGTACAATAGTCTTAGGTGTCCACTGACAAGAAGACGAATGTTTCGTAAATTATTCTCACATTACGAAACGGTTCACTGATGAGATTTTAAAAAGATTTTTGCGAACATCTTTTGAAAAAAGTTGCTCGTGAAATTGGAAAAGGCGGCTCTGTCATTTCGTTTCCCAAAGGCCTTGATTCCCAGGATCCTCGAAATATTGGTGATTATTGTGAAAATAATTTAGTTCGAAGGTTGGGCATAAATATAAAGAAAAAGTTGGCACCATAAAAAGCATTGGCTTGGTAGCTAGTTTGACTGCATCGTGAATCGAAATAGGAAGGTCCGGAACGTATTAAAAGCTCGCGAGTTTGCCAAGAACGATCGTCGAGCCTGGCAATGATTCAAAGCCTGCTTCTCGTATAACAATCGTAAAACGACAGTACCAGATACCGAGAAGGATTGCAATTTCAAAGCAATTATCTACAGTTTTCCAATCCCCTAGAACTCCCAAGCGAGTGTGGCTTCGTTACATTGTAAATGACGTTATCAAGCTGCAAAGACGACCGAGATTCATCGTTCTTTCTAAGACAAAATTGACGCTGCTATTGAGGAAAATAGAGAAAAACAGAAGAACGATCGAGGAAACAACGATGCACTGCTCGCTCTGGCTGGACGACAGGAAGTTAATAAAAATATGAATTAAGGATGATCGATGAATTTGAGTGGTCCAAGAAAAAGGGTTGAACTTTTTTGTAGGCGTAAATAAACATGTAATGAATCG
Organism: Hyposoter dolosus; assembly: GCA_963921915.1. Taxonomy (NCBI): domain Eukaryota; kingdom Metazoa; phylum Arthropoda; class Insecta; order Hymenoptera; family Ichneumonidae; genus Hyposoter; species Hyposoter dolosus. The sequence continues at coordinate 1,288,868 of OY998130.1, forward strand.
ATGTGCCAAATTTTGATATTATTTACCATCTAGTCCGGCAGTAATTAATTATTGAATCTCCAGTGTTTTTGGACACTTATCCCCACCAGCATAGAATAGTCAAAAGTTTTTTATTTTTTTCAGTCGTTATTTCCAAGATTTCATAATGAAAAACAAATCGATGTGTTCCCTGGATACCCAGGAATATATACGTACTTTAGTTTTTGTACTTTCCCATTAAAAATCGATTGAAATATTAAAAAATAAATACACAACATAACCCATAACCGACCACGATGTCAGCTGTTTTTTTCGTACGTAGTCAAACGTCTCGTTTAACAATGTACAACGCTAGTCAAAATTGACTTATTAAACAAATTTTTATCAACAAAATAATATTAAAATATCGATTCTTCATGGATTATATTTCTAAAATAATAAAATGACTATTTTCAAGTCAGTTTTGTATTAGGAAATCCAAGCCAAAAATAGTTCTTGTAAAGATGACGTAGCCGTCAGCCATCATCCTTAAGAATTTACCTATTGGCTTGTGCTGCGAGGCGCGGACTCAATTTTTCGAGTACTCGACGATACAGAACGAAATACAGATATTCGGAAGGATATTTACTAAGGCTTTTTCTATTATGCTCATATGTGTGTATAAAATATATTCTGGCACGATAAATTGAAGGAGACGAACACATCGAGGACAGTGAGAGAGCTTAATCCACGTCGAGCGATTCTGTGCTAACGCTCGAGCTCATGATTAATGGCGCTTTGCCCAGCACAAGCACTCTCTGTTTTCCCTCTCTCTCTCTCTCTCTCGTTCTTCCTCTCTTTGCAGCCTTCGTTCCGCGATTTCTGCTATTCCCTGCTAGCGGAACCCATGCCAGAGAGAATACAACCGAGAGCCCAGATCCCGAATAGGTAATGTCCTGAGAACATCTGTATATAAATTTATACATATCTATAGATATATTTCTATGTATTATTGCACACACGCATAGTTTGCATTGGTTCAGAGATTCGTAGAGTGGACTGGTAGTAGTGATAGTTTGGAGAGGTTGGATGAGGAGAATCGAGGCTAGGTCAACGTGAACGAATCGTTGGTCTTGAATCACGAGAATCCTCTGTCAACTGGAATACGCTGGACGTAAATGTCGTATTACCGGAGCTCCGGTTAAATAGGGAAGAGAGAGAGAGAGTGAAGTGTATGCGATCAACGGACGGGAACGTTGACACGTTCATAAATCAAAATATTACGTTCGATGATAAATCATAAAAATTTATTATTTTGGCTCCCGATAAGGGAGAATCTATGCCACGTGGTGGCTCATTTGGTCAACCACGAAGACGAGGCTTGATTCGCAGGAAAAGAAATACCTTTCCACTTTTTCTGCCAGGCTGTTTGATCAGCAAGAATTATTCCACGAGATTCGTGAGGTCGTTACACTTCGATCTCGATTTACTTTGATGCGTAGGTTAACGTACATAGAATCAATAGTGATTCGTTTGATGGCGTACCAAAGACACGACCCGCACATATATAGTGAGAGATTTCAGCAGCTGCCCTTTGACCTCACAATCGCTTCGCTTTGAGACTAGCGGCGTGATGCGTTTTCCAGAGATGAGTACGATGCTACGAAGAGCACTAGGTAAAGCTAGAGAGAAAGCGACATATAAGAGAGCAAGCCAGACAGAGAGAGAGAGCGCGATGAAAGCATTGAAAGCAAGATCAAATTGTCAACTCGATATATCGATGTTCGTTAACACCCGTATATCCATCGAGGCGATTCATACCTAAAGTGGAATGACATGGTATATCGGTTAATAGGATGTAGGCGCATCGTTGAAACTCGAACCAGGTATAACCGGACAATTGTCAGCTACAGATCCACGGACACAGCAGTAGTTAACTCCATCTATACATTTATATACGCATAGTGCAAGTGGTATGGTGCATGGAGGGCTGGACAACCAGCGCCGTCTACAACCAACACCCATCAGGATCATCAAGCCGGTTGGACTAGCCTAGGCTAGTTTCTGTCATCCCCTATTTATCCGCACCAGCTAAATGGACCATGTCTCATCCAACTACGCGTTCTGAACGTTGCTCCCATGTCCCACTCATCCACTCTTGCCTCATTTGTATACACATGCGCGAACGAATTACCAAACTGATCCAACTGCCATATTTGCTGCCACTGTCTCTTTCTCAGCTTTTAAATTTTCACTAGGTTTTTCCGACACGTGCGACTACGAATCAGAGTTTCTCACATTTCCACTTTGTCTCTTTAAGGAAGTGAGGAAAGCGAAGATGGCAGGGTGCCAAGGTGATGAAATTCGGTTGAAATCTCAGGGTCATTTGTGCCACCACTCGCGAACTCAGCTTAGAGATCGCGCGTCAACGTTCTTTATTCTTTTGGCATTTTCATAGAGGAAGCTATGCGATGGTGATATTTTTGTTTTTTCAGTTTTCGATGTCAATGTGCTTGAAATGTCCCAAAACGTCGAAAAATCAGATCCAATGTTCATAACTCGAGAACGGTTTGAGCTACAGGGCTCCCGTTTTGCACAGATGTTAATCTATACAAGCTCTTTATTATCTGAGAATTTTGTCGGAATTGCTAGAAAAATACAAATTCTACGGCATTTTGAAATTTTCAAAAAAAGGGTGTCGACGCTCTAACTTCCGCAAATTTTAAGATTTATTACTAATTTTTTTTTTTTTTATAAATAGAGTATCATAATCGGAAGGTTGGTATTGAATTTGCGAGATATCGGTTGAACGGTTTATTTTATATTCCTCGATCATCTCTTTTCACGATATGCGTCGAATCTCTGGTCAACAAAGCGAGCGCATATGTGACGATACCGCGAAGCCATGAAAAACTTTCGGAATTGTCGTCCACAGAGATCCAAAGTAGGTTATGGGAAAGATTGCCGATTGAGGTTGCGACAAGACCAAATTGCGATTGCCACAGCAGCGAATAAACCACTGTCTGTGCGGCGTTGTGACGAGGGCTTACCGACATTATGCTTAACGATCGCGTGCCACGAGTGCTGCCAACTTTTGGCGACTGGATTTCCAACTGTTACAATTTCTCATAATCGCTACGTTCTGTATTCTCACTCATGAATAATTTCAAGATCGCTGGCAGATTAGTGTCATGAGTATAATCGTATGTATCGTAATTACTAAGTTCATTGCTCAAAATCGATATTTATATTTTGCAGTTCAGGATTCCATTAGAAATTTGCTGCTCTTCGTGTCTATCAGCCTCTGTTTGAAGAACGCCTGGAACACATGGTAATGTTAGACAAGTACACACTGGCAATGAAATTTCGTTAAAAATCGTTGATATTTTGTTGAACACGGTAAACTAAAAATTTTTGTAAACTAAACACAATTTCAAATTTTTCGTTATTTTGGCAGAATATTTGATTTCTTGCTGCAATGACACAATTTTTGGGATTATTCAAAAAAACGTTTAGTCGAACGAAATATCGATCTTTTTCAACAAAGTTTTGTTTTTAGTACATGCGCTAGAAACACACAAACGTTGATGACGTTGATTTTTTGAAGTTAAGACAGTGAAAAAGTACGAACGAATTAAACAATATGAAAGTTGTTATATTTTCTTTTGGGTATATATCAAGTGTACGGAGAAGAGGCGGAAGAAAGGTTAAGAGAGAAGGGCGAGTGATGGAGATATCATAGCCCACGGGTAAATAGAATCATCGCATTGGAGTTGAAACTTTGACAAGTTCTTCTCTCCTTCTCATCCTCGCTCTCAACACTCTCAGGAGCTCTGTTTTGTTTCCTCATTCCGCCATTATTAGCCGGCTCTGTACTCTCCGTTCTATTCTATTTCGAGAAACAGCGGTGAAGTACTGCAACTCCAAGAGCAACAGACCTAGAACGAACTATTTCATCTCGGAACTGAGAGAAAATTGGTTGAGCGTGTACCACAAATGATATGGAATTCCGCCTCATGAGGTCTCGGTGAGTTCATTGCAACGAAGAATCCAGTCGGGCAATAACTTGCCTGTTCTATACTCAAGGCTGCCTCCACAGTTCACTCGTTAACCTCGATTCGGAAGCTGACGAAGAATAAATCATTGGGAACCTCACTAATTTAAGTTTCCTTATCATTTTATTTCGCCAGCAGGAAAGCTCTGAAGAGTACGTGCATTCCTTAGGACTTCACACGCGAGGAAGCATTCTGAATAAACGTGATTAACGAATCACGTGTTTTATGCGGTTTTGGCTCAAAGACGAGTTCCTCAGATTTCCGGATTAAGCTAAGAAGCATTGACAATTGAAGGCAAAACCGACTCCATCAAGGCTTGATGGATAGAGCAGAACTTCACCGCGAAATCGGCATGGTTGATTCCAAAGGTATGTGAATTCTCTTTGGGCTGGTAGAATGGACGACAGATCCCATGGAATCGTGTATGGAAATGCCATGAGAGAGCAAGCTCAAAATTGGAAGGATCCTGATGGTGATCCAGTTGGTTTAGAAAGATCGTTAATGCCTGCTAAGACACACAGTGCCATTTTGCCTATGGATCTATGTATATTTCCATGTACATAGCTAGAAAATTGGTACGATGATCGGAGAGCTTTGGCTGGACCAGTTGTGTATGGGATGTGCAAGGCATAGTAAATGGAGGTTGGGTAACAGCGTCGCAACTATCCGTGGCTGTTACTCTTGCAGTTAGCCATGTTCGTGATGTACATAAGAGCGGGAAGCGGAAGTGGTCCCCGATGGATCGTGGCGACATAGGAGATCGACCACCTCAGCAATCTTTGCTGCGGAGATGCCGACCATCTCCCGAGAAACTGTCTAATCTATATAGATGTATGCATGTATAAATATCTATATGTACATGTTTGTTCGCTCCTCTCGTGGAAGCAATAGATGCTCGTTCGGTTAAGCTGCCATGTATGCTTACATGTAGATGTACATGTCTGAATTCATAGCACGAAGCTATGAGACTGTGTATCCTGGATGTTAAGTTTATCTGTGTAGTCGTAGCTGTATATGCAGTTGGTTTATATGTGTGTATCAATTCATTCCATGATTTAAACATGTATCCGTATAAAATATAGATAGACGAGTACTGAATCCTGTAATCGATTCTAGGTGGATCGCCTAACCCATGCTCGAAAGCCCCGGATCGTTCACCAGGCTATTCCGATCGCTGCGAGACTTGCCGTGCTTGATTTCGGATGGCCAGGGTTTTCCTTGGTTCACCATCGAAACACCATCGACCACTGGACTGCTCTTTCTTCCTACCGACCTTCGTCCCTCTTTTTCTGCTTCTTAGGCTTCTCGCTTCTGTTATCTCATCGGTTTCGCTTCGATGGCTCGCTACATGAAAACCTTACGCGTTTAAAGAACATCGAGCCCCTTCCCTACCTGCTGCCCTGGAAGTGTCAACCAATGGTGCATGGTCCATGTTTTCAGACACTCTGTGTATTATCAGCAGTGTAACTCCATTACTGGCTAGATCAACCGAAACCTTCCTTTGCCCTTACTCCCTTCGAAGTAGTGTGTTTACCGGAACGCCGAACCCCATCTCAAGCGTGTCCAAACTTTCTGGCAAATAGTTACGAACCGGATTTTTCAAGGCCGTGGATCATGATCGTGTATTTTGTTTTTCACACTACATCGTAGAGTTGGCAAGTAAAAATTTACAAGGAAAATAGTAATCGTGTTATGTTTGTCATTAAAGTTCTGATTCCTTTGTTAAATGTGGAGAAGAAATTCATTAGCAATCGTAATTAACTTGCCTCTAATGAAGACTCAAAAATACCTCCGGCCAAAACTATCTCCGAGTGTCCAGCGCTTCATTGGCTGCGATTTTACATGGAAATCCATCTTCTCCGATTTCTGTTTGTGTAAGCCAGCGTTAAAGACATGTTTAGGTACCAAGAACGTCCATTAAGCTATACGACCAATACCGGAACGGGTACTTAATGCATCAGGCGTGTGCACGACCTATAACCCCTTTATATATGTCTCTACTCTGCATCTACGGCTTACGATGTCCGTTATAGCCGCAATTTCATTCTATCACAGGGCGAGGACGACGACGACGACGACGACGACGACGATGATGGTTTCATGTAACGGAGTTAAAGCCTTGGCGCTTTTGGAACGTCGAATGCAACGAGCTCGCCGTTGGATGCATATCGACATCAATCATTCCTTGTCCCATTATCCAAATGGCTTGATCGAGTATGACTCCCGCGATTTATGTATCAAAACGAATTTATCCAACGAAGCAACAACATTTTCGACGAATAAGAAAATCCCATATTCTTTCAATAATTCCTTTCCAAGTATTAGGAACATCAAATAATTTCCAAAGATCCTTTTATATAAAGTACGGGGTTGTGACACGTGAATTGGATGTCGATTGTCATCGCTTTTATATTCAGTGCATATTTTTTAATTTCACGTGAAAAATGTTCAAGTTCGGTTCATTATAAAAATAAAAGTGGATGAAGCGCTCTTTGCAATCGCCTAGTACACTTGAATGTTCAGTTGCATGTGCGACTGCCGTCAATATAATTCTGTATTGACGCAACCTTCATGGCCAGTAACGCAGCAACAGACGATGAAGTGATAAGGGATGTTCCAACGAGTTGGCCAATTATCTTCTCTACCCGAGACTTCCGGGGTGAATCGAAGTCTCTATATAATCATCCCCTACCTCAAGGTCTTTGCCCACCCTCCTTTCCTCCAGCAATACCCCAGTATGTTTGTATATATGTCAATGAATCGATATATAGTTATTTATGGATACACCAATACGAACATATTTGCCAACACACACACACACACACATCTACACAGATGTTTCTATTCCTCTAGTTCGCAATAAACCCCCGTTAAGCCGATATTATCGATTATTGATCATTTCCTTCCGTTGAAACGACCACTGGCAATTTGAACTGCTTCAAGCCTGTGCAGTTATATGGCATAAGTATTTATAAGCATAGCGTGCGCGTATATTATGTTTATAAAATATATATAAATACACGCACGTAGTAAGCACCTATATCGACCGTCTTTTTCGTTCAAACTTTTATGTAATCAACGACTCAGAAGCATGGAATATGTTTTGATCGTCCAGAGTACGAATAATCAAGCGTTATACATGAAATTTGCATACGCTCGGGTAACGGAGCTGCGCATGCAACGTGAAAATACGTTTATCGTTTTATGCTCAAAACAATATGGCCGATAGAATGTTGATGTGCTTTTTTTTTTGCCAGATCGCTCGTTTCATGAGGGGGGAGCTGTGAAGGAATTCTGGTAAACGAAACCATTTTATACTTTAGAAAATAAAAATAATTAACAAAATGCGACACAGAATCCAGGATTCTGTTCGTTAAAAGCTCCAACTCGTCATGATTTTTCAAGACTGTAGCCATCGATTCTACTTCATAGAATTTTTTGTTGGCTGTTTTTTTTTTAGGGAATAACATTTTTATGGAAATGGAGAATAGTGTAAATCGTTATAGTTTTTCTTTTAGCCTTTTTATTGGACATTCAAAAGGTTGTGAAATTGGCTGTAGAGGGAATGAGCGATGGGTTTGTGGGGAGATAACCGCGTGTAGCACTATCCACGTTGACTGGTACTTCGTCGCGTTGCCTCGTGTCTCTTAATTACTCGTGGTAGGCGCTGATTACGAGAACGACTAAATACGCCACTACCCACCCCTAGCCCGTCCTTTCTCGTCGTAAAATTAAGCAGTCCGAGCCGATATATTTAACGGTGCAAGCCGAAAGACAGAAAGTGAAAGGGGAGCGAGAAAGATGGAGGATGAGAGAACGACGTGCAAGAAAAGTAAGCTTTTGCACTAAGCTGTGGCCCATTTTCCATTAATTATATAGCTGACTTCATCCGTTCGCCCTCGTCTCGCTGTGAGCCATTAGAGAAAGCTTCGAGCTCGCGCTGCAAGCGCCGATGCACTTTCAGGCTTTATGCCAAGGCTCCGAGGAATATGTATCACAAAATTCAATTTCATGGTGAGCAGGCTACAATCTATATGGGTGTCTGTTGAAACAGGAAATGTGCGTTATTCGTGTTGGGGAAGTTTTTTTAAAAAAGTAAAAGTCAAGGACGCAGTGAATTTCTCAAAAATCGGATCGAACGTTGAAAAAAATGAATACAAAGAAAAGCAGACCTGTTCCACCTTCATTCTCGTCATTTGTACGGTTGGTAGCACGTCTGAATATCACAGTCATAATACCACACGACAAAATAACCCACCACCCATAATTGAAGTGACAGAGTCACGAATGTGATTGTATTCGTTCAGAGTATATCAATTTGTGTGTAAAATATATAACTTTGTGTCAGTTTGTTTCGTTTGTTTGTTTGTGTTTGTTTGTTTGAATTTTTCGTGTAGGATTGTTTGTTTGTGTTTGTTCGTTTGGGCTTGTTTGTTTGCTTTGTTTGTTTGAGATTGTTTGTGTAGGTGTCTTTGTTTGGGTTTGCTTGTTTGTGTTTGTTCGTTTGGGCTTGTTTGCTTGGGTTTGGGTTTGTTTGGTTTAGTCTGTGATATTTTGTCGGTGTTATTTTGTCGTGTGATTTTTAGTAATGGAACCGTATGGTTTCCCTTTTTTCTGTTCAAGGATTTATGATCCCGGGCCAACCGGCGTTTTAGCGTAAATATCTCGAAGCTTATATATAAAGGTCCATTGTTTTGTCCTCGACCAAGGACTTTACGGACGAGTCAAGTTTTGAAACAGAGCATGAAACATTCACTGAGCTAAGTGCGAATGCCAAGCGCTAAAGATTGGTGAAAGAGCCTTAAAGGACGAGGACGGGAAGAGAAATAAAAGAACAAAGAGTTGCTTTCGAGTGTTATTATTAATTCGAGCTTTTCTTTCGACCCTCGAGTCTTTCATCCATAAAATAGTCGCTTCGGTTGAACCTTCGCTGTCGCACCATTTTTTCATGATGCAAAAAATGTGTCTACGGTTTTTATTCGAGTTCTATGCTGCGATCGAAAAACGAAGGGAACCGAGGAATAGCTCTACAAATGCCCTAATAACGGTTGGTCATTTATCGACCTCTAGGGCAAAAAGATCGGAGACAATCACGGAGCTAGATGTCCGCGAAATTAAACGACGATAAGGTCCTCCTAAGGAGGGAAAACCCACAGGATGGTCGAACGACGACACTTAATTCATGCTTTTGCTATCCCCTAATCGATTTTGCCAAGACGAAAGAGGGCGTGAGTCGCGAGGGAGTATGAAGTCTTCGGTCCTTGTCGGTTTGCCGCAGCACGTTTCTCACCAAAGAAAAGTAGCCTCGGAACGAGCAAAGTTTCTTTTGTCCCTTTGCGTTTCGAAGATTAGCTTTCTCTTTTGTTCTTCCGTTGTCTCACGGTCTTCTCTCTCTCTCTCTCTCTCTCTCTCGCTCGCTCTCTCTCTCTCTCTGTCAGTTCCGCTGGTAGGCTATTCCTCCGTCATTGTCGTCGTCGTCTAAGCTCCGTTTCTACGGATCTCTTTATTCACTGGTAAAAGGAAAGGACGTTCAGGACTGTTTTTCCACTGGAATGATTGCGCGTTTCAAAGAAAATGAAGAAAGCGAGAAAAGGAAGAAAAAATCGCATCGAATCCCCAATGAATTTGGAGGTCGTTGCACGCCTTCTACTGCTCTCCATCTTTTCCTTTTTCTTTCTTACAAGACTGAAACCTTTAATCTCAGACATTCACTAATTTCGTCTGCGCAGTATCGCGAGCGTTCTTTGCGTGTATTCATCATTTTCCCGTAACGATTAATGTTTCCGCCTCAAACTCAATAAAACCAAACGTTATTGTTCGTATGTAGCGAAAAAGAGGGTGAAAACCTGACGCCAAAGGGAATAGAATAAAAAATGATAAAAACACGAATGACCAAACGTGCCGTTGTCTTCTGTTATATCAACAGAAATAAATTGTAGCGAATGTTTGTAAGGAGAGGAAAAACAATTTTATCCTTTTTTTTCTTTATAGAGCAATATATTTTTTATGCCTCCTCCTTTTTCGAACCCTTTAAACCTTTCGCGATCTGTGGGCGTCGTCGTTCTGTCGTCACGGGGATTGTCAATATGTGTCTGCTCTCTCGTTCGGTCTCAGCCTTCCCTTTATTATTCATTTCTTCCGTCCCATCTTAAATCGAGGAAAAAAAGAGCTAAAGAGAGTGTTCAGTAACAAGGGTGACCCAAGCCCCCTCAACGAAAAATATATAAACATAGAAAACGCTCGAGAATGACGATGAAATTCAATAGAGGAGCGCCCCACCAATTTAAACTTAATAAAGCGCAATGTCATACACACGGGCCCGCTCATACACATACACGCGTATAACGTTAAAAAAAAAAACAAAGCAGCGAGAAAAACAGGCGTCACTCGTTTTTTAATTTCATTTCACAACCAACTGTATATTTGCTTCGGTAAACTTGGATTTTTCAACTTATTTTTTCACTTCGTTGAAGAATATAAATTGAATGCCTTGAATGCTCATTTAACAGTGTACCATCTCCTTCCTATTCAGATTCCCCTCGCGCGTGTGTGTGTGCGTGCGTGTGCGTGCGTGTTTGTGTGTGTGTGTTTTTCCAATTTGACTGAAAGTCTGTATACGGCACTCGGTCGACATAACCATTGAAGATTCCTCGTGGAAGACGCACACGAAACGTCATAAGTAATTTCCCAAGGATCCATATTATTTCTCGGCATTGTATGAGCATTTTTCTCAGCATCTCGCACGCTGAATTCTCGCAGCTGCCCTCTCGAGAGAAGCCATTCTTCTCGCATCGGGACGATGATACCCTCACCGTCAGTGTCGTGCCAACGAGCTCTGGAATCCTTAATATTCTTGCCGAGAAACTTGCATGGGCTATCGCGAGGCACGAGATCTCAAGAGAGAAGCATGATCGAACGAAGCGAGAACGAAACTACGAGGATGAAGCCAAAGAAAGTGACTTCGGCGACGATAAGGGTCATGAGCGACGGAGACATCGATGGGACAGAACAGAAGTTCTGTGAAAATGACATTCCATCGCGCGAACCCATCGCTAAATTACGTTCTCAACTATGCCCGATACTTAAACGATGCCGATAGAGATAGACGGAAATTTCATTTGAAATACGGATCCACGAATAATGCGTTGGCTCGATCTCTCCCTGCCATACCATGAACGAGTCACGCTCGAATATTTAAGATTCTACGTAATTAATTTACTAATTTATTAAAAATTACTCTCTGGTCAATTATTGAGGCAAACAATTGTTAGAGCGTTGTAATCAAGAGACACGGCAGGGGCTCGATGGCAAGTATTAAAAAAAAAAGTGTAGTGCGAGAACGCCGCACTGAATAGGCGTTTTATGACGTCACAGAAACTTTAAATCGTTTTTACGGGAAAACGGGGCGACAGAAAAATTTCATATTAGATTTTAATTTTCTACGATTTTTTATCTTTCGAATGGTCCTTGTTGGAACAGAATCCGTTCAGCCAATCCAGAGAAATCTAACATTCAAGATTTTGGTCGCGCGTTTTGGGACGTTCTGTGTTTCTCAGAGTTTCTTGGAGTCGGAATAATTTTTACATTGACGAATGGTCAGCGTCAGATGCTTCGGAAATCAGCAGATAAATCCAAGGAACAATTTTTTGGTGTAATCACTTTTTTTATCGTTTTTTTTTTGTGCTAGACGATTCTGCTCGTTGTACGAATGTAATGGCGTCATTTGCCAACGACGATAAAGCGAAGCTGTAAGCCCATAAAAAGCAGAACAACGAAGACGAATGCATTGAGAGGAAAAGTAATTTTATGTGTAAGTATACAGACGATAAATCCGCACGAGTCACTCCGAACTGTGTGTTTTTCTGATAAATCATGTTTAAGATAAAAGTCAAACACCATTTGGAATCAGGTCAAACTAATGTTCCCTAAGCCTCACCAATTAACCGCGCGAACATAACGAAATCTGTCTTAAACCTTCTCGAAAGGAAATTACTTCGTCCCAAAAGCTCCAACTTGCAGAGATCGTGTTCATATTAGCAGGGATGCTTTTAAAGATCCCGAAAGCTTTTAATTTAGTTTTTTTTATTATTATTTATAGTTCCTTTATTGTTAAAGTTGTCAACAACGATCTCATTGGCCTTTCGATTTAATCGCAAAAATGAGTTTCTCTGTAAAATTCCATCATTTTTTAAAATATCTGTTTGATTAGGATTGAGACGCTGCATGCGAGGTCGGAGGGATAGATTCTCAGCCTGATCATGATGATCAGATCCGGCATGTCTCGAAAGTCTGCATTGTATTTTTCAAGTATTTTCCCGGACGAAGGAGATTTTTGGGAGATTTGCTTAGGGAGCCAGTTTTTATTTAATTATTTTTCCTTAATAAGTAAATTGTCCACGTAGGTAACGCGGGGTCAAAAACGACCCCATGCGATTTTAAATCCCTTTCTCCTTTCGTTCTCGTGTTCTTTGTCGCATTTTTGACTGATTCTTTGACTTCGAGCAAAATTGCCCGAGGCTCACGTGATTCTGTATTAAAAAATGAAAATAACGAGCTCAGGTTGAATCCTTTTCCTTAAATTTTACCGGAGATTTGAATTTTTCAAAATTGGGGCCATTCATGACCTCGGGTTACCGGAATAGGTAAAATCGACACGTGAGGCTAGTTCAAAATCCCAACTCGAGAAAGCTCAATTTCGTGGATCCCTCGTTCTCGAAAATCACGTTTTTCAAATGATGCTGAAGTTTGCATCGTTGGAATACAACGAAAAATATATTTTTCATTCATTATTTTGATAATTAATGCACGTGTTCCAATTTTTTCAATAAATTCCCTTTTCGAATGGCAAAGAACTTTCCCATAATCGTTGACAAATACTGTATCCAAATTTAATCCTCTGCTATTAAAAATAATCACTTTTCATTAAAAATATTCACTTTTCCGGTAACCTGGGGTCATAAATGACCCCAGGTTACAGGAAACAGGTAGAAAACAATAAGGTTACCGTTCTAGGGTTAATTAGGAATTTGGGGACGTCGTATCAATTAATTAAAATTTTATAGATCGTGTCAATTAAATCGAGTTTTGCAATATCCTGTATCCACGTTTTTGCCTCTAGGCACAGTGACTCTTTTGGCCTAAGAACGAGTTCTATGCAACGTGCGGAATTCTAACGTGAGTAATCGGTCAGGAAACTCGAAAGCACGATTTTTCAACGGGGATGAGTGCGAGCAAGATGAAGATGAAAGTGAGGGAGGGAGAAAAAAGGGATGAGAAAAGCGAGTCGCACTGACAAAATGTCTGCCGTGAAACGCAGCCCAGCCAGCTCCTGGCAAAGGTTCGGCAACTATCGACAGAAGTTTCCATTCCATGAACGGGAACGCGAGCCAACATTTAATTAAATATCGGACGCGCTCGCGATGCTTTAGCCTTCACCATCTATCCTTACACTTTGTGTATTTATGTGAAGTATGTGCATGTATAGGTGGTACATAATTGTTCACTATGTAGCAACGTTTAGCGGTCAGAAACGACGAGGCTTCGTCGACGCCATAATCCTCATTTACTAAAGCACTAAACGTTCATAACATAAAGGACGACGTAGCTAAAGCATACATGCAAAAGCAGCGAATTTTGGAATCAACGTCTATCAAAAGTCTGGATAAATAGAAATTACGCAGTGCACAAAATTTTGTAATTAGCTAGGAATCCGTATCAATGAAATAGAGTGAATTATTATTTGGGGACAAACCGTTAAATTATTCACAAAATAAAAAATAATGAAATGTGCGTTCAAAGGGTCAGGATCTCCTCGAAATCTTTCGACACCATAATTTCAATTTTGTGCTTTTATTCGTTAGTCATTAAGAAATTACTTTTTGTTTCCTTTTCGTTTGGGCATTAGGGATTGGCACCATATTTCCTTTGCTTCAAATCTCGTGTTTTTTTTTCGGGGGTTTTCCAAAATGTATTATTTATTCGGATATCGCGATTATAAAATTTATGAATTATCTTGAGTTTTTGTGGCGAATGACGCTGAGACAGATAGAAATAAAAAGAGGGTCCTTATTCAGAGATCTTTCCTTTACTTTCCTTTCTAAATGCGTAATCCTACTGAAAATCCCTCTGGTCATGGCATCAATATTTATACGCTTAACAGGACTTTCCTTTTACGCAACGTTTCACACGGTGAATGTGTTCCGACGCTTATACGAGATAAGATGGCGTCAACGCGTCTATGCAATCTCGAGAAGGTAATAAAAAAAAAAAGTGAACTCTTAGTGGCATTAGTTTTACACCCAGTGTCCGTTAGTCCATGCCTAAAATTGACAGGATCTGTAAAATCCATTGATATAAATTTTTGACTCATTTATTTGATTTTTAAAAAAGTTTTGAATAATTTTTAATTCAGTATTCCCGATCGAGTCATGAGGAGCGAATTACGAATTAAAGAAGTCTCCGTTATAGTCCATGCTTAAAATTGACAGGATCTGTAAAATCCGTTGATGTAAATTTTTGACTCATTTATTTGATTTTTAAAAAAGTTTTGAATAATTTTTAATTCAGTATTCCCGATCGAGTCATGAGGAGCGAATTACGAATTAAAGAAGTCTCCGTTATAGTCCATGCTTAAAATTGACAGGATCTGTAAAATCCGTTGATGTAAATTTTTGACTCATTTATTTGATTTTTAAAAAAGTTTTGAATAATTTTTAATTCAGTATTCCCGATCGAGTCATGAGGAGCGAATTACGAATTAAAGAAGTCTCCGTTATAGTCCATGCTTAAAATTGACAGGATCTGTAAAATCGATTGATATAAATTTTTGACTCATTTATTTGATTTTTAAAAAAGTTTTGAATAATTTTTAATTCAGTATTCTCGATCGAGCAATGAGGAGCGAATTACGAATTAAAGAAGTCTCCGTTATAGTCCATGCTTAAAATTGACAGGATCTGTAAAATCCATTGATGTAAATTTTTGACTCATTTATTTGATTTTTAAAAAAGCTTTGAATAATTTTTAATTCAGTATTCCCGATCGAGTAATGAGGAGCGAATTACGAATTAAAGAAAAATGCTGATTTAAGGTGGTTCACCGTTTCATATCGTCTCTCCATTTGCAATTATCCGAGGGTCACATTTCAAGGAATTTGTGCAGCTGGAGCACGACTTTTGGGACACCTGATACGTGAGTATCCAGTATCTCTGTAGAGTGACCTGCCATTTATGTCAACGAAGCGAAAGAATAGCAAATCGCTGGAGCGTATAAAAAAGAAACAGTGGAGGTTTATGATTTAAACAGCAGCCATTATTCAACTTTGTTGCTTTCGCCCAACTTTTTGTCAGCAAAGAGGGGAAATTGCATTCATTTTTTATTGAGTAAAGCTCTTTTCTTCTTTCTCCATTTCGCGCCTTCTTCACTGTCCACGTTTGTATGAGCGTTATACTTGTATATATACACAGTGGTTTCCAGATATGCCTTGACTGAGTTTCGTGAAAAGGTTTGAAAAGAGGGAAAATTGAAACGATTATCGCAGCTGCCGAGAAACTAGAAAAAACCTGAGTTCAAAGTGATGACGTTCGTGTCATCCTAATGCTTTTTCACTTGAGGCAAAAAAAGGCTATTCGTTGATTCTGTCTACTCCTTTTTTTTTTGTTCTTTAGTAAACTGCTGACTCTGTCGAGAGTGAAATTTTTTAATGATTTTTTAACCTTTCGTGGTCACACTGGGTTATGGGTAAATCAAGCCACTTCCAATAATGGGATAAATATGTTTTTTGGAACGCGCGCTATCCTACTATTTTTTTAACAAAAGAACCAGATCTGATGAATATCAGGTCGAAATTTTAGGCAAAAATATTGAAAATCCTCGAAGTGACGATTATTTTAGTGAAAAAACTTTTTTTTCCCGTTTATTTTCTTCATTCTGCATTTTAAAAAATATGTTTGCCTTTGATTTATTTTAGGAAAGTTTTTCGTATATAAACTGGAATGTCTAAAGGATGTTTAGTAATTTTTTGATAATTTTCGGGCCGATAGGCTGGTTCGGCGGAAGTGTGACCACGAAAATAGATAAAAATTGAGTTTCTCGAATTTTCATGTCGCACGTATATTTGCGAATTTTTCCTAAATGACCCGGTGTGTCCACGAAGAATTTGCTTCAGTCTCTTGGATTTTTTACCAGTTGTACGTGAAGAACCGATTGAGAAAAGGATTTAAAATTTTTGGAGCTCTTTATCGTATTTAAGACTCGGCTAGTCGGTTACATATTCTCACGTCAGGCCATTGGCTTTTCTGTGCATGCCTTTCGAGAGCCCAAAGAGTTCGCGGTTCTATGTACGTATATATTTGGTAGAGCATATATTTGGCTACCCAGCCGCCCATGAACGATCGATAGTCTCGCGGACTGCGCGTCGGAGCGCAAAAATGCGGCAAGCAAATATTGAGAAAAAATTCATAGTTTTTCTCGATAAAGCTGGGTGCATATGTACGCCACGATGAAGTCGAAATCCATGAAAGGGCGACGTAGCCAGTGGAGTGAAGGTAGAAGCACAAAATTGTTCGAGTATTTAAACGTCCAGGAAAAACAGAGAGGGTGCTCAACAAACTTTGCCTTCGGAGTTTCCTCCTCTTTCCTCGTCCGATAACCCCAGGGCCATAGTCACGGAAAGCTCGTGGCTTTTTTTTTAAGCCACAGATATACGCAGTAATCTGACTCGACTCTTCATCTCCGGGTATATAGTTCCCAGATGCTTTCACCCACACACACTCACGGCTTAGCTCTCGCGCGATGCATTTATATACAGGATAATCCAGACGTAGCTAAGACACGTTTTGTTAACTAGTTGCAACTTTTTTCGAGCTTCCTATGCGCCCAAAAAACTCAATAACTTTGGCTGGACCGAGCGGTCACAGAATATTGCGAGGAAGACGCATTCGGTTCAAGTTCCGAAAGCGTCGTGAAAAATATTCGAAAGCGAAGGCTGTTGAGCCCCAAATCGCAAATGATAAGAAAATTCGGAAAATTTTCTATGTTTTTGTATGTTGTTGAACAATTAACATTAATAAATCGAATGTAGCCAAATGTAGTGTTATGGAAACTGCTATAACTTTGCGATAAGTTTTTTTCAACGGAAACAAAGTTAAATTTATTGATAAATATTTTTTGAAATTGTTTAAAAAATTATTGTTACCAAAATGTCAATTTTTTTATAACGAGCTTCCTAATCGTCGGGAAATTTTGACACGAACTCTCAAATACTTCGTACGAAAACATACTAAATTTTCAAAATTTTTTAATCATTTTTTTTAAGATTAAGACGACGATTAAGAAGCTATTTATTGAGCAATTAACATTGACAAATTCCATAGGTACTCAGCATCCTTAACAGTTCATAGAAACTGGAGTGACTGATGTGAATTCAGAAAATAATTTTCAGGATTAAAAATCGTCATTTTTTTTTTTTTTTTACATTTTCACGAAACAAATATTATAATAATTCCTCAAGTTTCCAGAATCTCTAGTACATCGTGGGAAACCCACGGAAATGAAAAATTAATGACGCAGGTGAAAAAATAAAAAAATATATATACCGAAGGATTTTCAATGAATCGTAAATATTTTTCGACTGTTTTTTCACAAAGATTCCAACACGCACTTTCGATGGGACGTTATCACGATATACGTCGAAAAACGAGGTGTTTCATCATCGAGAATTCGAGGAGCTGCAACTGTTGGTTATAAAAAGAAGAGTACTGCAGCTGATTGTTCTAGCGAGGTGCGAAGTTTCAAGGGAAAAGATTGCCGAGAAAATGGAGAGAGGCATTGGTTGAAAAATGTTTGGCAGGTTTTTTTGTTCTTTCTTCATTAGACCGACGATGTGAAAATTTCTGGCCCTTTTGTTGGTTTCCTCTGTGTCGGCCAGTTGAGAAGAGGGAAGAGTATTTTCAATGCTGCTCGCAGCAGTGCGAAATGAGAACACTGTGTCAGAAGTCCTTTTACATCGAACGAGCTACGTGGGAGCATAGATTATGGACGAATCATTGAGGAAGGCGACTGCGTATTGCTCGCTATTTCTCCCATCGATAACTTACAATTTCTGCGTCGAATAATTAATATTCGCTGGAACAATCTGTGCACGGTGCCAGTGGCTTTGCCTGCAGTAAGAAATCGCGTAATTTATGCAACTGTTGGATTGCTAACAATTACGTACACTAATTGACAAACTCAAGGAAATGGATGTCTCTCATCCTGATTGTTTTTAAACAATTTTCAAATAGCTAAGGTATTCCTTTCACGAACCCGGCTACTGTACAATTAACTGGTTTTTTATTTACAAAATAAAAGTGCATCCAATGATATTGCAAAAATTTCGAGCCACGTTATCGAACATTTAACGAAGAATTATAACTTTTAAAATCGTAAAATGTATTCGGGAGCTTATGGAGATTACGTGATTATCACATTTCTATTAAATTATTTACAGACTTGATATCTCTAAATTTCTGATACAAACTGCCTCACTTGTAGAAACAAATTACAAGGAATCCGTAACGACGATTAAAATAGGGGGTAATCGGATGTTCAACGGAAATATTAACAATAAGAGTTGAAAAAATATCACGAGGGTTTTGTTCAGCAAGAAAAATTGGCAAATTGGCTGCGTTCGATGCGTAACAACCGACTGATGACTACACATACGAAGTACCGTCTTCGATACTCATAATTTTTAATATCGAACAAAAGACGAGTGCCCTTGTCATGCGCCCACAAAATACGGTCCTCCGCGAAAGGATTTCGTCAATTGCTTATTTTTCGGTTATTTGCTATTAGTGTGAACCGCAAGTGCTTTCTTCTCGTAAAAGATTCGTAGAAACCACGGTGTACCGGATGTGGATGTGTACCAGAGGCAAATTTTATCCAATTTCGAGTAAATTGAAACACACAATCCGGAAGCGTGAGAAATCTCTCGTGGAGCTATCATTAACCAACATAACGGAATTCGTCCAAAATTTCCACAATTTTATGGATTCCGGAAGGGGCTAAATGCCAATTTATTCAAATAACGTTGCAAATAATAATATGCTCCTGCATTTCGATGTTTCGAGTACACGCAGATAATTACCAAATTACGAAGCGTCGATATTCGTATAGACGAATTCCGTGCATATTCTTACGAGGAATATTTTCGAATTATTGGAAATTATGTGGAAGCGAAAATGTAGAATTCGATGAAAAGAGCCATAGAAATTAAATTTTTCTGCCTGGCCATCATCTCGTGGTTTTAATCTCTGGACCAATAATAATAACAATGGAACAGTGGTTAGCAGCAGAGTATACTTAAAAATTCCATTTGTTAGTAGCCTTCCTCATAGTTAATGCAAAAACAATATGGATGAGTATAATCATTGATAATTTCGCAAAGGTTTACAGCAGTGGGCAACAGCTAATGTTGCTCTCGCCCAATTTCAGGAAAGTGCGTAATTATCAAGCTGCGTATTAAATATTCAATAGAGTCCGACTCAAAGTGAAACTCCCTGAGACTCGGAGATGAAAGGCCTCGAATGAACGAAATGACGAAAAAATAAAAAATAAAAAATAAAGTTTCGATACCGTTGGAGATTTGAATATTTGAAAGCAAATGAAATTTTCGGTCGAACGAACGAATAATCCATCGCTAATGGTTCCCTCGGAGGATTAACCACTCTGCTGTCGTTTTACGTTTTTTTTTTTTATTCGCTGGATTTAGTTCGTCTCATCGCTTAGGCTAATTCTAAATCCGAGGCGTTTTTAATCTCTCGTTTGGATGAAATTTTTATGGACCGTCGTCCTTGGTTTCTCGTTAATACAAAAATTCTGTATTATTGATTGAATAATGTTATCCGATTACGTGAATTTTTCACGACAGAAGGAAAACGTTTCGGGTACATTTTTGCATCGCCGGTCCTCGTATTTGTGAGGCGTGGCTCGGTGTCCCAACTCCGTGATTCTCTTTGAAACGAAAAAAAGTATTTTTTAGCTTTTAACGAAATTGGTTCGTCAACCAACGATAAAATTACGTTGAAATTCCTCAAATGACGAGTGGGTCGTCCCGGTTTACCGTCAATTTATCGCGTGGAAGAGATTCGCAGCCTGAGCGTTATTTAAATAGAGATTTTTGTCAAGGTCGCGAAACACTCGCCAGACTTTGAATCGAGGGAAAAATTCGTCTCAACGAGAGTCTCATTACTCTTCATAAAGAGGCCAATGTCGAAGATTATCCCGGACACAAAAAGCCCATCATTCGTTATTCACGAAACAATTGGAAACATTTTTTTTTTTTTTCGTTTCCGAATAAAAAAGAAAGAAAATTATTTTCACAGCGTCTTTGGTTCGTTGTTAAAAGACTCGAAATTATAAAAATATGATAATTTATAAAACTCAAGAAATCTTAAATCTTCACTATGAAATCTGACGGAACAATTCTGTCGGACGATCGAGCGATACTGAATATTACCGCGTTAACCAAATCCACCGAGCATTATGAATCGTTACACTTAATCCTCGAGGTTGAAACACGAAAGGCATGCGAAAGCTTGGCCATGCGTAGCATTGGAATGATTCGAAACGTGTATGATGAACGTGAGGCTTAACGGAAGTTACACTTCGATGTTGGTGCGGAGCATTGGGACAAAGGGTGAAAATGTGGTAGCGCGAAAACGAGCGGAATGGAATTAGATTTGAAGTGGTGAGAGGTAGAGAGAAATTGGTAAGTATATTTTATCAGGATAATCATGAAATTCGAGCGATTATTTTGAAGCCTAGAGGATAATCCTGGAAACTACGTAAAAGGAGGAATAATTTGACAGTGATGAGTGAGCCCAATAAATTTCTATTTCTACAGCAATGCAGTAGCTTGTACTGTGATCCTAATTGATTAATCGTCATGGACCAATAAGCGTGTAAACAAATATTCGTCCTTGGACAAACACAAAGTTTAGGGGGTCTTCCTTTTTTTGCTTCCTCATAGAGGAAGCCATGTGACGGTGAAATTTTTTTTGTTTCCAGTTTTCAATGTCAATGTGCTTAAAATATCCCAAAACGTCGAAAAATCATATTTAGAAAAAATATCGAGATGTGTATGTTCTGGCACTGTAAAATTCAAACGTTCATAACTCGAGAACGGTTTGAGCTACAGGGCTCCCGTTTCGCACAGATGTTGATCTACACAAGCTCTTGATTCTCTGAGAATTTTATTGGAATTGGTAGAAAAATACGAATTCTACGGCATTTTGAAATTTTCAAAAAAACGGTGTCGACGCTCTAGCTTCCGCAAATTTGAAGATTTATTACTAATTTTTTTTTTACAAATAGAGTATCGTAATAGGAAGGTTGGTATTGAATTTGGGGAATATCGGTTGAACGGTTTAAATTTTATGATTTATCGAATTTTACAAAAATTCGAGTTTTTTGAAAATTTTTGTAAAATATTGTGTATAAGTCTGTACTTGCTCTTTTTTTTTTAATCAATCGGCCACAGTATGACGTGGAAAAAGGTAAACTCGGCATCGAAACAACGAAGACTTTTCGATCCACCCGAGGAATGTCCGAGAGCATTGCAACTCGTCGACGTTCGGTAAAAAAATTCTCGCAATTCCAGTGCAACTTTCTCTCGTCTTCCCCATCGCAAGGAGCGACCGGACGGAATGTTCTTGCTCCCCCTGGATGCCATTGGAATCGATCGAGAAAGGGAAGACTCATTTCACATATTTTACTGAGTAACATCTCATAATTCATCTCTTTATCGCCAATCGTCATTGAACATGGCACTCAGCTTCTCACATTCAATTTCCACGGTTATATATAGCAGTAAAGTAATGAAATATCGACGGGCAAGGTAAAAAGGAAAAGAAATGGATGTTCCGTCGATTTCATGGCATTCCGAAATATATATATTCTGCCAGTGCCTAAAGCTCCAATGGATTACAAGCTTCTACGTGTATATTCGTTCGATATACATTTAATAATGCCAGTTGATTTGGATCGCCCAAGCAATGTGATCCTGTTTATATCTATAAATATAAAGCATGGCAATCGACTATGTGCATGCAGCCCAGCACATTTCTATTTCATACACATTAATCGTTCCAAGGCCCATGGTCACGATCATCTGTATTATTAAATCATTTCCCTATTCACCGGAGCTAAATTCTCAACGTGACGTCATTATCCACTAGCTTTTCTCTTTCCATATATAGACCACCGAGCTAGGAGTATTCATAAAGAGAACTATGAAGTGATTAAATTTAGTGGCGATATACTTGCCATTATGGAGTGCATTAGAGCCAGGGAATAAATAAACACGACGACAGAGATTGCAGATGATAGATAAATACACGATATTGCTAAATTAACTAATTTTATACAATAACGAGAATTACGTCACATCCACACACGTCACGTACGTTGTTTTTGTTCATAGTGTATAGCCAATTCATAGCTTACAAATTCGTATCACGTGTCGCTGTCAAATAATTGACCAGGAAACGTGCAGTCTCGCACAATTGTCGTGGCTGTACTGGATCGTCAAAAATAACTCATTTTTCTGCTCCATGGAATGAAAATACTTTCAAATTTTACGTGGGGAGTGAAATGGCAAATATTCTAGCGGAAGGAATTAATTTTAACCCTTAATGGTCACGTGGGGTTAATTTTACCCCAGCCACTTTCAATCGACGATACGTAATAGAAATTTTGAGAAAATGGGACTCGTGACAGCCTCTATCGGTAGTTTGAACCTTCTAGTACGGAGCCTCGTCGTTATTATTTGAAAAGGCCCGTTAGTTCAGTTTCGGAAGGCCGTAGGAAGCAGACTGTGTAAAACCTGAAAGCATGCTGTTTCAGACTTATGAAATGATATTTTTTTCTTTTTAATTGAAAATTACAAATTCTGCATCATTTTTTGTAAAAAAAAAGTCATTTTTGCAGAATTTTTTTTTTCGACATTTTTTTTATTTTAAAAATTGCACGAATTAAATACAATCATCATGGTCGTTACTCAAGGGTTGAAAATACATTGTAGTATTTTTATTTTATTTTTTTTTTTTTTTTTTACAATTTTTCAACTATTTATCGCTTTCCAAAGTGAGTGAGTTAAAAAATCGATCTACGAAATAACTCGATCGATCGTCGATGCGTGAACCTGTGTTTTTCAAGATTTTCAAAGATTTCGTAGCGAGAATAAAAACAACAGAATCATTAAAGGTTTTCGAAAGAAGAAACTGCGACGAGAGGTCGTGGGAATATGCAGTCAACTCGAATCACAAACCCGTAGAAACCCAATGACCAAATGTTCGATGTGGTCGATCGAGAGACCGATTGATCCGTAGGATTTCAATTAAAAGTACTTGCAGAAGAATCGAGAGGAAAAGTGGGCTATGTGTGCCTGATGGGTCGGGGTGCTCTGACCAGGCAACCACAGCATTGGGAATTTGGGGCGGGCGTGACGAGATGTCGAGTCGTTTCGTTGTGCACCAAAAGGGATGGTGGAATGTTTGTCCTAACTCTTTCGAACCAAAACCTTTTTCTGGAAGCTTTTCAATACAAACACAACGTGTTGAAAGAAAATATACAGTGTCCCGAAAATTATGCCGGAATTCGATCGATCTATCGATCATAATT
This sequence comes from Hyposoter dolosus, assembly GCA_963921915.1. NCBI lineage: Eukaryota > Metazoa > Arthropoda > Insecta > Hymenoptera > Ichneumonidae > Hyposoter > Hyposoter dolosus. Next base: position 1,312,543 of record OY998130.1, read on the forward strand.
TCCAATTAAAAAGAAAAAACTAAAAATAATTTTTCTTTGCCTTGGAACGATCTTCAGAAATCGGCAAATTTTTCAATTTCCACCACCGAGCCTGAGTGGCTACTGGCAATTAAATAAAAAATCCAGAACGTCGTGACGCAGAGAAAACGTCGTAAAAATGTTGATTTGTAAATTCTTGGTCACACTGGAAATGAAATTTCGTTAAAAATCGTCGATATTTTGTTGAAAACGATAAAATAAATATTTTTGGATAATTTCAAAATTTTCGTTGTTTTGGCAGTACATTTGGTTTTTAACGGAATTGACAGCAAAATTAACGAGTGGAAGAGACTTTCTAAAATATTTTTTGCTGCAATGACACAATTTTTGGGATTATTAAAAAAAAAAAAACGTTTAGTCGAACGTATCGAACAAAATATCCATATTTTTCAACAAAATTTTGTTTTCAGTGCACACTTGACCTTCGAAATTTGGCGTCACTTTGAGGACATCCTGTGTAAAAATGAATACACATGTATAAGTAAGTTCAGTCGTTTTACAAAAGCTTGGTGAGCTTTCGTCGTATAGTTACGTTTCTGGGATGGACATGGACAGACCACCATTGGTAGTGAGGCTGTCTGCTCAGACCACACGACCGTGTCCTTCGTTCTCTCGTTTTCTGTTCGTCTCACAACCTGCTCACGCCTTTTTTTCCTGTCGCTAGTCATTTTCTATTTCTCTCCCGCCTTTTTTGGCAGCCTGCGATTTGTCTCGCTGGTCTGTGTAATTCCAGCGGCCCGGATATGTTCTCGGTCCCAAGGAACTCGTGTGAGTCTCACAATCAATGTGTGGGACTGTGTTGGCACATGCCACTGTTCTCACTCGTTTCAACCACTAATCCGACACCCTCTCGATCTTGTTTACAAACTTCTGACCAGCCTCGGTCTCTGCAGAGAACGAAATACGCAATAGGAAAGACTATTTTTCGCGCAGACTAATTTTGACAACTGTTCATTTCTCGCTCTTTCTCTTTTGCTCTCCCTCTCGAAAGATAAATAAATTGTATAGTAAGAATGTCAGTGGCACAGTGGAAACATTTTCAAGGCATGAAGAGTCCGTCCAGGTTCGATTCTCGCCAACAATAATGGGCTTTTTGTGCGCTCTCGGTGGTTCAGAACCGGCCACTTAAGGAAAGTAGGGTCGTGTATAGCCACGACCAAAAAAACAGGATATATGGTGGTTCTGGTGTGATTCCCATGCTCGTAGGCCCATCACATGAGAGCCCAATGGACTAGGTCGTAACTCCAGGCAAAATATGTGCAGACCACAATAACTGTAGCTATGCCAATGCTACTGACCAGCATATCTACCGAGGAGGGACAAGCCCTACTTGGGCGAATCATAGGAGAGACAGTCTCTGGGCTTTGTACAAACTGACGAGTGAAAAATTATCAATTCTTGTATCACGTTGAATTGATGCAATTTTATTTACAAAATAAAATTGCATCCAATGATATTGCAAAAATTTCGAGCCACGTTATCGAACATTTAACGAAGAATTATAACTTTTGAAATCGTCAAATTTATTCGGGAGCTTATGGAGATTACGTGATTATCACATTTCTATTCAATTATTTATAGACTTGATATCTCTAAATTTCTGATACAAACTGCCTCACTCGTAGAAACAAATTATAAGGAATCCATAACGACGATTAAAAAAGGGGGTAATCGAATGTTCAACGGAAATATTAACAATAAGAGTTGAACAAATATCACAAGGGTTATGTTCGGCAAGACAAATTGGCAAATTAGCTGCGTTTGATGCGTAACAACTGACTGATACGAAGAGAAAGAATTTCCTTAAAATTTTTTATGAAATTTTATGTACTATTCCTTAATCTCCATTTATTGCAAAATCATTCACTCGGTCCTTTTGGAAATATTTTCTTTCTGGAGAATTGTTTCGTTTTAATGATTCGATGCAGATCAAATAAACTTTGCACATTTCTGTGTAATTTCATTTTCCTAAAGAAACGTTGTATATTTAATTAATCAATCGATCAATTAACTTCACTTTTTCGTGCTTCCCCTTGCTGTCCGCCAATATGTTGATATTGATCTTAGTGACAAAACTAATCAAAGCGAGTTTTCCCATCACCGAAATCATAAACGAACGTTTGCAGAAGATTCTTTACGATTCTTGCATTATTAATTTTCTCGATAATTAGATAATTAGCCAATGAATTTCAACGAAAAGTCAAGAGAAATAATTGGCTTTTATATAATCAATCATTATTAAATTGATTATTTCAAGAGCAATGGAAAATTCAAAGTTTGTAGACGAAAGTCTCAGTATCGACAATGAAACATTTTTTTATTATTTAGCTCTTCGTCCCCACATAATTAAATTCGTCTGAAGAGTAATTCAATTTTCTAATCCATCAGAAAGATTAGAGTCTATTGGCTGGCTGGATGAAGGAAGGAAAAGGAAGGAAGAAAAGCTGACGAGAGGGAGCTGGAGCTGGTCAACAAATTGTCCAAACTCCCCTCGTCAGTTCCATCACACTGACCAATCTTCCACTTGATCAAAGTTTGCTATCGAACCTTTCGATTCAATTCGATGAAATTGAAGAGACGAGCGAATGAAATTTCTTTTTGTCAATGGAACATCGAATTTTTTTTATTTATTTCAATTGTTTCGAAACAAAGTTGAGCAATGTCTTTGTTTTTTTCGAATACTTATTGCCTGGTTTCTTAATGTATGTTGATATGCAAGTCAGAGCGTAAAATGTGCATTTTTAAATGTATGGGGCGGACTTTCCGTGCTGCAGAGCATGTAATTATCATAAAAGTAGGTAGATGAACGTAAAACCATCCCCTAGGGATATGAGCTGTCGTAAAACTCCATCAGGGTCTGTGCATCCTACAACGATACGTATATGTCGACATGTACATATGTATGTGTATTATATAGTTAAAGCTGGGTCTAGCGAGTTGATTTCTTTACTGGTTGTCGACAAGCATCAGTCGATCTATATGTTGGAGTCTATCTCTTCCATCCTGTTTTATTTTTTGTGATATCCTGCCCCGAAGACCGGAAATCATCACTGTTGTATATCCAAATATCCGGGAGGGGCTCCAGGTTATAAATTTTCATTTGGCGAGCCGAAAACTTTCATCCCGTCCGTCTGGAGGGAGACTTGTATTTTTTCTTGAAAAATCTATATCAGAGGGTAGTCGAAGATACTTGTGTGCAGGAACAAATAAGAAAGCTGGAATACCGGAATCAGCTTTGAAGAATCTTTTTTATTTTCCTTATGAATTATTTTCTCTCTCAAGGAATCACAGAAACACTTACAGGTGTGAATCATTGCAATTCTTTGTGTTTTTGCTTGTTCACAGAGGAAGCTATGGGATGGTGAATTTTTTTTTTTCCAGTTTTCAATGTCAATGTGCTTAAAATGTTCCAAAACGAGAACGGTTTGAATTACAGGGTTCCCGTTTTCCACAGATTTTAATTCTTCATTCTCTGAGAATTTTGTCGAAATTGCAAAAAAAAACTACGAATTCTACGACGTTTTGAAATTTTCAAAAAAAGGCTGTCAACCCACAAAAGGGTTCCAAAAAAGGCAGCTCCGAAAAATTCCTAGGAAACATCGAGACACGAGTTTTTAAGTGTCAGGAAACGTGTATACGTGTGTCAGTTGCTCGTATAAAGTAGATGTGTTGTAACTTTAGTGTGTGTATATATATTCACCAACCGGTAATGGAAAGCTACGTAAAAGAGGGATGGTTCCGGAATGGCAGCCAGCTATTTCGGCTCAGCAGCTATTTTCCCCAATGTTTATATCTTTCCATCCCCCCCAGTAGTTCCATCTTTTCGAGCAGAGTATGGCACCCATTACTTTGGATGTCACGAGACGAACTCAACGAGCCTCGACTCTCGCGAAAAAAAAAAACCAAAAAGGCGTGTCAAGTGTTTTTGAATTCGATGAATTCGAGTGGTCCAAGAAGAAGGGTTGAAAATTTTTGTAGACGTAAATAAACATGTAATGAATCGATGTGCCAAATTTTGATATTATTTACCATCTAGTTCGGCAGTAATTAATTATTGAATCTCCAGTGTTTTTGGACACTTATCCCCACCAGCATAGAATAGTCAAAAGTTTTTTATTTTTTTCAGTCGTTATTTCCAAGATTTCATGATGAAAAACAAATCGATGTGTTCCCCGGATACCCAGGAATATTTACGTGCTTTAGTTTTTGTACTTTCCCATTAAAAATCGATTGAAATATTTAAAAATAAATGCACAACGTAACCCATAACCGACCACGGTGTCAGCAGTTTTTTTCGTACGTAGTCAAACGTCTCGTTTAACAATGTACAGCGCTGGTCAAAATTGACTTATTAAACATATTTTTATCAACAAAATAATATAAAAATATCGATTCTTTACGGATTATATTTCTAAAATAATAAAATGACTATTTCGAAGTCAGTTTTGTATTAGGAAACTCAAACCAAAAATAGTTCTTGTAAAGATCACGTAGCCGTCACCCATCATTCGTATAAGATCGTAAATCCGTAAATTCAGTTTTTCGAAGTATTTTTCGATGACATGATCATTCAAAGGGAAAGTCACAAATAACCAAATGCTCAATCTGAAGAATCAATTAATTTGTCAACGCGCGTGTGCTCCAAATGTTCAAATTTCGATGAAACTTTTAATCCGAAAATTGATGGGTCACGAAAGCGGGAGATGGAAACTTGATGTTGGGAAAATCGAAACGTAAAAAGCTGCTGGACGTAATTAAAAGGAATAAATAAATAAAAATGAAAAATATGGTGAAAAAAAAGTTGAAGAATTTCTTGATTTTAATGAAATTTGTTATACCCTGCGGTTTTTCGAGTCAGAACCGACTAGCTGCGACTATCGGCCCATAAATCGAGAGTCATGGTAATCCATGGAAATTCTGGAATTCCGAAGGGCAGCAAGGGTCGGTTATCGATGAAAATATCCCCACAAATTCCCGGTCGGTTACCGCGCGAGAAGTGGATCCGATATTTGCTGGTAGATTGTATATAAAGTTGTGAATATAGTTCCGGATCCGGATTTAGGGTTGAGTGTTGAGCGGATCGTAGCAGCTGACACTGTACCGTCTTCCAATCGATCTTTCCAGCGATAACATTCTTCACGGCACGAACAACAATGTAATGGAAGAAAAACTGAAGTTTTTTTTTTTTTTAATTCTCAGCAAAGCCGTTACCGTGTAAAAAGCAAGAATTTAACGAACACACCAGAAGGAACGGTTCCAGTTCGGATTTTACAATCTGTCCCTAAGCCCTGCAGTGATCTCGAAAAAAAAAGACAATTCCTTGAGAAAAAATTACTTTTCTGCATTTTTCGGAAATTTTCTCCCGCATCAAGATTCGACCATCGAATGTTTATCAAACATTCTCTTCGCTGTGAAGAAAGGAAGAGACTGGAGCATAATAAAAAGTTTACTATAGCTCATGGTGAACATTTTGGAGTGAATACGTAATTTACTCCAAAATTTATGAAACCCAAATTATAATTTTAATAATAAATAAATTAATTAAATTAAATTAAATAATAAATTGACATAAAAATAAAAAAATTAAATCAAAGAAAAATTAAAAAAAAATAAAAATTTAATTAAATTAAATAAAAAATGAATAATAAAAAATAAAAATTAAATTAAATTAAAAAAAAAAAAACATTAAATAAATGAGTTGGGATCTTTGATTCGACCGGAAACTCTGTTGATTGAAATATGAAGTTCTACTCTGTATACACACAGACACACATTTATAGATTGAGAGACACGTCTATATACACCAAAGGTGTAGGGAACTAAAGTTTGTGGTGTAAGGAGCTCGGGGAAAGCTTTTGCAAGCGTCACATCGCCGGAAGCTCTTTTGGTGTTCCGGCAAGACATGATTAAACAACAGATGAGAACTAGCATGTACGTACACGCTATACACCTGTATTGTGTGTTTTCAATCCATAGCTGATTTAGCAGTAGCTTGTCATCTGCCCGGAGGAACTTTATTATTTATAAGGCGATTTTGTATCATTAAATTTTAAAAATCCTCTGTAATCCTTCATTAAATGATATTAAAAAAGAGTTTTTACCCTTTTGCAAATCCTTACTCGTCAACCGTACCGTTATTACGACCCATTTTTGCTCCATCGAGAACAATGATAACTTGAAGCTTCTCTAAGCGGCTTTTCACTGCCAATGAACTGATCTTGAGGAACAAAAAGCAGTTCACAGCCCAAGACGCCTCGTGTTTCATCAATCGATTTTCCCGATCCGAAATGCATTCAAAATCCCCGTTCATTAGTTTGAGAAACTTTGAAGAACTTGGGGAAACTGATCATTTTGAGAATCCTGCACGTACTCGACTCTAATGCAGCACCAAGTCATTCTATTTCTAATTCGTTACGCGTTTCCGAAAATATGGAGAAAAATGTGATTTTTTGGTTCGGGTTCGAAAAAAAAAAAAAAAATTATCCGAATGCCTGAAACTTATTCTGATTCATGAGCTTCATTCCCATCAAATATTCATCGAAATTGGTTCAATGGTTTTTGCGTCAAAAGGGCACAAACATAATTTTGTAATAAAGGTTTATATATACCTATATATAGAGATTACGAAACATGATTGGAGCAATATTAATTAGTGACTGACCTTTGACAGCGTTCAGTTTGTTGCCGACCATCTGCTTTGCAACGAAGGCCGCCATCTTGGTGTGCTGGTTGTTGAAAGCTGCAACGGTTTCTTACTCTTCGCACTAATTACCGAACGCGAGACAGTTAACAGTCTGGAATCAAACGAAAAATGGCAAGGGGTATTAATAATGAATTGAAACCGAGAGACATAATAAAAAAAATCGAAAATTATTAGTACCTTCGACGTAAATTGGAGAGGGGGGGGGGGGTGGGGCGGAAAATTGAGAAGCTTTATTGCAAAGCATGAAAAAGCAGCGGGAGGAATCTATATATATATAGTGAAAAGAGGAATCTCGTGCCTGCGGTAAGCAGCTGGAATACTGTGTTCTCTACAGTATTCCCAACGGGATTGCAGTCTCGGAGGAAGAAAGACGACGTTGTAACTCAAGAGTGAATTAAAAAAATAAAAAAATATGAATTCCTCTTCTCCCCGGGATCGATCGATCCTCTCCGCTGTACCTTTTTGTCTATTAATTCTCCATCAATACTTTCAACATCAGCAGCTTTGTTCGTAGCATCGAAATAACGATTTTGAACTAATGAGTCGCGACTCATTATCGCGGAACGTAAAAGTTGTTCGAAAATTAAAGTTTCCATAATAAATGACAGTAAAATGTGAATAATTCGCGAATGATGACAAAATAAGGCAAAAAACTATTTTAGAGGCGCTCTAGAGCCCCTTAAATCTCTTGGTAAAAGTGGCATGAATGATTGAACACGTTAATTAATAGCTGCATGATGTTCCTAAGCTCCTTAATTAACGCATTTCCTTTGGAAATGACACCCACGCAATTTCTTGAATTACGTTGAGCGAATAATCAGTTTTCGACAACGAGAGCGATAGGTTCGTGGTCAGGACGATGTATATGGCGACGGTCAAATGTAAATTTCTGGTTTCAGTTTTTTTTACATACAAAATGGTTTGCGAGCATAAATTCATTGAAAAAAGTTGTTACAAATGGACTAAAGAACAACGTACTCTAAATCCAAGATTTTTCGAGGTAATCGAAGGGAAATAATCGATTCGAGGGAATCTAAGATTTTTTTGAAAAACTAAATAAAGCTTCTTCGATGTTACATAAAAGTGTATGCAAAGTTTTAAGAGGCTTCACCATTTATAAATCGAAATATTTAATGTTGAAAATTGCAACTTTTAACACTCTTATGAGAAACTACTGAAAAATGTGATTTTTATAAATAAATATCTCGATTTCTACATGGTGAAAGCTCGCAAAATTGCGGGAGCTATTAGACATTCTCTTTGTATGGTGAAAATTTAGAGGAAATCTATCGATAGAAAATTTTGCATACAACGTCCTTAAAGCAGTTGAAACAGAAAGGCTTTGGCATAATGAAATATGAAAAATGGAGGGAGTGTGCCAGCGTAAACTGACTTTTAATTCCACGTCGTTTCAATGATCCTGTGGCGCACCATCGTGAACGTTTTAATGACTCAGTCAAGCACATTGATCGTAATCTCACAATAAAAGAGTTCCTGATAGATTTTTGTAATTGCCTAAACCCACAAGCGGAATCCACTTCGAGTGCTGAATCATCCAGAGCGTTTGGATGAACGCTACAAAGAGTTGCAGGCTTTTTATTTGTGGCAAAGGAGTCGTGATTGGCGAATGACGAGTTGACACGAGTTGTTACTTAAGTAGAAACCGAAAGTATTTGCTTTCCTCCCGCTTATTCTATCTATTTTGTCTCATTCTCCCAACAACGAAGAATTGCTAAATAAACTGAATACAAAAAGGTCCGAAGAGCAAAAACGCGAGAGAAAAGAAAAATTGGAGGAGGAAGGGACGCAGAGAGCGGGATAAATCGAAAGAAAGAGCCATGTTGGGATTGGGTGGTTTGAGACGAGGGAGAGATCGATCGGAAAGGACCACCGAGAGGCTGAGAAGACGCCTGGCGCCGAGACGTCTCGACGCCTGGCATCCTCAGCCCCAACCTTTTTCGTCCTCTTTTCGCATGTGGCGACATGCTTCTCCGACTGCCTCATTTTCCAACTAGCCGTGACAACAACATCGTTACGCATACACACACGCACACACACTCGTCCAATCGAATGTCCCATATAAACGACCAGAGCCTGGACGATTCTCGGGAACATCCATCGTGGGAGGCAGAAAGGATGGAAACAACAGCAGTGAAGCCCATATCATGCTAAAGGGGATGGACCGGTCAAGAGTTCAACTTCACCAAAAAAAGCAACCTTCGAAACACTTTAATTCGTCATGACCTTCGAAAATTTGAAAAAAATTGTTTCATCGTATTTGATGCTAAAGAATCTTATCACCAAATTTTATTAAATTCTTATCATATTGTCGTATGTAGCCAACCTCCTTAATCGTGAGCTCTCATTTGATCGATACTTTCTATGCCACGTGGAGCATTGTCTTAAATCTTTTCACGAAACTTGGTCAGCAAAAACTTTCAACCACAAGGGCATAACGTGTCACTAGTGGAAAAAAAAAAAAATTTCAGTAAAAAGCAGAGCCAATCAAATTGAATGGCTGTGACCCTGAGAACTTTCTTTGCTCTGATCGGACATTCTGCGAAAAGGAACGAATGATAACTCATCGACACACAAGGAAGAAGCTACAGACCAAAAGGAAAGACAGAGAGAGAGAGAGAGAGCCAGTCACAGAAACTAGCTTCTTAGGATGGTTCGTTGATCCTTTGATCCGTGTGGCAATGCAACGTGACCACTTGGTTGAAGTCTCTCTTGCATCCTCGTTTTCCATGCTTGCTGACTCCGATAGTTCGAAAACGTGCTGGGTTACGTATCAGCACGTACACAGCTAGTGTCTCCAGAATAGATGCTCGGGTGTCCTGTTCCCACTGATTCATCTCAGCATCCTTGTCGAGCCCTTCATCATGAATTTGTAAGTAATTGATGCGACAGAGTCGAATTTTCCATCGGATTTCATGGACTCTGAGCAAATTGCTTCGCTGCTGAGATCATTCGCTAACGTCAATCTTCCCCGTCCACGATTGCTCGCTTCAGAAGATGAAATTTCTGAACCATCGATTGATAAATTCTTCAAATATCAATTAGAAGAGAACGCTGCATCCTGAATTTATGAAATTCATTATAAACTTTTATTCGTTTATTGGTTGATTGTCTCTGATTGACCTTGATTCATAAATGTCGACGAAACGTAAACGCCGACATGGATAATAGAGTTTGACTCTTTGTAGAGCAATTAGTCAATTTCGCTTCAATGATTCATCTCCAGGAGCATTTTTTTTTTTTAGAACTGTGATTAACGATTTTTCAAAAAATTTATTAAGGAGCTCATTAAGGACGTTGTATGCAAAAAATTTTATCGATAGAATTCCTTTAGATTTGCACCACACAAAGATAATTATGATATTTAATAGCTCGCGCAATTTTAAGGGCCTTCGCCATGTAGAAGTCGAGATATTTATTTATAAAAATCACAATTTTCAGAAGTTTCTCATATGAGCGTGTGTTAAAAGTTGCAATTTTCAACATTAAATATTTCGATTTCTAAATGGCGAAACCTCTTAAAACTTTGCATACACTTTTATGTAACATCGAAGAAGCTTTATTTAGTTTTTCAAAAAAATCGGTCGTAAAATATTTTCGAAATTTTGTTTATTATATAAAAAATACAGATTAGCTCGAAAAATCTTGGATTTAGAGTACGTTGTTCTTTAGTCAATTTGTAAAAAGTTTTTTCAATGGACTTAGGCTCGCAAACCATTTAGTAAGTAAGAAAAGCTAAAAACAAACATTTTGAAATATTTTGAACGGTTTGTTTTACTGCAACAGTCTAGACACAAAGACACGAAGAAAGCACCTCGAAAATAATGATAATCCAGAGTCTTCCTCTCTTGTATCGATCCAGAATAACATCTCAATTCGAAATAAGAGAAACGAGAACGGAGAAGGTTGCCTCGTTAGTCGAACTCCTCGGACATACTGAGATACTTGAACCACGGTTTAATTAAATAGAATAAGGGATTTGAGCTTCGGTGTTTCGAGGATAAAAGCTCGTACTAGATTGCATGGAGGGTCTCTCGGGCCTTCCCTGAAGATTCTAATGTTCTTGAGTTGGAAGGAATGAAGCAGAGGAGTGTGAGGCTACTGCTCTCGAGAGCATTGTACTCTACACCCCATTTCGCTTTTACCCTTCCTTTTGGTTTCGTCCACCTCAACAAATGTTAGAAAAGCTTGCTTCGCTTCTCTCGGTTTACAGCCGAATGATTCCTGCTTCCGATATAGTCGAAGGAATCATTCTATTCGGTCACCAAAATTTCCAGATCCAAATTCCGATTTGTCGACCAAGTATAACAAAATGATGGAAAATGATTTTCTTTTCATCAAAATTTCATTTTTTTGCTTCCTCATGGAGGAAGCTATGTGACGGTGAAATTTTTTTTTTTTCCAGTTTTCAATGTCAATCTGCTTAAAATGTCCCAAAACATCGAAAAATCATATCCAGAAAAAATGTCCGGATGTGTGTGTGTGTGTATGTTCTGGCACCGCAAAATTCAAACGTTAATAACTCGAGAACGGTTGGAGCTACAGGGCTCCCGTTTTGCACAGATGTCAATCTGTACCAGCTCTTCGTTCTCTGACAATTTTGGAGGAATTGCTAGAAAAATACGAATTCTACGGCATTTTGAAATTTTCAAAAAAGAGTGTAATCGTTCTATTCTATTTCGTTACCCTTGAGAAATAAAATTGCGAATGCTATGAAATGAAGAAAAAATATTGAATTTCTGTTTACTGGTTGGAAGTTTGGCTCACATTTTTTCCGAGCGTTCAACAAGCCTCAATATCCTGTAGAGGTTGAACCCCTTCCGGAGCCCAAAGTATCGGAGCACTTTGAAATATACCAGGCAAAACCACGAACAGAAATATTCGAATAGTGACACACATGGTTACGAATATGGAGAATATATAGCGAGAGAAAAATGTCGACCTACTTTTGTCACCGAAGCTTTTAACCCGCAAGGCTCGCTTTCTCCCTTACCCTCGACGCTCTTTCACCCTCGCTGTAAAAATGCCTCCCCCGGCGGACGAGTTACCCTAAATCTCTTCCCAATTTTCGAGAGGAAATATTTATATCCGCGAACTGTCGTTATCCATCGATGTGTGAAAAAAGAGGATGGAAAACTAGGTGGGAGGGTTGTATTCCGATGGGTGGATGTGTTGAGAGGTGATAGATAGTCGATATTTATATGCTGACAGTGAGAGAACGCGTTACCTTCATTGGTGTAAAAAATAAAGAAGAAAAAGAGATGGAACGATCGAGTTTTATTTCTGGATCGTCGATCTCGTGCGTGGGTGTTCAATATAATATCCCAGTTCATTCGTAGCTCTCAAACTATAAATTAATCCGGAGTCCCAATCCCTGTCAGACTTTGTTCAATCAAGAAAAAAACCATGTGGCCCTTGACCCTTAGTGGTCACCCTGGGTAGAATCCACCCAGTGACCACCTTTCGGCGTAAATATCTACTAGTTCCCGGTATTGAGTGGAGCTATGATCACCATCTAACGATAGTTTGAAGCCAACGCTAAAATCTCTAACTACTCTTAAATCAACCCACTTCCAAAAATGGAATAAATATGTTTTTTTTGAAACGCGCGCTATCCTACTATTTTTTTAACAAAAGAACCAGATCTGATGAATATCAGGTTCAAATTTTAGGCAAAAATATTGAAAATCCTCGAAGTGACGATTATTTTAGTGAAAAAACTTTTTTTTCCCGTTTATTTTCTTCATTCTGCATTTTAAAAAATATGTTTGCCTTCGATTTCTTTTAGGAAAGTTGTTCGTATCTAAACTGGAATGTCTAAAGGATGTTCAGTAATTTTTTGAGAATTTTCGGGCCGATAGGCTGGCCACAATGTGAGTTGAAAAATAGACTGGGTGGAATGAACCCAGTGTGACGAGCGAGATCGGTGGCGGAAGTGTGACCACGAAACTCTAAAAATGTGGGAAAATACAGGAGAAAAGCATGAGACTCGTAACTAATAAAACGTTAGTCACAATGAAGGCATCATTCGATTCAACATTTGCAGATGAAAGGACAAAAAATTGTTGCTGTTAATTAATGCGGTATAGCCACAAACACGTCGATGTGTACATAAATGTCTATACCTCGAAAGTTTATATATACCTTACAGCTCCGGAGAGTATGCTATTGATTAGGGCAATTCTAAATAAATAGTTACTCGGCCAAAGTAGCACTGTGGCACGAAATTGTAAACAGAGGTGGGTCTCTTGAGCTTCTGGTCTTTGACAGTGAGACGGACAAACACGTACCCGCGTTTGCTTATCTTTGAGAGAGTCTAGTTCCTCGAAGCTCATAGTTAAGCTTTTCCGTTCTCATGCTTTTCACGGCCGGATGATTGCGACGGGTAAACAAGACACAAAGTACGTGATGCTCATACGTTATACGTCTTTGGATGCATGTATGTATCTAGCTGGTGCACGAATAGCTGTGCAGGTACGTCAACGCGTTTTGGTTCTGTTGGTCGTGAATGAAGCTGTTGACAAAGCCACATATCAAAGCAATGCAAATTTTACCAATTTTTTTGTTGTCGTGGAATGATTCTGCTGCGGACGTTGTCTACTAACTTGTTGAAAGACGTCCGGACATTTTTTTTAGATATTATTTTTTGATGTTTTGGGACATTTTAAGAATATTGAAAACTGGAAGAAAAAATTTTCACCGCTACGTAGCTTTCTCTATGAACAAGCAAAAACGAAAATTTCTCTCGGTCCATTGGACCAGGTCGTGGCTAGGTAGGGTACGGAAAAGAGGAATCCTGCGTTTCCAATATGGAGGATCTTGATGATTAATTACTTTGATTATTTATCATCGCCTCTGTTATACGTGAAAATTTGTATAAAATTGTATCGGTAGCCAGCGGGCCAGTCCAATTATTTATGGATAAAAAATGACCCATGGGTGTGTACGACATGATCATAATTAAGCGAGGTATGCCATAAAATAGTACAAGGTTTAAAAAAAAAATTTGACTGTGAAAAATGATTAAAATGTTCGGAGACGAGGGACGCGTTAGCTCCGAGAAAATAAAATCTTTTTCTCCGCTCGTTCGTATCACTCGTCGTCTTCCCTGCTTTCGCTCGCGCTCTTACTCGCCACCGTTAAAACTTTGAATAAAACGATCAAACGAATAAAAAGAAGGATAAGAAAAAAATTAAACGGGAAAGGGTGAAGAAGCGACGGCGAGAGAGTAACGAGAAGCCTGAGGGATGAATGATGTAAAATTTTCTCACTAATTTTTTCTCGCTCCCTCTTACTGTACAGTTTGTCGGTCATAAAAGTCTGGACACGGAAGTTGTTTGTAGTTAATAGACAACAAATTGTCAGTGTCCATATCCTACACGTGTCTCTTGTTCATTTTTTTTTTTTTTTTTTAATTTCCCTCTCGTGTTTTCTATCCTCTCATTACGCCCAACATATTTTTTCTTCCCCTCTAAGCTCAGCTTTTCCTGCATAATATGCACAACAGAACGTATCATTCCCGGGGATAATTTTTTTAATTTTTTACACTCCCGAAAACAAATTTCGCCAAAGAGAAACAATTTGAGAAAATATTTACGAGACTGTTATTCTCCCTTTTTCTGTTTTCTCCTCGTCATGGTAACGAAAAAGTCTCACAGCTATATTCGAACGTGCTAAATATCGTTGTTAGCGAAAATGCAGTTAATTTTGCGAATTCTTTGGAATCGAGGCACTTAATTAATCGAAGATGTCAAACGTCTTGACAAGAAGACGAGACATTGTTTGTAATAATGGAAAAATGGAAAAGAACAATGTATTGCTCTTGTTTTGAGAGAAACACAGCAGGGACCGTTTTATGGGTCTCATGAGAAAGCGAGAACGTTTAAGGACTGCCTGGCAAAGAAACGATCCAAAGAGCAATTTATACACTTGGAAAGATTTGGCCAATGTTTCGCGGAGTGATGCACTCGAGGGCTGATGAGTACAAATTGAGATCGTATTGTAAAGTACAATGGAAGAAAACTTCAGACACTGCCGTTCACTACTCACTGTTTCTGCTTTTTGCTATTGCATGAAACGATACAAAGCTTTTCTATCTCGAAACATTTTGCCTTGATTCTCTGCTCCCTTTATTTTCTGGCTTGCCTCTCTCTCTCCTTCACTTTTCTCTCCATTCTATTCATGAATTTCGATCTCTCTCTTTCTCTCTCTTTGGAATTTTCCGAACGCGGAAATTTCTTTGCACAATCCGCCTATACGTTCGCAGTTTTCCTCTTCGTTGCACTCGGAAAATCTCCGCCCACTTCGAAGCACTTTCTCCTTGTTGGTACGCTCGTCTTCATCCGCAAATTTCTGGAACACCCAGCTCTCCGCGAACCTTCTCTCAGGATGATTGGGGAAAATCGTTGCCGCATTTACAATTGATTGTCGACCGAAATAATACCGCGGAAAAATCCCTCGAGCACTCCAACGAATGATTCCTCGCTAGGCTTGGCATCTTCATCACTTTGTTACATTTTTATTATTTTATTTCTGTAATCTACTTCCCATCCATTCACCCAGGCCATTTTTCTTTCACTATTTACTATTAACGTTCATGTCGCGTTTATCACGTTTCTAAATTCCGAAATTTGTATCTGCACTGAAACTTGAATTTTGTAAAAAAACGTCGATATTTTGTTCAACACGATAAACTAAATATTTCTGGACAATTTAAATTTTTTTGTAATTTTAACAATATTTTTGATTTCTTTCGAAACTGTCTGAAAAATTTACGATTGGAATGACAAGAATTTGCTTTTTGAAAAGACTCTAAAATATTTTTTGCTGCAATCACAAAATTTTTGTCTTTTTTTCAAAAAAAGTTTAGTCGAACGTATCCAACAAAATATCGATCTTTTCCAACAAAATTTTCTTTTCAGTGTTGGCAGTTTGCGAAACTCTATTTGAATTCTGAACTAGAAATATTTTTTTTTCCACCAATATTACGAAAGCTGCTCCCTCAGCAAATGCCGTAGAGATCAATGCCAACAAACTATTTTTTTCTTCGTGTAGACTTTTGGAAACAAAAGTGTGAGAAACTTTTCGTTCGATCGCAAAGGAATTGCAACTTTTGGAGCTGAATACTCGCCGCGGAAAGGGCAGTCTGCGATGAAAACAAAGTTTATTGAAATTCTATCAGAAATGGGGGAAATTTTGAAATTTTTCGCTCAATTTTAGATGAAAAATTACTATGTATTTGCTAAAATTTGTCAGAAAGACGATATGCTAACAGGGAACTATGTTGGCATAGTAATTTTTGATATAATTTTTTCTCCGTGTTCCATAACACGGTTTACGCAATCCCACAGTAATTTTGACGTTGTACCTGAAAAAATAAAAAAGAAAACGATGGCCACCATTTCCGAGGCTCAAAGAGTAACTATTTTCAAAGCGTTTCACGATAGAGGAAGATCGACTGGAGGAATGTTTTCAAACGAGCCTGACTAGCCTGTCCGTCACTCATCTCGCTACTTTTGCAAAGCCATTCCTCCCTGGCCCGTACTCTCTTTGACTGGAGGTTGAATTCAGTCAATCCTTTCGTGTTTAGCCCGACGAGAAAAGCAGGAAACTAGCTGCACTGACACGTTCATTTGGTTTTGCAAAAAAACATGGAAACGTACGTCAACACTTGGGATTTTCACGTCCTGTAATTTTCTTCTGTCTGCGTCATTCATTTTATGAGAGTTCTAAAAAATTCTTTTGAACTTTTCTCCGAAATGAATTTGTCAACCGAAGATACGAACAGCAGGGCGAAAAGTCAAATTTTTTCTCGTAATAACGCGCGAGCTGTTCTGCTCCGACGATTCAGTGGCATTTCGATTTCATCTCTTTCCATATCTTATTCCTCGAATTTTCGAGGCTTCTTCAATTGAGACTCCCCAGTCTACGCATCTATGAACGGAAAAAGCGAAATAAAGAACGAGAGAGAAAAATGAACAATGGCATTTCCAACATCGTTGCTCTGCGAGTAACGACGAGCAAGACTTTTCCACGCTCGTGATATTTCTATTTCTTTTACGAATAAAATGTAGAAATGCACACACTGTGAAGAAGAGATCAGGGAAATATACCGAGCCACGTCATGAAATTGTATATCCAGCAACGTACCGAGTACCTGAGTTATTACGTCCTTAACGGATAAGGCAGAGCATCAGGAACAAAACGATCGATATGCGAGAATGCAGGAGCGAGGCTAGGGCACGAAAATTCCAAAAAATTATTCACAAACTGAAGGAGAACGAAAGACTGTTTTGTTTCGAGGAAAACAGTTTTTTTTTTCCTGGTTTTTGCATACGATATTTTATTAAGCGAGTGTTTTGCTAGATTGATTAGCCTAAGCAGAAATTTCAATGTTTTCGGAACGAATAATTATCTAAAAAAAAATTCATTCAACAATGCAACACATAAGCATTTTTTTCTAGGAAATCTATAAGAGCCCAAAATTTTAAAATGCAGCTACACAATCAGCACGTAAAAAGCACTCAATTTCTAATTATGGAAAATACAGTTTTTCAAAGTTAGCCCTGCTAGCTTAACCTAAGTCGTTTCCGACGTGAAAATCGCGGAGACGAAAGGCACTCAATGAAGCCACCGCGAAAAAGTACAATTAGCAAGACAAAAGTGCTGGAGAGAGTGGATGAAAAAGTGCAAGGGAGTGTTTTAGGAAGTCCCTTGCAGATCTATGGGAATAAAGTGACCGCGACAAAGACGAGGTTGGGCTTTTCCCCTCGTAATGCAAATGCGATGCCTGAATATATGCAGAAAGAAAAAAAGCAGGTGAACTGCACGATGCGAAGGTTTAATTACACATGGAAAGAAACGTCTGTCGAACATCGAAAAGCGTCACGCTTGCGGCTTTTAATCTCGACTAATTACAAAAAGCTTCATTTTACTGGTTGCAATAAGTCCGGCGTGTCTTCCAGAGACAATTTTCTCTCCTACGATTCATTATCCTCCTCGTAGATTCCAGCAGAAATGAAAAAAAAAACACACACACACACACAAAAGAGTAAGAAAAAACTCAAGTTTTTCACCACAAATCGTAGAAAAAGATTTGTGGAGAAAAACTTGAAGAAAACTTGAAGAAACTGAAAGAAATATACCAGTGCCTTAAGGTATCGCAAAATGGGTTGATTTAGGATTTTCTTAAAATTTTGTGTAATCAAATTGTGTGTCCCAAATTCCAGATTCTAGACAGAAAAGTCGTTCGTTTCAATGTCAATAATATTTTCACAAAATTTAAAGAAAATCCTAAATCAACCCATTTTGCAACCTTAACGCTGCAGAACCCTCGCGTTTATAGTGCAGACAGTGTGAATACAACCTCCATACTGTTCTGCATACTCGTCAGAAATCCAACTGACATTTAATTAGCTCTCAGAATTGGAGTATTCGATTCTCCAGTCTTACGCAGAAAACCGCAAGTTTCGTTCACAGTCGGACGTTGAAACATCTCCAATTTTGTTGGGATGCTTACAACTAAAATCTGGGTTCAATTATAGCTAACAAAGTATAGGCGAAGAGCTACGCAAGCGAGGATTTATGTAAATAGTGCGCAACCAAAAACAACAGAGGTAAATGGTTATTAATTAGCAACGTTTGTGCTTGTTTCGCAAGTTTCTCCAATGGTTTCTTGTTCCCCAGAGTCCAGTTGGTTCAAATTAAATTGACCGCTACCTGCAAGCCATGAGTGCACCATCCATATGTGACTTTTGTCATCAACAAAGTTGAGGAACCTTCAATCATGCACCGGCTTGCATTTTAGTCTCTAATAGATTTACTCTCCAGTTTCTTTTAACCTACCTTGCCACCATGGGGTACAATTGTACCCCAGTGACGAAAATTGTCATAAAAAATGAACTACTGAATATTTCGACTTGAAAATTGTTGTGAACACATTGAAAGCTTTTTTTAAAAGATTGTTCACTTTATATGGCCAAAAACTCAATTTAAGTACACTAAAAAAAAAAAATGCTAAAACCAGCAAAAGTAGAAGAATGACCATTTTCCTCAATAGGCCTGGGGTAGTTTAGTACCCCAAGGTGGCAAGTAAGGTACAAGCACGTTGTACGCGTTGTTTTCAATGATTAATAATCATTCGGAGGATTCTGGTATTTAAAATTTCCACCCCAACATTTGATTTTCTTGCCGGTCCTTGGGGCAAAAAGCATAGAATTGACTTATCTTATTTTCTGTCGCATTATGCACACCCTCGAAGCTTGGCTAATTCTCGCTGGATAGAGGAATCCTCCGTTTCGGAATGATCCGAAATTTCCGTTCTCTTCGCCGAGGGTGAGAAACTCGTTCTCAGTAAATACATTTTAGCCTCTTGCAGTATCAGGACCCAAAGCTCCGCGGATTGAAACTCCAGGGAATACCACTCATGTCTGGGCTTTCTCATTGGGGC
The DNA here is from genome assembly GCA_963921915.1 of Hyposoter dolosus. Taxonomy (NCBI): domain Eukaryota; kingdom Metazoa; phylum Arthropoda; class Insecta; order Hymenoptera; family Ichneumonidae; genus Hyposoter; species Hyposoter dolosus. The sequence continues at coordinate 1,331,751 of OY998130.1, forward strand.
AAGAACTTCCACGAGCGAGCAGACCGAGCGGCAGAAGTTGCGGTTGAAGGAAAGCACCGAGGGTGTCAGGTGTTAGTCGACGATTATCGTTTTACGGCTTAATTACGAGAGGGACCCAAGCCAGAACTCATGCTGGTGCATCCTGGACTGCTACGTCCATTTTGTCCCAGTGGAGTGTCCAACTATGCCCGTCACATAAGAGGAATCCTTGGACAAGCAGTAAAAGCGTTCTACCTGCATTACAAAAGCAGGGAGCGACTGAATTCGCCACAGATTCCAAAAACATCCACCACAGTTGATTATAACCATCTTGTCATTGATCCTCGTGGTGCGATTCGATAGTTCTAATCCAAAAGGTACGAACTGGATTAATGGAGTACTTTTAATTGGCGTGAAAGCTCCAGTTGATCACAGTGTCTCAAACAACGTCATTTTCACGCTGCCAATGTGTTACCCAGTGCTGCAAATCTTTCTTGATGATGATTCGATTGGCATAAACCTGTCGAAAAATTCAGGAATCCGCAGTCTCCCAGAAACGTGCGGAACCATCGGTCATGCTGTTCCTACATACCTCAGGGGACTAACAGCGGATGACCAGAGACCATACAACAACCCAGCGGCGAAAAGTAATATTCTTTGCCCAACAACGTAACCGGACCAATAAAATCCATCTGACAGTGAATCCCATTTCATTGTAAATATTCACCTATCCATTCATAATTCACCATATTCATACGCATAGAATATAAAATACTGAAAAAATAAACGAAAACATTTGAAATACGCCGAAAGGCAACGAGAAAGAAAATACGAACCAACGTACAAAAAACAAATTTTTCTATACCATAATTGTTTAGAGACCCTAGGGGCAAATTAGTTAAGCATAAGAAAGCATATGTAAATAAAAACACTTGAAAATGAAATGCTGTTCCTATTTTTTCAATATAATCTTAACGCGGTGAAGGCGATCTAATAGAAAAATGCTTAGTCATCGTTGGTCCCTTTATGAATATCCCTGAACCTTTTGACGACGCGTTGTTAACACGCACAAATAGACAGTCAGCGAGAAACGCAGGTCTCTGGCTGGGCAAGGCTGGAGGGAAATTTTCAGGCAACCCTACGACCTCCCAACTGTTTTAAGGCGTTTCGGTACCGACGATACAATGTTGCCATGCTGAACCATGTTAAGAACATAAAAGTTTTCAAAGTATAATTAGAATTTTAATTTTGTAAATGAATTCCTTAGTACATGATAATACATTTTTTTTCAAATTTTTTTTTCAATTTTTTTTTCAGAATTAACTTTGATTAAAAAAAAAATAAAATGTAAAAATATTTATAGAAAAAAAACATATTAATAAAAACATTAATGTTCAATAAATTAAATTCTTATAATATTTGTAATTTTTATTTAACAAGAATATATTTCTTGATATTAATGTTAAAATAACTATTCAAATTCTTAATAATATTAAACCCCATGAATCTATTCCAAAAATATAATTTAAATTAATAAAATAATAATTTTAATTTAAAGGAAGCCTAAGTATATAAGTACGTGGCGCAACTTGCCTTGTCGGTTCGAACTTTTCTTTTCAATACTTGGCGTCAAGACGCTGCCGCGTCTCTAAATATATATTCCGGGCATAAGAATTCTGCTTTAATGCTGAATTACTCGATAACTAGACGCGGATGAAAATTTTGTTTTTTCACACTCGATGTTGAAGAACGTTATCACCAAATTTGATCAATTGCTTAATATTTAGCTTTTTGTATCGAAACTTCTTGTTGCCAAGGGGTGGCAACACTGGCAGTTTTCTTCGTGTACTCGCTGGGCCAAGAATAAGTTTAAAACGATGTCGCAAATGTTTGGGTGTCGGTCCCTCTCGTTCGAACTTCCGGAAGCTGCAGTAGCCTCTGGCAGCAGGAGAAAGACGGGGGCCGAAGGAAGGTAATATAAAACGGCCGAGCCTGCGAGGAATATTATGGAACTTGGCCCGGCGAAGCTCCTTCAACCCCTTCCCAGACCGCTGTAACGACCCACCAGCTGGGCGCCAGAGATTGGCCCGGAAGTCCCGAACCGCGTGGCACCCCGAACTCGTGAATCATGCCGCAGTTACGAAACCGGTACAATCCGTTCTAATACTTTCGTGTGTTTCCCCAATCTGGTAACTCCGGTTCCAATATTTTTCAGAACTCATTTCAATGCGTATACATCCAAGCGAATCAATAAATTCCGTCTCGGTTTTTCGAAAACTGATTCCTGCACCAATCACCAAATCTTTTCAACCTGTTATCGCACTCGATTAATTCGCACTGCTTCCGGCTCCTTTCATTAGCTCTCAAGTTTACGTTAGGGCAACATCCGACCAAGGCTAACGATTGACTTTCTCGGATGCGACGGAAAGGGACGAAGCAAGAAAAAAGATAAAAATTTTGTGATCACAGCAAGAAATATTCTAGAGTCTCTTCAAAAAGCAAATTCTTGTCATTCTAATCGTAAATTTTGCTGACAGTTGCGATATAAATAAAAAATATTGTCAAAATTACAAAAATTTTGAAATTATCCAAAAATCTTTAGTTTACCGTGTTGAACAAAATATCAACGTTTTTTGACAAAATTTTATTTTCAGTCCGAGCAACTTGAATAGAGTTCCTGCTTCTATTGCTCATACGAAAGTACACACACAAGATCGCAAACAATCCCCATTATCCAGATATAGATGTGTCGGAAACTCTATAAGTTCGTTGATCTTCGGCTCACAGTTCTCTTCTCATGTTCATATTCCCCACTATCGTGAGCGTTTCCGTGGCTTCGCGGCATACACGCAGCAGCAAAACGTCGACTTATACGTTAGAAGTTAGCTTGATCGTGAGTCACCAAACAACAAGAATAAAAGTGCAAGTACTCGAAAACTAGCGGAAATAGAGGAGGTTCGTTTATACGTTATGCTCTGTGCTGCGCAGTTGCATGTATGAAAACTTGTTTATAGTTGCATGCGCAGGAAGTTACACTCGTGCAACTAGTTGACACTTGACGCTAAATTTATTGCGTTACGTTTGCTCAATTATGCACTTTACCGATCTGAGCGTTGCTCATTACTCGAGTAATAACGAATTGAGAACTTGATCATATCGATGTTGCGTGACTGTACGCCATTCGAAATTCACCGCCTCGACTTTTCCAATGTGTTCCAATCTCTACATTCTTGTTTCTGCGATCGTTAACGTTCACATACAAACGAACTTTCTTGTTTGAGAGATGATTGATTCTGCGAGACGCCTAGTTACTCCGCATCGGAATATATTAAGGGATTGAGTCAGATTTGCATTTAGAAAACTGTCTCCGAACGAACATTTACCGAAAAATGAATGACAAAAAAAAATGGCAGACATTTGAAGCCACAATTACGATTTCGTCCGAAAACTGCGACCCCTCAAACCAATGGAACTTGATCGTTGCATTTGATTTTCCTAATATTTAGACAAATCGCAAACAGAACACAGCTGAGGATCCAAAAAAAAAAAAAAAAATGACATCCCCGTGGCACTATTGACGGACGATGCTGATCATAGTGAATTTTAACAAACCGTCACCTCATGAGACACCCATACGGTGAATGATCGTCGAATCGCATGACGCAAAGCGATTTCGACTTCATTTTTGTTTGCTGCAAACAATCGTAAGCGCAGTTTAACGAGCAATAGACTTTGGATTCATATCCAACAGCAATGACATTAATACAGATTACTCTGCTTATCATCATAAAACTAGGGTAGCTGTTGTTGAATGGAAAAAAGATCGTGGCGTTTGTTCTAATGAAAGGGCAAAATAATATTTCACGAATTACTCGAACGAACGCGTGACTCAATTAACCTGTCAGCTATACTTTTATGCTTAAGGAGGTTGGCTACACACACCAATGTTGCCATGTTGAAAGCATAGGAAAATTCGAAATGATTAGAATTTAATGAAATTTGGTGAGTATATTCTTTAGTATTAAAAATGAATATACAAATTTTTTAAGATTTTTCTTCTACGTAATTTTCGAGTTATTGAACACTAGAGTTTACATGCATAAGCATAGGAATCAGATATATATAGGTATATCTTTTGCATATTGCAAACTCCAATTATTCGACAACTATGTAGACGAAAAATTTGAAAAAAATTGTGTCATCGTATTTGATGCTAAAGAATGTTATCACCAAATTTTATCAAATTCTTATCATATTGTCGTGTGTAGCCAACGTCCTTAACCCTAGAATGACCTCAATTTTGAAAAATTCATATCTCCGGTAAAATTTAACGAAACGGGTTCAACTTGGGCTCATTCTCTTCGTTTTTAAATGCAGGACCACGTGAGCCTGGGGAAATTTTGCTCGATGTCAAAAAATGAGTGAAAAATGCGGTAAAACGAATCTGACTGTTCTGGCTGAAGATGAGCAGCTGCGTAGGGACTAGCGTCCTGCAAAATCGTCAACACAAACAATCTCGGTTCTTCATTGTCACGTGGTGTCAATTACTGACTGTAACTAGTTAGGCAGTTCATTGAATTCATGCAGCACATAAAAGACGTCTGGTGACAAGTGTGACGGAAGTTGGTTGAGAGGTAAGAAGACAGCTTTTCTAATAGGGGTCGACGCTAGGCTAATAATAGAAAAAAATCAATAGGGATATACAACAGCCTCTGTATATCTCTACTCGAGGTAATTTACCTCACAACGGAAGTCCCAGGGAAAAAAGACAGCCTGCTTGTTGTGTCGAAGGGAGTCGGGGAGAGTATAGCGAATTAAAAGGGAGAGTGACGTCGTTCTATTGCGGAAGGCCCATGCTACGAGCTCAACTATTGAGCGATAGAAGTTGAGTGAGTGAGATGGAGGACTAGACAATGCGAGGCTTCGCTTAGAAAGGCCCAGCCACATTGACGTTGAAATATTCAGTGGACTATGGTCTTGCCAAGAGTCGTACGTTCTTCGAGCTCAACGAAATCTTCCAGCTGATTTATCAGAAATCTCGATAAATACGTTTTGTATCGATTTCCTCTTTCGAATTTTATCCCAAGAATAATTAAAACTTGGTCTGTAAACCTGGGTCATTCGTCTCCGGACAAATACGACGGATCGCTCCATTGATTGGATCAAAAATTGATGAGTGTTTGTCAAGAATTTTATAATTGAGATTCCAAAAGTTGAAGATTTCGAACAGTAGAATGCATTTTTTCAGAATTTTTGGAATGTTGGCTGAAAGAACGGAGTGTCCAGGTTCATACAGACGGAAGGTGCGGAAAAAACGTTTACAGACCAAGTGTTAATCGAAGTGTTGAACAACATTTGAAAATCAACTGAATGCACGTTTCTTCGTGTCTTTGTACTCATCGGCTATGATCGCTACGGTATTTTTACTTGGGCAGCTTCATATCGTAACCTTCGAGCCTCGAAATATTGTCGACGAACAACAATCCGTTCATTTCGTTGCTCGTTGCGAAATGGTTGCCTACCTGTGTCTCCAAGTTTCGTACATAAGAATTGCAGTGTCGGACTGGAAAAGTTTACAGCGGCAATGAACGTACTTGCAACATACAGGGAAAAAACTGAATTATTATGCAAGTCGTTTGTGTAAAATGTCAAAGGACAAAAACGTGTAATGACGAATTGCATTATTTACGTATACCAGCAGGTGGGAGGACTTCAGGAATGTCCAGCCCATGAAGAATAAATGGTTCGAGTTGATTGTTTCAAAGAAATAGTGAGAATCGTTTTTAATCGAACGATCGAATTTGTCAGGTGAACAATCAATGACCGAGGCGATGAATAATTTGAAGTTTTGTTTGCTAAATTCGCTCCGGATCGTCGTGAGGCTACACTGAAAATTAAATTTTGTCAAATGACATCGATATTTTGTTCAACGCGGTAAACTAAATATTTTTGAATAATTTCAAAATTTTTGTAATTTTGACAATATTTTTGATTTCTATCATAACTTTCAGCAAAATTTACGATTGGAATGACAAAAATTTGCTTTTTGAAGAGACTTTCTAGAATATTTCTTGCTGCCATCACAAAATTTTTGTTATTTTTCAAAAAAAACGTTTAGTCGAACGTATCCAACAAAATATCGATCTTTTCCAACAAAATTTTCTTTTCACTGTGGATATTTCAGTGAATATGAAAAATCTGGAGAATTTGTCAAGACGCGAAAGGTGGACTGTTTGTCTTTCTAAAAGATTTCATCGCGTTAGTTGCTGGCAGTGTCGCTGTTGACACGTAACGTTATTATTAGTCATGGCGACAATACTTGGTGCAATTTTCAGTTTCCTAGTGTGCGAAGGTTCAGAGTGGAAAAGCAAGGGTGAGTATAAATGTGGGATGCTGCGAGGAAGGGAGAGAAGTCACGGGCGAGAAAAGCTCGACGACGGCGACAACGACGACGTCGACGTTCCTAATCCTGAGGAAACGAGAGCATTGCAACGTTGACACTGAACCGATGCGACCATAAGCCGAAGCCAGAAGCGTTTCAGCGAGGAGACCGTCCTGCTGGGGCAAATTACAGTTGAAAGAAGGAAAATAATCGACGAGCTATTTTTCGAGAGCCGGAGAGCTGTCCGAGTCTTTAATTTCGGTCGCGGAATTTAATGTTTTGAAAAAAATGTTGGTGTACAAGAGGGTGAACCTTTTTATTCCACGAGGACTGTGAAAAAGCGGAGGCAGGGCTCTGCCAACTCTGCAGAGCTCGATCATTGTCGTTGTTTTTCTTCGGTCACGTTCGCGACCTTATAGAGCATTCGCGTTTCGCTCGAGAGTTAATTTCGCCAAAGTTTCCTTCTCGTATATACGCAACGGAATATACACGACAGAAGAAGAAAGAAAGGCTCATGTATATTTGTATAAAAGCTAATGAATCGAGAAGATAGTAAAACAAAGCTGAAGGACGAACGGTTGAGAAAGGAAAGTCGGAAAACGAGCACGAGGCTTTTGCGAATTAATCTCGATGAATTTCGGTGAGTGCACATACTCGAGTTCACGAGAATGTGGAGCAGTAAAGGCCAGCCGAGCGCTGACACTGGCTATTTATTTAAACCCCTGTTTTATCCCGACAAGCAAAGAAATTCACTGGTTCCTTATTTCAGTTTCCTCCCACGAGCAACCAGTCCACAAAACTCTTCGTACTTGTTCGCCCCATTATTTCACCCCTTACCACGTACTCTCGAGCTTTCCGGTCACGAAGTGTCGTACCTTCGATTCAACGCTTTCGCACGAAGCATCCAGAAGAAAATTAAATGCCCCGCCACCGTTTAAACTCTCGGTATGGCCATTATTAGAACTCCGCTTCTCCTCGCAGCGCACTCTTTTTCCTTCCGCACGCGGTGATACGTTTTTCGGAAACGACGCATAAAACCGCACGAGCTGGATACCGAAGCGACCAAAATCGTAAATTCCGATGAAAAGATAGAAATACAAAGAGCACACATTGAAAATGAAATTTTGTGAAAAAACGTCGAAATTTTGTTCAACACGATAAACTAAATATTTTTGAATAATTTCAAAATTTTCATAATTTTGACAATATTTTTGATTTCTAACGGAACTGTCAGCAAAATTTACGATTGGAATGACAAAAATGTTCTTTTTGAAGAGACTTTCTAGAATATTTTTTGCTGCAATGACAAAATTTTTATCATTTTAAAAAAAAAGTTTAGTCGAACGTATCCAACAAAATTTTCTTTTCAGTGATAAAAGAAATCGAGAAATGAGGCTCATCCGCACGAATAGGTTTTCCGTCCCCTCTCTCGATCCTCCATTTGCCCTAATTCAATTTGAAATAAGGAAACTCTGCGATCGTATGATCATCCGCAATATCGGAAACAATATATCCGTCATCACGATCATTTGCAATGCACGACGATCGGTTGGTGCGTTATTAGATTCTGTGATGTACGATCGGGGCTTTTTATGAGGTCGAAATAGTTATTGAGGTTGGGAACGGTTTACGATGGTCGCGGCTGTGACCATGCAGAAACAAAGTCCATGTCTGGCGATGTGGATGAGACTCAACGAAATAAATTCCAGACTTTTTTTCGCTGCATCCACATTGAATGAAACGTTTCGATCCTCATGAGCAGCATAAACGTATATATTGGAAAAATGAGGAACATGGCCAAGGGGGTGCACCTTTGACATCAAAATTTTCCACTTCGATCGAGAATTGCTCGAAGATGACGAGCATATTTTTAAATCGCGTCTCACTCAGTGCTCGGGATTGATAGATGAACTTGTTTCTCCAAAAAGTAAAAATATTTTTCCAGTCATTTTTGTATTTTTGAATTTCTATCGCTCGATTTATTCTTCCATTTCATTCGATCGTCGCAACAAAGAATATAATGACTTTTCAGTTCAGTCAAGGAACGTTTATGCTGCTGGGATTACAACGATTGCACGTTTGGCCTGAATCAAAGAGAAAAGCGACAATAAAAATAGTGTCGATCTCCATTGGACCTTTGTCTCAATAATAAGAATAACGAATAAGTCAGAACTCTGAGAAAGTTAAAACAGCAGAGTGCAGAGCACAACGAAAACTGGAGTCAAATAGAATATCAAAAGGTTCGGAATAGCCACGATATGGAAGGAGGAGAGGAAAAGCAAAAAAGAGCGAAGAAAATGGAGGATGAGGGAAGTGAAGATATAAATCAATTGGACAACTTCTGAGATAGTGAGAACTGTTGTAACTGTAACTATTTTCTATCTTTTGGTATAGCAAGGATGACTAAATCTCCTTGGAAATGCCTTAATGGGCATAAGAAGCTTAAGGGAAGATAAATGACAGGAGGAAAGGCGTTTCTGGAAATGAGGAATCAGCGTGTGACGACCATGTTCTTTTGAGAAGATAATATATTCTACTTCGTGACTAGATGTCGACAGAGTAGTGCGAGGTTAGCGAATCGCTGGTTACAAAACATTTAACTGCCAAATAGATTGTTCGTTCGCATTGTAATTTGTGCCTCTTGAAATTTCGACTGGATCCTTTGCTAATCATGATCTACAACCATACCAAATTTTATTAAATTTTGAACATTAATTCTAAAACAGACAGTACTACCTTGAGAGACGAGAATAAAAGAAAGTTTCTCGTGGACCACAGGAATAATCGACAAGATCGTGAACGATTAGAACAACGTTGAAATCTCGGTCGAGGTTGATAATATCGTTTATGGGTGTATGATGACACCGTGGTCTGGTTAGATTTTTAATTAGGCTATAGCACAGAATCGATCGAGGATGACGTTTAATTTCGCCCAGGGCTGAAATTAACCTGAATGTTGAGTTCGTGGATGCAGGAGGCAGGCGATAGGAACCTGAGAGACCTGAAGCTTAATGGATGTTTATAATGCCACAAATGAATAATCTGGTTGATCGACTGGGTGGAGATGAGTTTTCCATCTGTTGGTGCAATTTTTTTTTACGAAATTCTAGGGAACGTCTCTTGATCCACGAACTGCAATACTTTTTCGCTGGTGCAGCATGACTGCCGAGTAACTCTTTCACTTTCGCTCTCCATCCATCCCTCGCCCTTTTTTTTTTTTTTTTTTTGTTTTCGAGCTTTCTCCTGCTCTCCCTTATTCTTTCTTATCCCCATTCTCCTGGATCGTGTCTCGGGTGAGTGCCTTTTGACGTGCATCAAAAAGTGAAGCAGCTTTGAAAAATCGGTGGGGAAAAGCTCGCTTTATATAGCCAGACTATAAAGAGAGTCTGTGTGTGTGTGTAAATATGTGAAAATGGATGGTATGTACGAAGAAGTGCGAAGCCACGATGTACTAGCCTCATACATAGGTCGATCGATCGTTCTCATGTGCCCCACTATGGACTTCCTGCCGCACGTGGCACGCGAATGCTTTCAAGCAGCTTCGATTCCCTCTTCCTCTTTCTTTCTCTCTCACACACACACAGACACACACATAGACACATTTTCTTGCTCACACAGACATTGGGAAGTCTCCCCGTTCTTTTATCCCCGAAAGCAGCGTATCAGAAGTTCCCCCCTCGCGTTTGTACGCCACCTCGTGGATCCAACCCTTCTTGCCACATTCTTGTACAACACACGTAGCATCGCGCGATTTTAATTTCGCCCACGGCACGAACTAACCCAAATAGCCAGATGCCACCGCGTGACCTTATGAGCCTCCTCAATCTGCCGGTGTCTCGGAACGTTTGCGAACTCATCACGCTATTCGATAGGAAAACCTCAATCCCACCTCCACGACGACGTTCCGCTCCTCGTTTATGAGTTCTCGGTGCAATTTGACCTTGTTTTTCTCTCGCCTTCCAATACACAAGAGGCCGGAACTTTTTTTCACTTCTGCCTAGGGAGAGCGCACTCGAATGATATTCTAGCGAGACATCCACTGTGATTGATCTTGCCAAAAAAGGCAGAGACTCGAAAAAATATCAATTAGCATTTTTCTATTTCTCTGGTAATTTTTTGAGGGAAATATTAAGGAAATCCTTTCGTGGAGGGCCGTATTTTGTGGGTGCATGAAGAGGACACTCGTCTTTTGTTCGATATTAAAAATTATGAGTGTCAAAGACGGTACTTCGTATATATATTAATCAGTGAGCTGTTACCCATCGAACGCAGCCAATTTGCCAATTTGTGTTGCCAAACATAACCCTTGTGATATTTTTTCAACTCTTATTGTTAATATTTTCGTTGAACATTCGATTACCCCCTATTTTAATCGTCGTTACGAATACCTTATAATTTGTTTCTACGAGTGAGGCAGTTTGTATCAGAAATTTAGAGATATCAAGTCTATAAATAATTGAATAGAAATGTGATAATCACGTAATCTCCATAAGCTCCCGAATAAATTTGACGATTTAAAAAGTTATAATTCTTCGTTAAATGTTCGAAAACGTGGCTCGAAATTTTTTCAATACGATTGGATGCACTTTTACTTTATTGTAAATAAAAACCAGTTAATTGTAAAGTAGCCGAGTTCGTGAAAGCAATACCTTAATAATTCTCAATCGTTTGTCACTGAATAATAGAAAAATGAATATTTTAAGTTTTTTCTTTAACTGCAAAATTCTGGGGAACATGGGGAACATCTGCAATAAGCCATGCATACGAATCCACTTTAACCGATCTCACGAATTTCATTTCCTTGTTACGAGAGAGCAACGTGGATCGGCGAATCCCCATTTAGCGGCTTGATGTTCTGAGCTACATTGAGATTCGCATATGCGAGGAAAAATAGCGAGAGCGAATCTGGCGCAATAAAGGTGAGTGTGTTCCTGGACCAAGTTGAGAGCACTTTCACGTACCCCGGGGGTTATGCAATATGTTTACGAGCACCGGCTGATGCAATCGTCTTATTCGTACACGGTGATTTCGCAGAAAAAAAAAATAATCGAAAAAGTACACGTGCTAGTAACGCAAAATGAGAAACTTCTACTTTACGAAAAAACCGACGTTTTTTTTACGAACATTTCTTTGCATTTTTGAAGCTTTAATAGTCACCCCTCCAGATTGTGACGTAATGGTCATTGGGGGTGTTATCGACCCTTTGGAAGGCGATAAATAGTTGAAAGATCGTAAAAAAAAAAAAAAAAAATACTACAATGTATTTTCAACCCTTGAGTAACGACCATGATGATTGTATTTAATTCGTGCAATTTTTAATGTAAAAAAAATGTCGAAAAAAAAAAAATTCTGCAAAAACGACTTTTTTTTACAAAAAATGATGCAGAAATTATAATTTTCAATTAAAACAAAAAAAGAATCGTTTCATAAGTATGAAATAACATGCTTTCAGGTGAAACTGGTTAAATTAGCGATCGTTCCAAAAAGTATACCCCAGGTTTTACACCGTCTGCTTCCTACGGCTTCCAAAACTGAACTAACGGGACTTTTCAAATAATAACGACGAGGCTCCCTACTAGAAGGTTCAAACTAACGATAGAGGCTGTCATAAGTGCCATTTTCTCAAAATTTCTATTACGTATCGTAGGTCGAAAGCGGCCAAGGTCAAATTAACCCCAAGAGACCATTAAGGGTTAAATCTGATTGCATCAAATGTCTAAACACCGAAGCATGCTCTTGAGAATTTGAACGGTATCGACTTTTTATATTCTAACGACTCGAACGATAATTTCTATTCATCATCAGATTTAAATCCTTACTCCCTGTAACTATCGGTCTCTCCATATCCATCCACCTTCTTCCACCATTCCGTAAGCCCTTCCCTGTAATTAATGAAAGAAAAAGAAGTTGCTCATATATAGCGAATGGGTCTGTGCAAGCGAAAGCGCATTCGGCGCACGGTTGTATGGCCACGCAACTAACCTACACACCACGACTGATCGTAACCCCGAAGAGATGGGCAATCATAGTTTCCGGGACTTTCTTGCTCCCGGAGAAGAGCCGCTTAATAATTGGAATAGTTTGCCTCCGAGAGGTTCGAGGGAGGAGAATCGACGGCAAGAGAGGATAAAGCGTCGTCTACAGTTTGGCTGGAAACGGCCGTTACCTACCAAGATCAAGAGGAGGTAGGAGGATTGTACTCGAAGAACGACGAGAGAGTAAGATCATGGAATTTAAGCGCTTCGGGCAGCGAACAAACGATGATAGAGACAGAACGAGGGAGAGAGAGAGAGAGAGAGAGAGAGAGATAGAAAGTAAAGAGACTACTCGAGAAGGTAGCGGAGCTTCGACGAAATATTGGGAAGAAAAATGATAAGATGAGATGCCACGAGAAAAAAGAATGAAACTTGTGCAGAGAATAAAGTCGGTGGAGTGACAAGGGAGTTGAAAACTAAAAACCATTTGTTTGTGACAAATATCCTTTTAGTGAAAAGCTCTCAAGATTCTTCTCGCCAATAAATATCATTGTCGCAGTAAGCCCAGTATCTCTGACAGTTGACAGCCTGGCTTTTCAGCGATAGAACCTGCACTTGGAGCATTTTTCGTGTAACCATTTCATCCTAAGCTCATTGTCGTATTATTTGTGAGTCCAGCAGTGACAAGGAGTCGTCGCAAAAACTGAGTGACCAAGATTTATCGAGACTGATCTGCACGAATGGCTGACTTTTCGACTCTAAATGTCGTCATTGCAAATATTCACCTATCCATTCATAATTCACTGTATTCATACGCATAAAATATTGAATATTGAAAAAATAAACGAAAACATTTGAAATACGCCGAAAGGCAACGAGAAAGAAAATACAAACCAACGTACAAAAAACAAATTTTCCTATACCATAATTGTTTAGAGAGCCTAGGGGCAAATTAGTTAAGCACAAGAAAGCATATGTGAATAAAAACAATAAAAACACTTGAAAATGAAAGAAAAAAAAATGGACCCTAAATGTTAAGCCAAAAGTGGCTTCAGAAATAATTCTAAAGAACCAACAAAGTTTTTTAAAAAAGTGTTAAAAACTGAACCTCTCAATCCAATCCAAGGAACAAAGAAGAAGAAGAAGCGGAAGTCACGACGTTATAGAAAAGGTCAAGAAAAAGATCAACCAAAACATATAGCGAGACTGTCCCAATGGGCAAAGTGTACAAAATGTAAGAATTGACATCGATATTCGCACGTAGACTTACGTTACGAAAGAGCAGACTCGAGATCGGATATACTCTTGGGTCACCAAACACCGTCAGGCTAATAAAGAGGGAGGCTCAAGTTGGCGATTCCCTCGAGTGACGTGTACAGAGCTTTCGTTTGATCGCTTCGAATCCTAGCACCAACCAGAGCCATAGAACACGAGACATGCTCCAACTGCGATCAGATTCGACCATCTGATCCAGCTTTTATATCTTTCTGGTCTCACACAGTCACTCACTTCCTTCTCCACTGAAAATTAAATTTTGTCAAAAAACGTCGATATTTTGTTCGACGACACGAAAACTAAATATTTTTGGAAAATTTCAAAATTTTTGCAATTTTAATAATATTTTTTATTTCTATCGAGACTGTCAGAAAAATTTACCATTGGAATGACAAACATTTCCTTTTCGAAGAGACTTTCTAGAATATTTCTTGCTGCAATGACAAAATTTTTTTTTTTTTTTTTTAATTTAGTCGAACGTTTCCAACAAAATATCGATCTTTGCCAACAAAATTTTCGTTTCAGTGTTCCTGCTTTTGAGACGAAAAAAAAACACGTCCATTAGTTTTTAATAGGTTAAAATACTAGGGAAATGAGATTTCGATATCTTTTTAGATTATCGCGAAAGAGCATACAGAGGATGATGAAGGCGTGAACATATTGTCAGAATTCGTAGCTAGAAATTGGGAAGGTGAGAGAATTGAATGATGTAGACTGGCTCGAAGGAGCAGTTGTCCAAGTATCGCGAGCAATGGTGACCAAACCTCTCCTCCCAATCAAACCGAATATATCCCGAAGGATACGCAAGCGAAAAAGTTTTAGGATCTCGCTAACCACGACGATATCGACGAGCAGGAAAGCATTTCCGGTTCATCGAGTCTATAAATATACACGAAGTGAGATATGAGTGTGAAAAATAAATGAGGTGCCTAGTGTTCGACCTCCCGAAGGTCGAAGGTTCGTATAGATTTTATATGTTTCCGTACTTCCATTCAATATTTGAATATATTATCGCCGAACGAACAGAACCATTCTTTAGACATCGCACGAACCGATACAAGGAAATGAGCGGAAAAGCAGCTTTTGAGGCTGGACTGAGAAAAGGAATTTATTGATACAACAAAATTTGATCGAAAGATAAAAAATCATAGAAAATTAAAATCTAACATGAGATTTTTCCGTCAACCTGTTTTCTCGTTAAAACGATTTAAAGTTGCTGTGACGTCACAAAACGATTATTTTACTGCGAGTACGGCAGCTCTCGTGCTACGCTTCCTTTTTAATACTTTTGGCGCCGCTGCCACGTCTCTTGATGTCACTCAGCGATGAGTCCCGGAACTATTATAGTTCGAAGACAGAATTTTTTTTTTCCCCTCCACGAATCACCGTTCAGATATTCCCATGAATTTAAAGCTCTGCGTGACTCCCTCCCTGCGTTGGAAGATTTGGCGTATCATCCATGATTTAGAAGTTAATCGTGTGAGAAAAATAAGAAGTAGGTCACATTCAGGAACTAGCACCATGCAGCCAGTGAATACGTTTTTCTCTTAAACTTTTCGTTACACTATGAAATTGCAAAATATTCTTCAGAATTGTTCAACGTTTTGAAATAAACCTTTCATCTTTTTATTCCTGTCGAGTTGTTTGTATTTTATTCACAGCCTGGCAGTTGCCATCGTCAGAAATTTATGGCGAGTGGAGAACTCGAAGATTTTATCAAGAAGATTGCAATTATTTAGTTGTTTCATGATTTTTTTCTGGTCATTCTTCCAGGATATAAAATATACATCGCGACTCAACGCTGCGTGAATTATGCATGTGGGAAGACGAGATATTAAGATATAAAAAGAAAAAAACATTTTTATGCCCAATGAGTAGAGCGACAGGTCGACCGTGGCTGAAGGAAGTTTAAGGAGGTTGGATCACGAAATCAAAATAATCGGAATTTCATCAAATTTGGTGATAACATTCTTTGGCATCAAGTATAGAAACGCAATTTTTTCCCAAATTTTTAACCACATGGTTATCGAATAATTGAGAGTTTGATCGAACTTCTTACGTAAACTCTATGCTTATTTGTATTTTTTATTTGCATATTAATTTGTATTGTTATATATATTATAAAAGGATATATTTAGAAAATTTTATTAAATTCTTATCTTCTTGATTTTTTAAATGTTCACTGGAAATGAAATTTTGTTAAAAATCATTGGTTGAACACGGTAAACTAAATACTTTTGGATTTTTTCAAAATGTTCGTTAACTTGGCAGCATATTTGGTTTCTAACGGAATCGTCAGCAAAATTTATGATTGGATCGAAAAAACTTTCGAAGAGACTTTCTAGAATATTTCTTGCTGCGATGACACAATTTTTGGGATTATTCAAAAAAACGTTTAGTCGAACGTATCGAACGAAATATCGATATTTTCCAACAAAATTCTGTTTTCAGTGTTTTTAACATGTTTTAGCATGGCAACATTGTTTCGTCGTGATCCAATCTCCTTAAATAGAATTTGTACATCCCGGAGCCAACAGCAGCTCGAAACTCAACCTCCCGTGCATTTATCTACAGAGCATCATTCTTGGGATGTCCGCAATAGCTGCAGAGTGTCGATAGCGCTACCATTCCCATTCTCTATTTTGCACATCCTCGCCAACCACCCACGCATCATAACAGAGACTGAATCGTTTCGAACGTCGAGTGACACACACGAGCGAACGAAACGCTGTGTATGTGTAACGAGTCGCAGAAGTTACATGCATATGCAAACTGCTGCGAAAACAGTCACATGGTAAAGCGGGTTGTAGAAATTGCGTTTGGATTATGAACGAGTCAGAGGTCTGGTTGGTGTGCATACGTATTTCCGGAACTACTCAGTAGGGCCAAGGTGTTGATGCTAATCTAATGTTTTGTATATGGAACGAGGCACCAGATCTGTCAGCTGAAGCTTTGCTCGGTGCATCTGCATATATCGGGACAAAGTTCCGCAACGTGGCAGCAGGTCGTCATTGAGCGTCAGTTTCTAATTTTTTCAAAGATCTAGAGAATTTTATGGATGGAGCGAGATTTTGGAAAACAAATGAATTTCAACGTAATCGCGTTAAGATTACGATTTTTTTTTTTCTGGTTTTTTAAGTCTCTGGGCACAGCGCCAAGTAATGATGAAGTATCGAAGATTTCGTCGCTTAATTTTCTAGGCAGATCGATTACGAGCAAGGCTTTTTTTTAATTTAACTCTTCGTGACCACTCTATCGGCCTGAAAATTCTCGAAAAATTACTGAACATCCTTTAGACATTCCAGTTTAGATACGAAAAATTTTCCTGAAAGAAATCGAAGGCAGACATATTTTTAAAAATGCAGAATGAAGAAAATAAACGGGAAAAAAAAGTTTTTTCACTAAAATAATCGTCACTTCGTGGATTTTCAATATTTTTGCCCCAAATTTGGACCTGATATTCATCAGATCTGGTTCTTTCGTGAAAAAAATAGTACGATAGTGCGCGTTTCAAAAAACATATTTATTCCATTATTGGAAGTGGCTTGATTTAAGAATCGATGTCGGAGATTTTAGAGGATACTTCAAACTATCGGTAGATGGCGAAAGGTTCTCACTGGGTGGATTCTACCCACGGTGTCCACGAAAGGTTAATAATATTTTCTGTCCTTTCATTGCGTTTGTTCCTGCTTTTTAGCCGCTCGCTCTCTTACCCTTTCTTAACTATAGAAGCAAGGGGAAGAAACTATTAAGTCACTCGCTGTAGAACGAGGGTTAAAAGAAATTACGTAAGGGCCGTCGTTGTGCCAGCGAAATTATCCATCATGAGTGTCTGAAAAGGTGACGACGAAAAATAAAACCAAGTAGAAAAATGAGAAGATAAGAACGAGCAGTGAAAATTGAGTAACAAGAGAACATCTCGTTGGACAGCGCTCAAAGAAGAAATCGACGTAAAATCGATGCCGCAAAGTCGTCGAGGGAAATGCTGCATCATCCATCAGAGTTTTTCCTCCACCAGCATCCGACTCAGCCATCTATACATATTCCGTTATAAAATTAGACAAGCGAGAATATTCGGAAAAAAGTGAACACTGAATGAACGCAAACGCAGACTCCCGTTAACCTCGTTCAACGTAACAAAACCATCGAGTACTCTGGCGTGACCTGATTCGAATACTTGGTACAGTCCGTTATCCACAAAATACAGGCCAACCTTTCGAAACTCTTGGCGAAAGCCGCACAAGAGAAAAAGTAGCGAAGCGAAAAATCTAATCTTCAGCCAACAATCTTCATGAACTCTAGTGAAAAAAAAAAACAGCAAAAAATTTGCGCTGATCCGGTTAGAGAGTGACTTATCCCTTGACGAACAATTAAGAAAATTTTTCAGAAATCTACGAAAAAAAACATCGTACGGAAACCTTTGAAAAAATTCTGTAAAACCTTGTCGAGTCTATTGAGTTTCTGTGAAAATTGAGATTCCTATGACGATTGTGGTTGAATAGATTTTTATTTTTATTTTTTTATCCCATGAAATAATTTGAAATTGGGTTATTCATTTATTTGTGAAAATAACGATTGTTTACATTTCTGACTCGAAATCAGTTTCCTGCAGTTAAATTTGTAGAAATTCAAGAGAGTCTTTCAGTCGTAAATTGGAAAGAGGAATATTATGCGAATCAAGAAGATTGAGGTTCGGCGAAATGTCAAGTGCGGTGGCATCGTCCATGTATTAAATTATCTTAGCAAAGATCTGGTCTGCAAAGAAGCTTCGGAGTGGGTACAATGATTCAATGTCATGAGCCGGTGTCAACGGCGAGGCACAGTTTGCGAAGGCGAAGGGTGAGTCCCGTAAAAACGAGAACATGGTCTTGGCATTAATACATGCCGAATGTACAACCGCCGAAAACCAGTTTCGCCTTCTGGCGAATATTGGCTTTTGCTACTGGCACTAAAACCCGCAAGTAATACACAGTATTGAGAAAGTTAGATACAAGATTCATCGTATGCAATTTGATGGAAATCCGAGAAGAAAAGTCTTTCGACAATTTCCACTCGAATGCAGTGCCGAATAAATAAGAATTAATCAAACATTCGGATTTAATTTGAGGCGATGCTTCACCAATGAACTTCTGCCAACCATTCATTTTTTCTCAAGTATTGTCCAAGTTGTTTAACCCCCAATGATCACATGGGGTCAATTGTACCCCAGCCGCTTTCGACCGACGATAGGTAATAGAAATTTTGAGAAAATGGGACTTATGACAGCCGCTATCGTTAGTTTGAACCTTCTAGCAGGGAGCCTCGTCGTTATTATTTGAAAAGGCCCGTTAGTTCAGTTTTGGAAGCCGTAGGAAGCATTCGGTGTAAAACCTGGTATTTTGGGAGAAACGCTAACTTAACGAGTCCCACCTGAAAGCATGCTATTCCAGACTCATGAAACGAATTTCTTTTTGTTTAAATTAAAAATTACAATTTCTGCATCATTTTGTGTAAAAAAAAAGTAATTTTTGCAGGATTTTTTTTTCGACATTTTTTTTTATATTAAAAATTGCACGAATTGAATAAAATCATCATGGTCGTTACTCTATTTTTATTTCATTTCATTTTTTACGATTTTTCAACTATTTATCGCCTTCCAAAGTGAGTGGGGTCGATAACGACCCCAATGATTGTTACGTCACAAAATGCGGAGTTGTGACTTATTAAGGGTTAACGAGGCTCGCAGAAGACTCGATCGTGTGTTCCAGTTTCGATTCGCATGTATAAATAGAGTTTAAAAAAGGACTAACCGAAACGAAGTGCTCAGAGTGGTCGAATAAACTTTTGAATAAATTTATCCGGCTGTGATCAAAGTCGAAAACGAGGTGTTACAAACTCGAGGAAATAAACGCTCAAAAAGATATTTTGGGTAGTGAATAGCTTATCGGATATGAGCATCAGTTCGGTTGGTCTATTTAACGATACCAGTAAAAATGTTCTGTTCATTTCTCGATAAGCTTTCTGGGGTGGAGAGTTTGCCTGGTTAGGTTTTGGGAGGAAGAAAAGCGGGGGATCGAACGATACGATGCCCTTGGTATTAAATAAGGATGAACGAAGGAACGAGCAAGGAAGCAACGAACGTGTCTTATTTATCTTCGATATTTACGTTGCTAGGAATATTCTAGATCGAAGCCTAAAAAATGCGTCATGTAATTTCCTGCTGCTGGAAAAAGGTCTCAGTCTGGCGACAAGGCCGTACGAGGTTTTGCAATCCCAGTGGACAATGTTCTCTGTTAATTGCGTAAGTAAAAAATAAAAAATAAAAAAAATATCATTCACTCCGGAAATCAATCGATAAAATGAATTGAAACTGTCGAAACTCGAAATTGATAAATGGCACATGAGGCAACAGCGAATGAGGATATTTCATCCAATTTCCCTGCTTTGAATGAATCGCATCAATTGATTCGGTTCAAATGACACGACTAGTCGATACCATGAATAGAAAAGTCATGACGAGGCACACAATAGTTCCATCAAATGAGATACTCCGATCTCACAACACTTGGAATTAATAAAGCCTCAAAGACAATTAAGCAACATCGTGGTTGTTTGCCAAGTTGAAGCCTTTTGTGCAGACATGTCAGTTTTGTTAGTCTTGCTGGTGATTGACTGGAAGGAAGGAAGAAGGAACGGGGTCATTTGGTCTCTCTTGTTATGAGCCAATGAAAAGACGTCGACTGGGTATCTGTGATTCTGAGACCAACTGGGCTGCTGATAGGAGGCTATGGCCGTTACCATCGAAAATTCCCGTGGAAACCTCCCTCGTACCTTGTTCGTTCCTCGTCTATCGTAACTCCCAACCACACACTGATAACAATGTCTTGCCACGACTTAGTATTGAATTTCTAGTTGCTCGGAGAACAATGAAGCCAGTTGAAGCAGCAAGGCAACCTCCTTCGTCGTTGCTCAATTTCAATGTTCCCGCAACCTCTTCGAAAGTGCTTCGTTCTATATACGTCACTACCAGCCCCGTCAACCAACCTATATTCGTATCGTCACTCACCGGCTTGTGTCTCTCTACACTGAAAATTAAATTTTGTGAAAAAAAAAACGTCGATATTTTGTTCAACGCGGTAAGCTAAATATTTTTTGATAATTTCAAAATTTTCGTTATTTTGACAATATTTTTGATTTCTAACGGAACTGTCAGCAAAATTTACGATTCGAATGACAAAAATTTGCTTTTTGAAGAGACATTCTAGAATATTTCTTGCTGCAATGACAAAATTTTCTTTTCAGTGCACGTAGGGACACGAAGCAACTACGGAACTAAAGATTCAAATGTATTTCCAAATGTATTCCAAGTGGAAAATAATCCAACCAACTACGATCCTCCCATCACCCACTGAAAACAAAATTTTGTTGGAAAAGATCGATATTTAGTTGAATACGTTCGACTAAACGTTTTTTTTTTTAATAATCCAAAAAATCGTGTCATTACAGCGAGAAATATTTTAGAAAGTCTCTTCGGAAGCAAATTTTTGTCGTTCCACTCGTTAATTTCGCTGACAATTCCGTTAAAACCCAAACATACAGCCAAAATAACAAAAATTTTGAAATTATCCAAAAATATTTGGTTTATCGTGTTCAACAAAATATCGACTAACAAAATTTCATTTCCAGTGCAATCTTTATAAAAGAGATCGATGAACAAAGTTTCAAAAGGGTTTTTCAAAAGTGTCAATTTTCGAAAGGGAATGAATTCGAAAAGCGCGTTTGACGGTTCGTCTGAATGCTCATCGACAAAGAAAATGGATAAAGAATGACGGAACGATGGTCGTGAATAAAATGAGATTTTCTAGCAATGTCGAGGATGTTGAAGTCTCAACGCTTCGTATATTAGGGAATTCATGGTTAATGGAATCATGAGCTGGCTGTGTCTTTGAATAGGATAATGCAGCTTGACATCCTGTTCCGGGCTGTTGCACCATGTACTTTCTCGCTTTTTCCCGCCCGAACTTGCGCAGGAACAAAACACTCTTTCCAAAAGTGTTCAAGCTCCAGTTTAACCTCAGCTTCGTGTCTCGCCCTGGCTCGCTCTTTTATTCTTGTCAATGTGGCGCAAAGTGGATGTTCACTCTTTATCATTATATTTATTTTCTTTGCGTCGTCCTAGGCCAGTTCCGGTGTCCAGCTTAAACGAAAAAGCGGGAGGTGCCTCAAGAGCTCCACACACATTCCCTTTATTCGCTGGTTTCCTCTTATCTCGCCGGAAACGTCGCGAAATTTCGTATAATCTCTCTTTATGGCGAGAGCTTGGGCGAGTCCCTGCAAGTACTTGATATAATTACTCGAGAGCGGAGCGCAATGCAGGTAGAGAAATCTGAAGCATGGTATCCTCGCTCAGAGACCAAAGAAGCAAAGCCAGAATGTGAGAAAAAGAGTGTGCAACACACAGACATCCGTCGACCTGCTGTAACATCAACAGCTCCATCGTCGTAGCAACGCACACATTAAACAATTTTCACTTTTTTCCACTTTTACCTACTTTGCCCCTTCCCCTCCCTCTCTCTCTCTCTCTCTCGTCTGTACAGCATGGAAGCACCCTCGTCTCTGGATGGATGAAGCGAGGCTATGTAAAAGCTTGAAACACTAAAAGCCTGAGAGCATCGGATCAGAACCTTGTGCGAATTAGCCATGTATACGTAGTGTATGTGCAGGACGTGGATGTGCAAACAAAAATATAAGGAGTAGTGGCCTATATACTAATGACTAATTCTGTCGGTACTATTTGAAAGTTTTTTGTCCAGTAGGCTCCGTGAACGATAATGAAAAAATCATAGGATTCGATCGCATCGACATCAAACGTTTCCCAGAGCATTGAAGCTGCGCCACGTCCAATCGGATCGAAACAAAGTTACCAGAAGCTTTCGTTGTTTTGTCGCGCAACGAGATTGGCTCTCTCTCTCGGAGCGAACCGATTGAATGCTCTCTGGACATGGAAAAGGTAAATTCCGAATTTTCACCTTTGTACATCGTGCCACAAAGGAACCGAAGAAATCCTACGACCGATAAAGAGCAACTCCTCGTTCCAAATCCACAATACCCATGCACTTGCTCCTCTAAATTTCTGTATTTACCGAATAATTGCATCGGTACGTAAACCGACACTTTACAAGAGAAATTCTGCCAGGGTCTAGTCCTCGTACCCTTGGACGTTAGTTCCAGTGTTCTGCCACGTGTACTGCAGTCACGCTCCGTTTGTCTAGACTTAATTTAGTGCCGGATCGTGGTAGGCCATCGAGCCGTAACATTCGCTAGCTCGACACTGATGTATAGTTTTCGCGCTCTTGCCTGCAATCCTTAGCACCGATATAATGCGACGTGTGTAATCGTTATGTACCGGGTCTTGTTGGCCAAATACAGAATGGTCAGCAAAGCGATAAATTATCAAAATCATAGAAACAAATAATGTCCAACGATTCATCATCGAAATTTCAAAATTGCTCAAATTTCTATAAAACATTCAATTCAAAATATTGAATCATTCGTTTTACAGCATATATCCAAAATGATGGATTTGAGGTAGTACTTTCGGTTTCTCGTAAGAACTGATGAGAACTCATTGCAAAATACAATGAAAATTGAAATTTCTCATAAGACTCAATGTTAAATGTATGAAATTACCAATGCGAATATCTTTTTTTTTCTGGTTCTCTGTAGCCTCTCGAAAATTTGACTGGATCCTTTTCTTATCATAATCTACTACTGTACTGAATTTCATTAAATTCTGAACACTAATTCTAAAAGCGACGGTACTACCTTAATCGCTTCGTTCCAAACGATTGGAAATTATTATTTAAATCGTGAAAAATTCAATGCCAGAGCGCAAGAATGATTTCATAGAAATTACGAATAAGAGCGAAGGATCTCGATCTGGGAAAAACTGAAATAAGAGAGAAAAAAATAAGCTGAAAGCTTCTTTTCACTAATATTCAAAATTGTAGAAAAAGCCAACTTTCCAGGCTACAGCGAGCTACTCCAGCAAAAGGGTCATTGTCAGTGAACGACTACCGACGACGATGTTCTCCTGCGTGAGCGAACGATTCGTCTAGCAATGCAAAAAAAAAAAAAAAAAAAAAAAAAAACGAATTAATAAAAATGGGAAATTCCATTACGACGAGTTGAATGTTCGAAGGGTGGAAAAAGCTTTGCAACAGCCTTTACGTGTTTTCGCCTCGACACTGAAAAACTGACAAGGCGAGTAGATCGATACGAGAGGGAAAAGCATGGAAGAGAAAAGTACAAGGTATTAGCCGAATGTTGGTGTCGATAACGAGGACGACGAACCCCACAAGCGTTTATCCTCGTAAAACGATGCAGGATATTGACGGATCGACAGGATAAAAAAATCGGACCCCACGAGGATATGTATGTAATATGCACACCCTTGAGCCGAGTCTCAGGATATTCAGATTATCGTTATATTTCCTAGGGTAGTGAGAACTTGTCGATTTTTTTTATATCGTTACGTCCCTCATACCCCTTAAGCGGAACATCCCTAATGTCATTCAGGCGTTATCGCATATCGTGTTCCACACTCTTTTAAGCATCATCGCTCATCTCCTTTTGCTCATATTCACAGTTTCCTCCAAAAACCGAAAAATTAGCCAACGGAAAGATTAATATTAATAAATAGAGCTCCAGTGAAAAGAAAATTTTGTTGGATACGTTCGACTAAACTTTTTTAGAAAAATGACAAAAATTTTGTCATTCCAGCAAGAAATATTCTAGAAAGTCTCTTCGAAAAGCAAATTTTTTGTCATTCCAATCGTAAATTTCGCTGACAGCTCCGTTAGAAATAAAAAATGTTGTCAAAATTACGAAAGTTTTGAAATTATCCAAAAATATTTAGTTTACCGTGTTGAACAAAATATCGACGTTTTTTGACAAAATTTAATTTTCACTGTAGAATATTTCTTGCTGCAATGACAAAATTTTCGGGATTTAAAAACAAAACGTTTGGACGAACGAATCCAACAAAATTTTCTTTTCAGTGTCCGAATATTCACGTCTATTTTCTTTTTCCATTTTCAAAATTGCTCCGACAAATTATTCAACCCAAAAATAAAATACAACAAACTCATAAAAATACTAAAGTTAGTTTCTTCAAAATAACTTGCTGACCTCGGTTGATAACCAATTAGTTTCAGAATTTTTATTATTTTCGAAAGTCGAATTTTTTTCCGTCAAGTATTTCTCTCATATTTCCATCTTTTTTTTTCTTTTCATCCCTTTCATGAGTTACGAGGATTCCTGAGCGGGAAATATAGCGATAACGAGACACCCTTGCATTTTCTACTTTTACGTTCTTTTGACCAGTTAAAAAAAAAAAAACTGGAAATAGTCAAAGCAGCAGATGTGTCACTACTTTTTTTTTCAGGTTTTCACGAAACGTGTGGAGCTGCGCTTATTTCCTCGACGTCATTCATTTTATTCCGCTTTGTTTTCCACTCTTATTATCGTACATTTTTATTTTCGTATACGGGCTTCTCGTCATTCTCCAGAGCTCGGAATCATCGTAATCGTGAGCTCTGCTCACACGCTGTAACGATGTCCTCGTTCTCCTTGTTTTCCCCCATGCCTTTAGCTTAAACGTAACTGATCCCTTGTCATTCTCAACGTGCACAGGAGAGCAACGTCATCGTCATTAGGGACAGGAGCGACGATTCGCAAATTCAGGGGTCGTTAGCCCGCGGACAACTTCTCATACGTAACACACGAAATACGGACTTGGGTTCGCGCCCATTTTCATTGTCCTGCTATGACAATGGAGTTGAGATTCCAAGGAAATTAATTAACGAGAAACCAAATCGGGACGGGCATGATTATGGGAACAGTGGAGAAATTCGATAATTTCAAGATTCTCGTTTTTTTTAAAAAAGATAATCGATTTTTTCCTTTCTTACAATTTTTCTCATCGTTACGAGAAAATTGCGATTTTGTGATCAAGTTTCTTCACGTTATTCAGTGAAAATGATTTTTTGCAAATTTGTCATTTTCTCCGTAAAATTTGCATTATTCCAGGGAACGCCAAGAAATTTGCAAAAAAATTGAAGAGGCTCCTTGGAAATAAATCCGTACCCATAGCTCGCACTTTCTCTACGGACTTTGGCTTCAAATTCATTCGATCGTGTCGTCCCAGCACCTCGCATGGAGCACGATTCAAAAGCCATTTTTTTTTTGCCTGATCGCGTTAGGATTATTATAAAATTAACCCTCACTTGCCACATCTCTGTAGAATTACGTATTTGCCACCATGGGGTAGGTTTGTACCCCCCGGTGACAAAAATTGTTATAAAAAATGAACTACTGAATATTTCGACTTGAAAATTGTTCTAGAACACATTGAAAGCTTTTTTTTAAATATCGTTTACTTTATATAACAAAAAATAAAATTTAAGTACACTAAAAAAAAGCTAAAACCAGCAAAAGTGGAAAAATCACTATTTTCCTTAATAGGCGCGGGGTAGTTTGTCCCCCAAGCTAGCAAGTAAGATTTTAAAAAAAAACAAAAAAATAGCTCGTAGACTACGATTGACTCGGTAAAAGATGAAATCCGCACAATGACACGATGAAAGTGAGCACATGGTCGTTAATTATTCGTGAGAGATTCACGCGGGTTGGGAGTCGACATGGTGGTTCGTGTTGGGAATAGCGCACAGGCGGTGCCGCCATCAGAGGATATAGCAGCAGCGTGGCCATAGAGATGTTGCAGCGAGTGGTTAATCGAATCAAGCAAAGTGCCATCGCCCGAGGGAAAATCTCATGGCAAGAGTGAGAGCAGACTACTATACAATATCTACTCCCGCACTAACCTAATATATAGTATTTCGCTTCTACTTGGCATTAACACTGCTCTGAGAAATCTTCGTACACACAATCTCCTTGACGTTGACGCTGCATAAACGCCGCTAATGGCTATTCCGTACGAGCGAATAACCTATCACCGATTTCCTGTGGACGTAGCAGAGCTTGCGTGATTATTAAAGTTATTACGTTGCACTTAACGTCGCAGAGACACCGAATCGTCGAGTATAGAGACATTTTCAATGGTTGTTTCTAAAGTCATGACCCTTGGGGTCTCTACGAAATTGGAAATAATTCATTTTATGTCAGAGATGTTGAGTCGTCACTTGCATCGTCCTGAAATTCGAAAATCCAATTTTCTCTTTAAAATCGATAAATACAAAATAGTACAGCTCAGTCGACAAAAAAAAAACGTTTCGATTTGTTCGCACTTTTCATCGAATGAATGAGTCACGAGAATGGCATTGGGCAAAAAAAATTTGAAAATTATGAATGGAAAAGCCACAATTTGTTGATTCGCCAAAGAAAGTAACGAATAAAAATATCGATGAAATTAGTTAATTTCCAGGTTAATGAGCCTTTCAAGTTGGAATTGCATCGACGTCTCGTCGAGATATTTCCCGTCAATATTAACGATCCAAAACGACGCATTCTTGCATGTACGTTTGTGCGAACGTGTATGTATCGAAAGGCGGAAATATCGAAAGAGCGAGAGATGAAGGAAGGCAGGAAAATAAAAAAAAAATGAGCATCGCTGTACACGAGGAAATTCACATACTTACACATCCACGCAGCCACACAAGCTCACACTGATAAGTTTCGCCCTCGAGGGGTGACTGTAATTGCAATCCACTTTGACGAAACCTCTAATTACGATATGCAATTACGTAAATTACGTGAGTGCAGTATGCCCTTCTCCCTTACTGCTGGCCTTCGGCAACGTTGAATTATGTACGCGGGCGTGATTTCGGTGCTCATATATACTCGCATGCTTCTCTATATAATATAGAATCTGACAGATAACGCAAAAGGCGTCTGTATGCCCGGACCTACAGCGTTGCTTCTTCACTATGTTGCGGAATCTCTTTCGCATAATGTGTCTTTGTCTCATAACTCGTGTGTAATCAACTAGGAGCAATGTTCTTCCACGTGACGCTCAAGTTACGTTCTAGTCAAGTCGAAATAGTGGCTTGACGGATCAAATGAGCGAGTAGCATTTGCACGTACGTCGCAAGCGAAGTTTTCCAACAAAATTTTCTTTTAAATGTCGATTTATTTAATTATTGTATGAACCTTGACAAAAACGTGTTGTCAAAAAAAATAAACACTCAGGTGGTCCGGTGTGAATTTGACGTTAGTCATAAAATTCACAAAAGCGTGTGTGAAACGCATCGAGCGAGAAGGGTTCGCAAGGGAAAGAGAAAAACTTGCAAATTCGAATGAGAAAATCCGCCGCGCCGTTCATCCGGTGGCAATAAAAAAAAAAGACGAATCAATTTTCGTATTTTTCCGCAGCGTCGGCTATTTCCATTCCGATCAGTCGAGCATTGCCGAAAAATTTCAGTTTCAAA
Organism: Hyposoter dolosus; assembly: GCA_963921915.1. Taxonomy (NCBI): domain Eukaryota; kingdom Metazoa; phylum Arthropoda; class Insecta; order Hymenoptera; family Ichneumonidae; genus Hyposoter; species Hyposoter dolosus. Next base: position 1,359,785 of record OY998130.1, read on the forward strand.
AATTGGAGCTAGATTAGCGTGACCGTTCTGTAGCCTTGAGGCAATATGTCATGACGCTCGAAATCGTTGCTGAGTGTGACAGAGACAGCTGCCAATTTCGGGAATTATATTTGCCCACACAGTTTGCCCGATGAGAATAAAAAAGTTTCGACCCACTTTGCCTGCTGTTTCCTGCGTAGGCCGCAACTATTTTATTCCCATCGAACGAATTTTATCGTAACGAATCGAAAAGCTTTACTTTTTCAATTTAACGCAAATGCGTGATTGATCCACGGGCTTGAATTCCAAGTACAAACACGTGATGCGTTCGTAAAAAGATAATATGAAAAAATAAACGGCAATCGGACGAGATATCGAACGCTGTGCTTCGCACTACTTCGCAGTAGTCAAGGTCAACGTATGGGTAAACGACGCGACGTGTGTGAACAACTCAAGACCGAAGAAAAATTCAAAAGGATAATTTAAAGATTTTTCCACCATAAAGGAAAATTTTGTTGGATACGTTCGACTAAACTTTTTTTAAAAAATGACAAAAATTTGTTGATTGCAGCAAGAAATATTCTAGAAAGTCTCTTGCAAAGGTAAATTTTTGTCATTTCCAATCGTAAATTTTGCTGACGTTCCGATAGAAATAAAAAAAATATTGTTAAAATTACAAAAATTTTGAAATTATTCAAAAATATTTAGTTTACCGTGTTGAACAAAATATCGACGTTATTTGACGAAATTTAATTTTCAGTGTAAATAGCGACTCTGAACATGCCCACAATGAAGCTCGAGTCGCTCGATGTCCTGAACAACTCAAATCTCGAATAAATGTGGATCCGAGAACCGATCAATGGATGTCTGTGCTTTCAGTGTCGAATTTGGTTGTGCGTGAAATTCTCGAGGGTAGCTGTTCACCAAAAACTCGAGGAGGATCACACCGAGGAACTCTCGACGCTTTGAAAATCTTGTCGGCATTAGGTTTCCAGTTTTAAGCCCGAACCGTGAATTCCTCAGTGTTCCCCTTTCTCACTTTTTTTCTATTTTTTTTTTTTTTTTTTTTTTTTTTCTCTACTCCGTTTGCTGGGAATGGGCAGCAGAATGAAATCTTGCTGGTGGGAAAGAATTCGTTCGAGAAAACAGGAAGTTATTCGCAACAGATCGTTTCGAGGGTTGAGAATTATTCGTGGTCGTTTTGGGTAAAATCTAGAGTTGGCAATTATGGCCTCCCACGAGTCTATGACAAGTCGCGGATTCAGTGAGCATTATTCCAATGGAAAATAGAAAAATCGTCTTCTTATTTCCGATGAGTTTTTTTTTCTCGTTGAATAAGAAAAAATCGAGAAATGCCCTGAGGAAAAAGTTGAATCATGAACCGCCGAAACCACAAAACAAACCACGATCTGTGCTCAAAGCGAAACTGGCATTTTTGACTAGGATTTGCGAAGTAACGCGCACACGAGAATGGCAACTGTGCACGATCCCACAAAAACCCAAGACCCTCACGCTCAACCAAGCACGAATATCAACCTCATTTTCCATTCACGTGGAAATGAAAAACTTCGAGTACGATTTTAGCCTCTAAGTCAAAAGTATTCAAATAAGAAAGAGAGAGAGAAAATCTAAACAGAACAAAAAAACAACAAAAGAAACGAAAAAAAGTTTTTTTTTTTTATCAAAAAATGCAGTTTCAGGGATGCCCAATTTACGATTTAAATTTTTCATGAATTTGCCAGTTTTTAAATTCCGCAATAATTGGAAATTGTAGACGAATAATCATTTGATAACGAGGACAACGTGCGATAGCTGTAACGTCAATTTTCGCATATTTTTTCAAAGTCTTTAAGAGGAAAGTGACGTTCAGAATGCCAAGGAATCGCCCAATAATTAATTAATACTGGCCATCCGATGAAATATAAACTCAAGCCGATCAGTGAAAACAAAATTTTCTTGGAAAAAATCGATATTTTGTTGGATACGTTCGACTAAACTTTTATTAAAAAATGACAAATATTTTGTGATTGCAGCAAAAAATATTCGAGAAAGTTTCTTCGAAAAGATCCGATAGAAATGAAAAATATAGTCAAAATGACAAAAATTTTGAAATTATCAAAAAATATTTGGTTTCCCGCGTTCAACAAAATATCCACCATTTTTAACAAAATTTTATTTGGTCAAAAATGAAATGCTCACGCAAGCAAAATATAAAGAAAACTCTGCCTGCAACGTGAATTGATTTATTTATTCTTTTCGTGATAGGAATTCGTTTTTTTTTTCTCTCTCTCTCTCTCTCTTTATTGCCTCTCGATTCTATTTAGAAATTCGACTAATTTGGCAAACAAGATTCGTTTTAATTGAACCATTCCACTAGTCATAACAAATGACGTACATTTCTGTATTACAGTTAGTCACAGGCATAATATATATATAATAGAGTGACACAACAATGTCCAATTGCTAAAGCTGCATGCGTAGAATCTCGACAAACACAATTGTACTTTCATCATAGGAGAAAGGTTGTGTATGGAGAGTGGGAAAAGCATCCAGACGCATCCAAATACACTTAGCCTGAATAGAAATGGTACACAGCGGACTTGGATGCCAACGTTGAATGCGATATTCATACATGTCTACGTATCTCTTTCTCCCTGGTTCTCCGTCCCTTTTTGCCTCTTGTCTCGTGAATAGCCTCAACGATGACAATGCGAAATGTTTGCTAAAACTCGAGCGTGTAGATCGAGAGTTTCAACGTGTGCCAATGCCAGGATGCACATACGCTGTCCCCTGTGTCCATCCGCGTATCAGTCTCTCTCGCTCGGCCCTTCTCTGTTTTTCTCTCTTTTAGAGTATCAAGTTTCAAAACGCCAGATGTATTTTTCGTTCTATTTAAAGTGAAGCTTTCCACGTTAACACGAAAGCTCCTCATTTTCTTTTTGCAGCACGATATTTTAAAAGTTGAAATGTAACTCATCGTTTGTTTCTTGACGCGCCCAACATTCGTGCAAAACTCGAGCTGATATTCAGAAAACTCTACGAGACGAGAAATGGGACGCAGATATGATGAGAAAACCAAGCAGCAGATAGAGAAATCATAAAATTGGGTCAAGTCCTTCCTTCACATTGGAAACGAACAATGAATACTAAACGGATTCAGCCTCGATTAAATAAACCAGCAATTCCGTAAATAACTGGATGTACTTCTCACACAACGACCCTGACTGTGAGGATCTTTAAATACTTCGTTCCAAAAATGCCTTGACCTCGAAATCTCCTTTTCTCGATCTGTCAAAATATTCCAATTTATTTAACTAGACCAGAGATTCTCATTGAACATTTTTTCTTAATTAGCAATGAAAATCTACAAATTACACCGAAAAGATCGATATTTTGTTGGATACGTTCGAGTAACGTTTTTCTGAAAAATAACGAAAATTTTGTGATTGCAGCAAGAAATATTCTAGAAAGTCTCTTCAAAAAGCAAATTTTCGTCATTCCAATCGTAAATTTTGCAGAGAGTTCCGATAGAAATCAAAAATATTGTCAAAATTAAAAAAATTTTGAAATTATCTAAAAATATTCAGTTTACCGTGTTGAACAAAATATCGACGTTTTTTGACCAAATTTAATTTTCAGTGTAATCCTCCGAGCCATTTCTACATTCCAAACCACAGTCAAAATCAAATTGCTTAGTTTTTTCTGCATTTTCTTCCATTTTCTGCATGAAATCCTTTGAAAAATTTCTGTAAAATTCTTCGGAGTGAATTTAGTTTTCAATATTGGCTTTGCCATTCCGAAGTTCTCAGTAGTCCAGAAGAATTCAATTTTAAAAAATTAAAAGTTACGAAAAAGGAATATTTGTTCATACGAGGAGCATTTTAATCCGCGTGAGTGGTCCACGAACCATTTGACCTTGGAAGGTCCGATACGTATCGTTAAAATAGTATAGCGAAATAATTGAATAATTATAAAGAATTTGGCAGAGTGAAAATGAAATTTTGTCGAAAAACGTCGATATTTTGTTGAACACGGTAAACTAAATATTTTCTGATAATTTCAAAATTTTTTAAATTTTGACAATATTTTTGATTTCTATCGGAACTGTCTGCAAAATTTACGATTGGAATGACAAAAATTTGCTTTTTGAAGAGACTTTCTAGAATATTTCTTGCTGCAATAACAAAATTTTTATCATTTTTCAAAAAAAGTTTAGTCGAATCTATCCAACAAAATTTTCTTTTCAGTGCAGGATTCCTCAAAGGGTTAATCAAGATCTTTAAGTGTATTTATCCGCGACGAAAGCTTGCTCAGTGTCGTACAAAACGATTGGGTACACATTAATATCTACATTTGCAGATTAATGGCCAGTGTACGTCGCAAGTTAAAACAGCTCTGGCAAACTTGACAGTACGCTTGATTACTAATTAAACGAGGACGGAGGGAATATAGTCCCTCAATTAGAGGGAAACTCCCGTTGCGAGAGTACGATTACAACTCATGAATAATGAACGACAGGAATATTCGAGTGACTAGACAGAATTTGATAAATCGTATGGCAATGAGAATAACGAGTGGAACCGAAATCATAGCAATGTTTGATAATTTGTAAATTTCGTCGTGATTCCATTCTTCGAGGCTCTGTCAAAGCTGCAACGAGGGTTTGAATTAAAAACCATTACGGACTATATTCTGAGGATCGTTGCAAATAGAACGACCAATAAAATGCGAATAATCTGTAGAGTTCAATTTCGTGATAAAAAAAAAAAGCTTCCGACTGACCTTGTTCCAAATACGTCGAGAGAATGTGATACTCAATTCGTTTGTTCTAAAAATACGAGTTTCGATATAAAGTCGTTATTGAATGTATCGGAGAGCAAAAAATATATTGCAACAAGAAGATTGAAAAAAATGAATCCACTTTGTCGTAGGCTGTAAAATCACGTGAAAAAGTGTGTTCCTGATTTTTCGTTTTGTTGCATTTCATATCGATTTCTGTCGACTGCTCATTTTTCATTAAACATTTTTTTTGACAAACGCGTGTGAAAATTATTGTGGAATATAAAAATATTGTTGGACCCCACAATGCTTTTGACTAAATAATAAAATTTTAAATAAAATTTTGAAAAATGCAGGAAATAAAAAAATAAAAATGATAATAATAACAATAATAAAATAATTTACAAAAAAAAAATAACAATCTCAATGATTTTGACTTCGCATGAAGTTTGAATCTCGAACAAGAGGACGTTTGAACTTAAGGAATGGTTGACTTGGCTCAGAGTGCAGATTGAACAATTTGCCCTTGTCTGCACATCGGTATTCGCGTTAATTGAATAGTTCACCCAAATGATAATAAAGTTTTGGTCGTAATTGCATCGCATCCCTGAAACCGAATATCCAAACAAACGGTACAAGGATTTTATCTAAATAGTTTCTCTTTTCATTCAATTAGTCGAAAAGTTAAAGCTCCTGCTCGAACTGGACCAGCAGTGCCCAATGTACAGGGTCATTCAGATTTGACACAAACCGAAAAATAGAAATTCCACTTTTAGACTCGACGACCTCACTCGTTTCCCTGCCCATGGTACGTTTAGTCGTTGAATCATTTTTACAGAGATAGAAAAGAGTCGTACCAGCACATGAATGTCTTGATGTTTATTAACGAGAGAAAAGTCAATGAAAAAATTATTGGAAAACTCAAAAAATCGTATATTTTTTTTTTAGTCACCGGTTTCGAATTCTGTACATGGGAAATTTTTTGGATTCGTCCAATCTGTCCATAGACTGTATAGAGTTGATGCAAATGTCAAATAATGAATAACTTGGCAAGTGGATGAATCCCCAGTGTCCTGCGCAGCGTGTATTCGCTGAATAAGTCTGTACGAATCGACGCTCAACATTCGCGCGAGGCAATCATTACTTCGCCTGCAGCAAAGCTCCTTTATACTCCGTAGAGGGATGAAAATGTTCGGACAGAACGCGATCGAGTGCAGGCCGTGTCATGGGACAAAGATATAGGAACAGGACTCTGGCTCGATTTTCCATTTTGCAGCAAGTTAAACACATCCATATTGAAAAGCTAATTCGACAGTATTCGCTGCTTGGATACCCAGTGCAAAAGATCAACCGTTCCGATATGAATTCATACATAAAAATTCGAAAAATATAATTTTTTCCATACCTCTGAGAACGAAGAAAACGTAACCGAGTATTAATTATCTTTGCATAAACTTTTTGTAACGAGAACTTCGTTCCACCACAGAACTTGGAACGAGTTTTTTGTGGAAATTTCAAAGTGACTCTTTCTCAGCAACCCTTAGGAATGTCACCAACGCGTTGCAACAAAAAACTAGAAAGTGAAGAGGAAGTACAGACTCGTACACAATATTTTACAAAATTTGCAGAAATTAGAGCGGTTGGACGATTTTTCAAAAAACTCAGATTTTCGAAAATTCGAAAAATCATAAAATTTAAACCGTTCAACCGATATTTCCTAAATTCAATACCAACCTTCCTATTATGATACTCTATTTATAAAAAAAAAAATTATAATTAATTAATTAATAAAATTAAAATTCTCAGAGAATTAAGAGATTGTGCAGATTAACATCTGTGCAAAACGGGAGCCCTGTAGCTCAAACCGTTCTCGAGTTGTGAACGTTTGAATTTTGCAGTGCCAGAACATACACACATTAGGAAATATTTTCTAGATGTAATTTTTCTATGTTTTGGGACATGTTAAGCAAATTGACATTGAAAACTGGAGAAAAAAAAATTTCACCGTCACATAGCTTCCTCTATGAAGAAGCAAAAAACAGTTTCTTCGTACGTGAAGGGCACTGCAAAGAAAATTTTGTTGGATACGTTCGACTAAACTTTTTTTTAAAAATGACAAAAATTTTGTGACTGCAGCTAAAAATATTCTAGAAAGTCTCTTCAAAAAGCAAATTTTTGTCATTGCAATCGTAAATTTTGCTGACAGTGCCGATAGCAATAAAAAATATTTTCAAAATTACAAATATTTTGAAATTATCCAAAAATATTTAGTTTACCGTGTTGAACAAAATATCGACGTTTTTTTTTGACAAAATTGAATTTTTAGTGGAACCTCTTTCCTTTCTCTCAATTGTAAAACAAGAAATTCATTCGAATCTGGCGAAAAATCAATTCTTTCGAAATCCCAGTCTGACATACATTGACCTTGACTACTTGAAAACTTGGAATGACACTGCTCATCATGCTTTTACGATTAGGGCACAGGGCAATTGTTTAATGTATCAAGAAAAATTGAAATATCGTCAGGTTCCAGAGACACTCGAACAATCCGATGGAAACAGTGTGGAACTGTGCTTTTGCGAATACACGACATCATTAGCTCGAAACCATAAAAGCGCCCCAAGCTGTGGCATGCGGTCTTGGTCGAACTGTTCAGGAATCGTCATATACAGGAGTAATTAACGGAGAGAGAGAGCTGCGGATATTGCATCGAAAGTTTTGACCACAACTAGGCGAGAGTCCAAGTTCGCGGACTGCGATAAGGGCATCTCGTATCGTCAAAGAACTAGTTTCCCGAGTCATTAGCAAAAGTAGGGCTCTTGAGATAAACGCGAGGCTGCAGAGTTGTGGGAAAAAGCTTTTCCAGCCTCGTGAGGCTTTCCTCATTCGTTACAACTTTCCTTCGCCACTCTCGTACTCGTAATTGTCACTTTTAAACGATTTGCCAAAGAGCAATTATTTATGCCGTAGCAATGTCTGTGTAACGAGTAGTTTCCATGTCCATAATTATAATTCGGAATATTTTACGATCGACAAACCTCCGCTACTGAGAAAATATCTTAAGGAGTTATCGAAATCTTCGCAATGGAACGAAACTCTGAAAACTCTTCGAGTTTGTATAACGAGAGCAATTTATCGAGTTTCAAGTCATCGCGGATTTCTAGGGCAGGTGGTCCTAAGATTGTTGCAAAAACGATAAAGGGGATCTCGATCATTTCGATGGAGTCGTCGTACGTGCAAAACTGGAAATGAAATTTTGTTAAAAATGGTGGATGTCTTGTTGAACACGAAAAACCAAATATTTTTGGATAATTTCAAAATTTTCGTTATTTTGGCACTTTGTTTGGTTTCCAACGGAAATATCAGCGAAATTTTCGATTGGAACGATTAAAATTTGCTCTCGACGAGAATTTCTACAAGATTTCTTGCTGTAATGACACAATCTTTGGAATTATTCAAAAAAACGTTTAGTCGAACGTATCCAACAAAATATCGATCTTTTCCAACAAAATTTTGTTTTCAGTGCAGAATTCTAACGCAATTTGTACGAACGTCGTTAGGCACTAGGCCCTGGAACAGGAGAAAGTCCCAACGAGTGAATCACAGTCTCACGCTTAGCAACTAATATTATTAAATTATCGAGTGTATTGCAGAAAATAATTATAGACCAAATTATAATTTAAAAACATAAGCGTCGCGTGGCCATGCTCCTTTGAAAAAAAAAAAATATGAAAATGAAATTTCAACCCCAATCTAGTGTCCATCTATAAATAATCTTAAAATTCTTCATTAGTTAAAATTAAAAAATAATAAAGAATAAAATGAAATTGTTTAAAAGTTCACCGATGTTCCTTTTTTGTGCAGATACGAAGCCAGCGAAACTTCGTGCACTTTGATGCTCTTATTCGCTACGATTTATCCCATAAATCAAAAAAGTCATGGCTCATCGAATCTCGAGACTTTATAAAGCGTGTGAAAAAGAATGAGCGAAAGTGGATATGGCCGGAGTATATCAGACACAATGAAAGTCTGCAGCGTGTTTAGCTCGGCCATCAGCTTTTAACGAGTAGTGTCAAGACTCTCCGAACGAATTAACAAGTGGCGAGTTCGGTAAGAAGCAAAAGGTAATGGGGTTGAGCACATCGGCGAAGAAAACTTGCCTGCAACCAAGTCTTTTGACTTTTTTTCCGGTTCTCGTTCCACCAGCTCCGTCTTTTCCTTTCCTCACGGATTATCCACCTGTCCCTCTGTTTTTTCGACAAAAGAAAACAGAATAGAAGCCAGAAGCTCGTGTGCACGAATCTCCAAAGACTTTGTACACGCGGAAAGCTAGAAAATGGCCAAGCCAATGATATCCAAAGTCGAGTTCGATGGCAGAAAGAACACCAAGAGCGAATGGAACAGCCACAGGATGAGAGTACCAACACCGACGACGAAAACTTGGCTGCGTTGAAACTTGGACCAAGTTTCGAGAGAGTTGCACAAGAATCAGAAACGTATACAGAGACACCACTGTCTATATCTGTACACGAATAAACCTCGAAAGTTCGTTAAGTGAAAAGAAAGAGAGGGAGAGAGCTGAAGTATATAATCCAACGATTTACCGAATAATAATGAAAAAAAAAAAAAACGAATGTCGTTTGTAAAACTAACGTTTAAATCGAGAAGTTGTGGGCTGGGCCACAGCGGTTGACATATTTATTCGTTCGTTCATTCAGAGCTCGTCTCGACGATAAAAAAAATAATTTGGACAACTTTTCTAAAAGTACAGACTTGTACACAATATTTTACAAAATTTGCAGAAATTAGAGCGGTTGGACGATTTTTCAAAAAACTCAGATTTTTGTAAAATTTGAAAAATCATAAAATTTAAACCGTTCAACCGATATTTCCCAAATTCAATACCAACCTTCCTATTACGATACTCTATTTGTAAAAAAAAAATTAGTAACGAATCTTGAAATTTGCGAAAGTTAGAGCGTCGACATGCTTTTTTTGAAAATTTCAAAATACCGTAGAATTTGTATTTTTCTAGCAATTCCAACAAAATTCTCAGAGAATTAAGAGATTGTGCAGATTAACATCTGTGCAAAACGGGAGCCCTGTAGCTCAAACCGTTCTCGAGTTATGAACGTTTGAATTTTGCAGTGCCAGAACACATTAGGACAATTTTTCTAAATATGGTTTTTCGATGTTTTGGGACATTTTAAGCAGATTGACATTGAAAACTGTAAAAAAAAAAAAATTTCACCCTCACATAGCTTCCTCTATGAGGAAACAAAAATGTCGAATCCCTCGCTTGCATGGACCGACTGGTCACAAAAACCCAATGACATGAAATAAAACACTTGGGAATATATTTGAGAATGGCACAAAGCAAATGTCCCGTAATAATCACCTCGATGTTATGTTCGGCGATGTATACGTTGACGCGAGAAATTAAAACAAAGTTTTTTCTCCCCTTTGTTCCAAATTCAAAGAAAGTCAATACACGAGAGAAAAAAATTTGAGGAGATTCTATTTGCGAACGAATTTAGTGGAGAATCGTAAATCAGAAACTACAGGAATTTTATATTTTGACCAAACAGATGCAGGCGAAATGAGAGAAGAAAAAATTCAATGCCCGTTTCGTAGAGATTAAATAATGGGGACATAAAGGTTAAGGAGCAGCAGGAAATTAGCCAAGCTCAGAAAGTTTGTTTGTCATGCAGCCCCTTTCGCGTTATTGCCTCGGCTCACAAACACGCTTCTTGTCTTTCCTGCTGTTCCAACTGCAAGGATCTCTTTCCCTCGTATTCGCTCCCCTTCCTGCTTTCTCTGGCTCTCACGCGAGTTGCCTCTTCAGCTCGAAAATCTGCGAGTCGAGTCTTATCACCTACTTCCCGATATTTCTCTCTCAGTCTCCGCACAGTCAAATTAAGTTTGTATTCGCTCGTGACGTTGCTCTTGTTCGTACACAGATCGAGAACAGCAACTTTGCCTACACGCGGTATCCCACGTTTGTCCACAAGCCCTTAGCTCCATTGAACATTGATAATTCAATAATTTCACGTCTGACATCGCACCTTCAAGAAAAAGAGGATTTGGCTCTTGACGCGCAGTAACAAGTTCTTGTTACTTATGGAGACAAACACAATGGAGAACAAAATGAATGAAGTTTTTCGTACAAAAAAAATTGGCGAGCGAATTATTTCCATTTTTTTTTTTTTACGTTCGTCTTTGTAAATGGCATCCGTTGTAGATTTAATGGAAAAATGAAAAATTTAGTTGATTCTTGAAAAACCATTATTAAGCACTAGCCGTGCTTGGGGGCTTCGCCTCGCTGCACACCTAGTTGGCACCAAAGGGTACTCAATATGAAAAGTTGAAATTTTTTTTTCAAAATCTTCAAACTTTGATTTTACGAAAATCGCTATAACTTTTTTTTTTTACAAATTGGTACTCTAGCTACCGCTCATTATCTGCATTTTCGAATTATCTGTGAATTGGTTATTAGCGATTTTTGATTTATTATCATTTTTTAGTTGCTCGTGAACTTGGAAAGTGGAGAATATGACGAAAAATGTGATTTTTTGGTTCGGGTTCCCAAAAAAAAAAAAAATTATCCTATTCCGATTCATAAACTTCAGTGCTGTGGAAAATTCATCAAAATTGATTCAATGGTTTTTTCATGAAAAGGGCACAAACACAATTTTGCAGTAGAGTTTAAAATTTCACCAAGTTTTTACCCTGCCCATTGGGTCATTAGGCTCACCTCGGGCTTCCATTTAATTGAGTTCTGCCACCTGGCAAGATCAAGAAACGATAAAAATTAATATATTTTTCGCGTGGGGCCAATATTAAGCTTCACAGAATGAATTAGCGTTCTTCATATATATAGATGTGTAGGAAGTTTGAGAAAGATTCGGGTCACGGGTACGGAAACGGTTTGACCGAAGTCCATGCGTTTTTTCACTGAATCAATTGTATTCAGATTCGAGCAGAGATCAGAAAATGGTCGTCGGGAGATAAAGATCATGGCGACTATATATGTACATATCGTTATTGGCAAAATGACGAAGAATCGTTCATCAGAGTATATTTCAGCGATGTCTGTGACCGCGAACGAAAAGAGCGACCTATGAACCCGTTATTCAATCGTTATTCGAGCACAAGGAGGATCCTGGTCCTATAAATAGCAATCAGGAGCAGCCCCTGAGTCGGACGACTGGAAGGGGTCATTATATGTGTACAGGACGTTGCGATCCCAAGGGCGAACCTACAAAATGAGATCCAAGACTGCATTCTAAGCCGAAAATGAATTACCCGTTAAGGACGTTGGCTACATACGACAATATGATAAGAATTTAATAAAATTTGGTGATAACATTCTTTAGCATCAAATACGATGACACCATTTTTTTCTAATTTTTCGTCTACATATTTGTCGAATAATTGGAGTTTACAATATTCAAAAGATATACCTATATATATCAGAATCCTATGCTCATGCATGTAAACTCTAGTGATGAATTACTCAAAAACTATGTAGAAGAAAAATCTTAAAAAATTTGTATATTCACATTTAATACCAAGGAATATACTCACCAAATTTCATTAAATTCTAATCATTTCGAATTTTCCTATGCTTTTAACATATACGACAATATGATAAGAATTTAATAAAATTTGGTGATAACATTCTTTAGCATCAAATACGATGACACAATTTTTTTCTATTCTTTCGTCTGCATAGTTGTCGAATGATTGGAGTTTACAATATTCAAAAGATATACCTATATATATCAAAATCCTATGCTTATGTGTGTAAACTCTAGTGTTGAATAACTCGAAAACTATGTAGAAGAAAAATGTTAAAAAATTTGTATATTCACATTTAATACCAAGGAATATACTCACCAAATTTTATTAAATTCTAATCATTTGGAATTTTCCTATGCTTTTAATATGGCAACATTTTTAATTATTCAAGATCGTCAGATCGGGCGTGGATCGAAGATAAAAGCATTGCAGACCGAACTCTCAATTATCCTTATGCGATTACTTAATTCTTATAATCGATCATTTTAATTAATCATGCAGCCAAAAAGTTTAAATTTATTGATACACAAATTACAAAATTTCGGCAACTTGGAACATTATTGTTGATTATGTCACAGTTGCTTATGAACAACATTCCTAACTGCAGGTGGAGCGACATGGAGAGAGGAAAAATATGAAATTTGAATGTCCCAAGCACACGAGATCTTATCGGCTCGGAATCGAACTTTTCAGGCGACTGCTCCGGACAACGGATGGCCTAGAAAAGTGTACATTTGACCTCAGGTATTTTTATACTTTTTATCGTAATAAATCACAACGTTGTGAGAGCAACTCGATTTGACAGTTACCAAGGAACGTTGGATGTGGACGATAAAGAAATTTCTATTTACGTTGAATCTTTCGTCTTTGTGACACAAAATTTATTATTGTTTTTTTTTTTTGTTTATTGTAAAAATAGTGAATAAAGAATTCAAATGATTGACTGTCAGTTTGAAATTCTTTGAAATGTCGGAGTGAAAACTGCGAGATTTTCTCAATCGATTATTATCCAATGGTCAGTTATCTTTTTCGCAAGAAAATAGAAACTTCCGGACGTCTATTTCCTTCTAAATAATAAACCGAGGGAAGAAATTCTTCATTCTACAAAATCATAGCAAAAAAAATAAAATTTGGTAACCCGGCACAGAAATTTTGCTTCACAGAGCAAAGTTCATTCCGGCTGGTGAATTAATTGGCTGGAAATATCGAGTTTTCGTTGAATGGACGAAATTTTAAAATTCGATACCCGAGACTCCAAATCGGTTGATTTAATGAAAATTCAATTGATCCAACAAATTTCTATTCCCGGTGAAGTTTTTGGCTATTTCTGAGCGAGTAGCTCTGTCCAGCCTCCAGGGCAAGACTGATTGTTATTTTAATTCACAATTAATTTTACATCGAACATTTTCATAGGAAATAACAATATTTTGGCTTCTATTGCGTTTTGTTATTAGTAGCAGAGAAGCCCCCCCATGGAATGGGCACAGGTCACCATAAAAAAATTATCGGAATTAATTAAAAAACAAAAAAAAAACAAAAAAATCGTTACCTCATATTTCTCGGTTCAATGTATGAGCGGAAAAAAGATTTTTTTTTCGATTGCAAAACTCAATGTAGAGCTCACGAACCAGGCCAGCTAAGCGGAGATGGAATGAGAAAGAGGGAAGAAGAGAGAGAGAGGAAAAGAGTGAGATGATCGGAGAGTTTGCGTTGGAAAAAAATGTCACCTCTCTCGTTCCCCCATTCGGTGACGGGAAACGAGCCGATTTTTTCCACTTTTTTCCAACGTCAGACCGGAAAACCAGCCTCCACTGTGCAAAGCATAGAAATTCCAGGCTCATACTCGTGAATCGATTGCTAGAAACTGAGAGCAAAAGGGACGGAGATAGAAAAGCAGACAGACAGGAAAAAAGGGAGAACGAAATTTTGAGGAAGAGTGAAAAAAAAATATTTTGAACGAGCAGGGATTGAAAAACAGTGGGAAAAAAATCTGCAAATTTTTTTTCTGCACGAACAAACTCCGCTTCTGAAAGATTTTTTTCCTTCATATTCCGTAGTAATTCGAGAAACGTACGATGTGAAAATTTCATTGAATATTCCGTTTTCCTCCCTCATTAGTCTCGTGTGATTCACTGCCTTTTCACATTCGAGTGAAACTACGCGGTTGTCAGTTATCCTCCGCATTTAAGGATCTTGTATGGCGAAGGTCGAATCTAAATTTTTCTTTTCAGTTTTTCTTACATACAAAATGGTTTGCGAGCCCAATTTCATTGAAAAAAGTTGTTCCAAATTGACTAAAGAACAACATACTCTAAATCCAAGATTTTCCGAGGTAATCTGTATTTGTTAAATAATAAACAAAATTTCGAAAAAATTTAACGACCGATTTTTTTGAAAAATTAAATAAAGCTTCTTCGATGTTACATAAAAGTCTATGGAAAATTTTAAGAGGCTTCACCATTTAGAAATGGAAATATTTAATGTTGAAAATTGCAACTTTTAACACTCTTATGAGAAGCTACTGAAAATTGTGATTTTTATAAATAAATATCTCGACTTCTAAATGGTGAAAACTCTTAAAATTGCACGAGCTATTAGACATCACTGTTCTCTTTGTGTGATGAAAATTTAAAGGAATTCTATCGATAGAAAATTTAGCAAACAACCTCCTTAAAGCACTTCTTCATCTCAATCTGGATGACATGAATTTTTGTTTACAGAAAACGTCAAGACAACGTGTTTCGTTTTTTTTTCATAACTTACTATTTTTATTTAATAATCTCGAAAAAGGATTTCAACAATTTCGTAAAATATACTCGCTTCACAAATTCGCTGTAATCAGCTGCTGATCAGCTGCTAGTTTTACTCTCGATGTAACGATCGAAAGCACAGTCCGTAGCATTTTGAGACACAGTTTAGATTTATATTCTCGTAATAAGGATTGAGAGGGTTTGCGAGTCAATCGACCACTGCGATCGGGCTGTAGGAATCGGCGGTGGAAAATTTCATTCTGAGTTGACCATCGCTCATCGGACGCGCATAAACGTACGAGAGAGAGAGAGAGAGAGAGAGAGAGAGAGAGAGAGAGAGATTTTATGTGTGGGCTCTCATCCGGGAAGCCACCGGAAACCCGTATTACCGGACGAAACCGACAACTTTGCCAACCCACATAAACGCGTGACCCGAACAAATTTAGCCACAGCTGTGGGACAATTTCTCGACAGCTGAAGTATATATAGCTCGTGTCAAAAGGATTTCGAATGAAAGCAACAAGCTGATCAGACAAAAATTGCACGTTATATATTTTAATGCAACCTACAAAAACCGCAGGCGAATACAAATTTATTTGATTCGAGTAAATAAAATTCAATCAAATTAAATCTATTTTGATATCCTCTCAAAATCCATTTAATTGCTCAGAATGTGAAAATAAATGATGGTCGTTCATTAGTGGCCAACGAATAAATTCCTTCTCTCAGAAAAACGCACACATTCGAGACTGACAATCACTCTACGCTCGATGTGTGCATTATAAATGTGGAATGCCCACACTGAAAAGAAAATTTTGTTGGAAAAGATCGATATTTTCTTGGAAACGTTCGACTAAACCTTTTTTTTTGAATAATCCCAAAAATTGTGTCATTACAGCAAGAAATCTTATAGAAAGTCTCGTCGGGAGCAAATTGCAGTCGTTCCAATGGAAAATTTCGCTGACAATTCCGTTAAAAAGCAAACGTACTGCCAAAATAACGAAAATTTTGAAATTATCCAAAAATATTTGGTTCAACGTGTTCAACAAAATATCGACCATTTTTAACAAAATTTCATTTCCAGTGCAATTAGTAATCGAGCCGTGGGGCAAGTTCCACGGAACGTCAAATATTTAAATTAATTTAATTTTTGAATAAAATTTTTTTTTTTTTTTAATTGCAATTGATCTCCTCGCGAGAAAAGCAAAAAAAAAATACACGATGGCACGTGCAATGAAACAATCGTTAGGAAATCTTGTCAACAAATTACCTGCTGCGTTTCTTTGGCCATAATCCTTCTCGAAACTCGGTCTGTCCCTCGGACTCGGTGAAAATTGTGGCGAAGAAAAATAGATGCTTACCTGAAACACAACAAGAAAAGTTGTTCGGTGAGATTAAAAGATTTATGCTCCTCGCAGAAGTTTTGAAAAGTGAGCTCAATTCGTGAGAAATGCGAGGGTTGGCCAGGTATAAAGATCCAAAGCTTTTTGGACTTGTAGGCTTGGCTGGGGGAAGAGCAGGAAAAAGGTTCGATGAGAAAAAGGTCACACAGCACGTATTTCCACTTTTTGTCTTACTCAACGCTCTACTCTACGAATCAAAGAAAAATTATTCCGAAGGGAAACTCGACCTTGAAAAATTCTTGGATCACTAAATAACAAAATTATGATAAAACGGAATTTTCGCTAGAAAGGTATGTGGAAAAGTTGCTTAACAATGATATCATTATCAAATTACCACCGGCGAGCTCTCATCCAGGATTACAAATTATCGGTGGGCTTTTGTAATCGTATAACATTTTTGGTCCACCGGAGCTGCGTCAGCAAATCCTCTCAGGGTTTTCTACATACGTTTGCTAATGGGAACCGTGCGGGTTCAACTCTAGAGTAAAAGGTCAATGTGTCCCTTAGGAACATGAATCATCCTCATTTGAGGCGAAGCTAAATACGTACAACGATTGCTGGAGTACAAGAAACATGGAAACATGAGGTCGAATGAATCATGTGAACCCGAAGGAAAGAGCATTTTAGTTTTGACTGGAGCTGCTAAACAAACGCCACAGAAACATTCTCACAGGGATGCTTAAAAAAATTTACTGCAATTTCTGCACTTTTTATTTTTTTATTTAACACGCAAACGTTACGAAAAAAAAATAAATAAAAAATGAACGAAAAAGTTTGCATGAGATCGAGGTGATTAGTGCATTGGACAAATGAGTGTTGCCAAATTTCCACGAAATTTTCGATGAAAATTCCCGTTTGTTTGTTTCGCAATCTATAATTATTTATATTTTTCCACGTTAATAATGTTGAGTACCTATGAAACTTGTTAATGTTAATTGTTCAAAAAATAGCTTCTTAATCGTCGTGAAATTTGTACACGATCTCCTGAATACTTTATGCAAAAACATACCAAATTTTAAAAATTCTATAAATGCGTTAACCACCTTAAGGGTTGGAATAAAAAATGATGAGAAAATTCTGAAAATTTAGTATGTTTTTGTATAAAGTATTTGAGAAGTCGTGTAAAAATTTCACGACGATTAGGAAACTCGTTATTAAAAAATTAACATTTTGTTGAGAAGAATTTTTTAAACAAATACAAAAAATATTTATTAATGAATTTCGTTTTGTTTTCACTATATTGTAGATGTTTAGAAATTGAGAGGTCAAAAACAAAGCTTTTCGCAAAGTTACACCAGTTTCCATAAGACTACATTTGACTACATTCATTTATTAATGTTAATTGTTCAATAACGAGCTTCCTAATGGTCGTGAAATGTCGACACGATCTCTTGAAATACTTTATACAAAAACATACAAAATTTTCAGGATTTTCTTATCATTTGCGATTTGGGACTCAACATCCCTAAGAAAATGTTCGAAAAGTTTCATTTTGGTTATTTTTGATTTCCTGAGACTCAGCATAATGGAGTAGTTGTAGAAATTAAACACTCCCTGTTCAGCAAACTACCTCAAAATCTAAACTTTCATAAAAAAGATGTTAACAAATATTTCAAAAATTATTGAAAAACAAGTTTCTCCTCAACGTGTACCTTTTTCTTCGATCCACATGTTTTTTTTTTTTTTTTTCATCAATTGTTACAGGGATTCTGAGACACTCTTTTTATTTCGATCACTTTATCACTCATTCTGCTTATTTTCCATCGAGTTTTATCATTGTCCCAGCGTGAAATCCCTCAGGGCGTGAGTGAATGTAACAAACGCCTCCGTGTATGTCGTCCTTTCTTTTTTTTTCCTCCCCTCTGTATCCATCGTTTGCGATACCTTCGCCCTACCGAAAAACACGTAGAAACGAAACTGTAGCCCGTCGTTTCTACAGCGGACACAATAATAAAAGAAATCCTCTTGCCTCGACCAGACAGTCTGATTGATAGCGTTTATACCACAGGGACAATAATCTCGGGTAGCGAGACACCCTCTGACCTTAGGCTTTTTTCAACCGATTTCGGGGCTTCAGCTCCATAAAGAAAACGAAAGCTTCTCAATTTTTCTTTTATAAACGTCAAATCTCGTTGCTTACCGTGCTGAATTGAATTTAAATGATCCAGCAACTTATAACTGGGCCATGCATTACCTAACATCTGCATTGGTTACATAATCTCCAACCTGCAGGGTGTCGAGTTTAAAAAATTGTACACTAAAAAAAAATCTTGTTGGAAACGATCGATATTTTGTACGTTCGTCTAAACGTTTTTTTGAAAAATGACAAAAATTTTGTGAATGCAGCAAGAAATATTCTAGAAAGTCTCTTCAAGAAGCAAATTTTTGTCATTCCAATCGTAAATTTTGCTGACAGTTGCGATATAAATAAAAAATATTTCCAAAATTACAAAAATTTTGAAATTATTCAAAAATATTCAGTTTACCGTGTTGAACAAACTATCGACGTTTTTTGACAAAATTTCATTTTCAGTCTAAGCCTCTGTCCCTTAACCTTTTGACCCACAGTCGAACTTTCCTTGATCCACTTTTCTTTTCACGGTTTATCAGTTCTTGAGCTTCGAGTTCAGTGACAAAAGTACGCAGTAAATAAAACGGACGAGAATGTTTAGAAAGATCGACCACCTTGTTTTTTTTTTTTTTTTTTTTTCAAGTCCCAATTGTTAAAAGAGAAGAATTTGCAAGAATCGATGAAAAGTCGATGCGAACCATTTGGGGTGTCGAATAGACCCATGGAAACGCATCAAGCACTAGACTCGGGATCGATCTATCGTTTCAAGCGATATACACATTGGACATAGAGGACCCTTTTAGGGAGCCTTGAACGTGACAGGGGGTCACCATATAAAATATAAAGGAAAGCGATGCTGCGGAGTGCACTCGCTTTTGAATCGCTCTCACTAATTAGATATTCGGTGATGATTGGAGAAAATTTAATTAAACGTGAAAGGCACAGAAGACAAAGCGGAAATATATTTGACCGATGGCTCTTTTCCCGTGCACTTTCGAAGGGACCAAGTTTTCGAGCTTCACTACAGAGAGACCGATGTGGAGGGCAATTTCCAAGAAAAAAAATAATAATTAATGCTTTTGAGCTCGCAAGGGACACATACTCGTGTTTTGCTGCTAGCCGAACCCGAGCTCAGCAGTGAAAATCAAATTTGGTCAGAAACGTCGATATTTTGTAAAACAAAATATTTTTGGATAATTTCAAAATTTTCGTAATTTTGACAATTTTTTTTATTTCTAACGAAACTGTCAACAAAATTTACAATTGGAATGACAAAATTTGCTTTTCCAAGAGACTTTCTAGAATATTTCTTGCTGCGATGACAACATTTTTGGGATTTTTCAAAAAAACGTATCGTCGAAAAGGGCTCACGAACTGAAGGGCTGACTCGGGCTCATTCTCTTCGATTTTTAATGCAGGACCACGTGAGCCTGAAGAATTTTCCTCGATGTGAAAAAATTAGTCAAAAATGCGATAAAACGATAAAAAAAACGGAAGAACGAAAGGGCACGGGATTTGAAATCGCATGGGGTCGTTTTTGACCCCAGTTACGGTTCTACGATTAAAAAACGTTGCAGCTGAATAATTTTTGTTTTGTTCAGCATATACGAAAAGGATAATAATGAAAAATTCTTGAACCAGGAAATCTTTTCGAAAAATTTTCAAAATTGCTGACAAAGTGGCTCTAGAAAATTTTGTAAAGTCTACACGGTTGCTCGTGCTTGCTTGTGTGTATTGTGAATAATTTATTGGGAGCTACGATCCTCACTCTTAATATGGATATTATTCACTTTGATCACACTTTTTCTGGTTTCAATGCAAAATCTTTCTTACGAACAGCAATCTGCTAAAGAAAAAAATTGTTTACTGAAACGTTCATGAATAATGCGACGAAAATAAATAAAATGGTCGATGCGAGATAAGGACCAAGTGAGGGAACGAAAAGCAGGCAGGCAGGCAGCCCAAAGATTCGAGAAAACATGGGAAGCCTGGTTCGGTGAAATACGATAGTTGTTTCGAACTTCTCACCCTCATTTTTTTCTAGCTACTTTGAAAAATAAGAAAAAGGAAGATCCTTCCTTACAAATGATCCACTTTCTCTCTTTTACTTGGTCGTCCTTTTTTTTTCCAAACTGCTATATTTTCTTTTTATTCAACAACATTTTTCTTTCGACATATGCCTAAGCCCTGATTTTTGTCTCGCGTCTTAAATAGCTCGTGTTCCTCCTAATCCCCAACATACTTTGGAGCGAGGAAATCCCACGTAATTTTTCCTCCAGCTTTTGAAAGCTTGACGAATGTCGATCGAGACTCTGTTTTCCCATCACGACATTTTCTAACTTTCACTTGCCAATGTTTTCTCTTCTGTACTCATCGTACAAATGATTGGCCATGCCATCGAGAGAAAAAATCGAACGAGCTTCAATTTCAAATTGCCAACAGTCTGACCTTCGAAAATAAGGTTCTTACTGTGTTTTTTGTTATGTGAAATTTTTTTAAAGCTCGTCGATATTTTGTTGAACACGATAAACTAAATATTTTTGAATAATTTCAAAATTTTCGTTATTTTAAAAATATATTTCGTTTCTAACGGAATCGTCAGAGAAATTTACGAGTGGAACGACGAAAATTCGCTTCCGAAGAGACTTTCTAAAATATTTCTTGCTGCATTGACACAATTTTTGAAATTATTCAAAAAAAAAAATGTTTAGTCGAACGTATCGAACAAAATATCGATCTTTTTCAATAAAATTTTGTTTTCAGTGAGTTATCGAAATGGAATAGTTTCGAAAGGATTCTCCGACGGTTGTTGACACATCGGCGACAGTTATTGGCCACATGTGGAGTTAACCGTTTGATGTTTCGTGCCAAAAAGGGCGTAAGTTGTCGATAGAAAGGGAAAGAATTCGAAAATAGTAGAAGGAACGTCTTTTCCATGTTCGGGCGGATCAGAGGTGATTGTGAAGATGTCCGGTCGAATGTTGTATCAAAGCTACGGGGGCCGTTAAGATAACGGAGAAATTCATCAAGCTTGACGTGGCAAAATTCTGACGCGAGCGTATTCTCTTTCGTGGCTTTGCGCGAAAGAAAGAAAGAAAAGAGAAAAAGGGAAAAGAAAGATCCGACGCGAGGCAGTGACAGAGTGAACTGTTACGACCGAACTTTTCTTCTTTTTCTCCTCCTCTACATCCATTCGGATCCTTTATTGTCCCCTCCCTCTGCCGCCCTTTTACGCTTATAAGCAGCTGTGGGTCGGCTCCCAAATCTCTGTCTCTTTCCCACCAAACAGTCCGCCCCTTCCATATTTCCTCATTTCTCTTTTTTCCAGCGGATCCGTTCCTTTTACTTGCTCTTGGTTTTCTCCAGACTGGTTCCCAGTCAGGGCGTTCGTATCCACACGTAGCAAATTTTTTTTCCCTGAAAAAGAAATCTTCGGAAAGAAAAGTTTTGTGGAGAACACGATCTTGACCATCGGTCGCTCGTGGTCGTTGACGTTGTACCATATCGTTGAAATCAATAACGACCACGATGCGGTTACATTTCGGATTCGAATGTCGCAGCCACCACTCGCAGAAATCGTAAAATTAAATAATTCCTTAAGACTCAGGTCTGACCTGCGTTGACTTTTTCTACTGCAACGCTTACCTTCCATCTAGAGACTTATAAAAAATAGCTTGGTTCTTGGCACAGGTGGACTGCAAGTGAACCAGTCATTGGATGAGATACAGGAAGTGCTTGGTACGCAAATATATCATTATCGATCGTTGAAATTTGTTATTCAGATTTTAAGGTCAAATCATTGATGCTGATGTAAAAAATAAAATGCAAGATTCTCAAATCTTCCTCTATGAGGAACTATATTTTTTTTAATTTTCACTTCCTCGTAGAGGAAGCTTTGAGCATCGTGCTTCTTGAACATATCTTGAGGAAGCAATTTTCAAATTTCAATTTGCAGCGTTTTTTGTATTTGCATTTAAATTATATATTTTCGACAAATTTTCTAGAAAGTGAAGAGGAAGTTCGGACTTCTACACGATATCTTAGAAAATTTGAAAAAATTTGAGTGGTTAGACGATTTTTCGAAAAAACATGATTTTCTCAAAATTCGAAAAATCATAAAATTAAAACCGTTCAACCGATATTTTCCAAGTTTGATACCTTCCTATTATGATACTCTATTTATAAAAAAAAAATTGGTAATGAATTTTTAAATTTGCGGCGCGTCGATGCCCTTTTTTTTTGAAAATTTCAAAATGCCGTAAAATTCGTATTTTTTTAGCAATTCCGACAAAATTCTCAGAGAATGATGAGTTCGTATAGACTAACATCTGTGCAAAACGGGAGCCCTGTAGCTCAAACCGTTCTCGAGTTATAAACGTTTGAATTTTTCAGTGCCAGAACATGCACACATTAGGACATTTTTTCTAGATATGATTATTCGATGTTTTGGGACATTTTAAACACATTGACATTGAAAACTGGAAAAATAAAAATTTCACCGAGAAAAAAAGAAATACTGAACACATGCAAAAAGTATACCCATTAATGCAGGGAAAAAAAATAATTTTTTTTTGTTGATATGACTGAAACCATCCGGGTGAAAATAATGATTTCAACATTTTAGTATATCCATGTAATTTTTATATCTGTAAACATCGTATACATACATTATGGAAACCCATAAAATATCTCATATTTTTTATTTTATGTAGTTTATTGTGTACCACCGCCTGAGGCATGTTCCCCTTTAAATATCGAATTCCGATTTTTTAACTTATAAATATAAAATGCACCTGATGGCGAACAGACCGAGTGAAGGTTTGTCTGGGAAATACGAGAGGAAGGGCACTCTTTATTATCAAACCGTTGCGCGCATGTAATCAATAATGCTCATGCAGTGCATTCAAAGTTGACGTGTGAAATATATTTTTATTTTATAATCTAATTTCCACGAATTTTCTTTTTTATATTTTTGGCTAAAATAGAATATGCTGATCGATCGCGAGGCAAGACATCGAGCAACTTCAAAGTACGTTGCATGTAGTACAACGAAACACCCTTGAGAAGTTTCACTGCTGACGAATACTTTTCTATCTCGATAAAACGAAACTGTGTTTTTTTTACCCGTTAGCAATTTAGAAACTATTGTATCGTTCCTCTGCATTCCCATCCGTATCTTTCTATGTTTTGTGAAGATATTTACCATGTACATGGGTTTGGAAAGCGTCGTATATTGAAGTACCAGAAAATTCTATGAGAGCTGTTGGTTCCCTAAGGTCTCTGTACTCGAGTGTTCACCATTCACAATCTCGTTTGTCTTTTCCCTCCATCCACCGAAGATACTTTGGTATAACATTTCAAACGCTTACTGCGATATTTACACGAGACGAATTTTTCATCTTATGGATGTTTTCAAAGTCCCACACTGAAAACAAAATTTTGTTGGAAAAGTTGGATATTTTGTTGGATACGTTCGATTAAACGTTTTTTTTTTTTTTTTTTGAATAATCCCAAAAATTGTGTCATTGCAGAAAGAAATATCCGAAGAGACAAAAAGTCTCTTCGGAAGCAAATTTTAGTCGTTCCAATCGAAAATTTTGCTGTGACAATTCCGTTAGAAAGCAAACGTACTGCCAAAATAACGAAAATTTTGAAATTATCAAAAAATATTTGGTTCATCGTGTTCAACAAAATATCGAAAATTTTAAAAAAATTTTCATTTCCAGTGAATAGAAATCGAGAAAATTTTGTTTTGCTTCACTTTGATACTTTTTTAGGATCTCCAGGATAATTTACGAGATTGGAATGAATAAATTTTTTCGGTTTTTTAATGGTGACCAAACACACACAGTTATTGATTTTAATGAGAAATATCAAAGCTCCTGGAAGTTTAACATCATGACAATTTACTGCAGTAAGGTGTCGAGGCTTTTCTGAACATTCTACGTGGATAAGAGCTCTTGGTCTACCACGAGCAACCCTTTTCAGAGACGACGAAAACTGTCGAAAGTTTTTTTATCATCGGTTTATACGATGTACGTGTTCGGTAGATATCGAGCATCGCCAGAGCATTTCCTTGGCGGAGCAAGCAAGTGAGAACTTAACTTGGAGTTTTGATCGAATTAGGAACGGCCCGAGGTATCATGGTAATTGCACGAAGTTACGGGCCTGATGCTCCGGGTGTCTTGCCGTCCTGGAAGCTCGACAACTCGCGAGAGGTTCCTCTCGCGATCTGGCTTCACCGTACCACTTTGCCTTTTGCGACGTCGCTGTATATATTTATACATCGAACGGCTGTATATGTCACATCACTTCCTACTTGACATTCGACCGTTCTCCTTTTAGTCCTACAACCTTCAACGATCCTGTCAAGGCCTGAGGGTTCCTTAGCCCGAGTCAAGAGTCTGACCAACGTCGATTCTCACGATATTCACTAAACTTGACTTGATTCTGTCAGACACTTCACCGTTGGAGGAACGCTCGACGAGTCGGGACGTTTTAGAGATTTTCGAGCAGTGAAAATGTTTCACGACTGGTAGGCGAGAAAATGAAACAGTATTTGCTAAATCTTTGAGCCACTTTCACCCTCTTACATCCAACTTCATTATTTTCAATCTGCATGCAGTCTTTTGGCGATAACTCAATTTTTTATAATTATAAAAGAGAAAAAGTTGGCTGTTAAATTTTAAAATCTGTAAATTCGTAAAGTTGGCACACTTTTTTCAAAATTTAACATATCTCAAATTTTCCAAAACCTAACAGAAGCGAAATCGTGTGTCGTTTCCAAATTTCACAATTAAAACGATTTTCGGATATTTGTCTATTGGGAAAATTAAGAAAAAAATGATACAGTCAAAATGGTGTTTCTAGAAAATTTTGTATCAAACTAACAAATAGGAATTAGCAAATAAGTAATTCTTCTATTTTCGTATAAGAGCCAGAATGGCTCGGGATCGCCCTCGTAGATAAAGAAAGTTGGACTTGCTTCCTCTTTTCGTTTCTGCCCAGCGCTGCCAGAGCGCGATCGATATTGCGTTAATAGAGGTCACAAGAAAGGAGGTTTTAGTGTCTCTGTAATTTCAAAAGTTTTCCAACGTGAAATGAGTCCCTGTTTCGAGAAATGATGCACCAGGAAAATATCTGTCTTAGAAAAGTCATAGCAGTCACAAAGATAAGTTGAAGTTTATTTTCTTGATTGATACTGAAGACAGGAACGAGGTATGGAGGGCTGACGTTGAATAAGACAAAAGATGAAGAAAAGAGAAAAGAAAAAAGGAAGAATTTCGGTATAAAATATCGAGGATTCCGGGAAAAAGATTTCCGGTGTTGGATTCGAATCTAGTGAGGTCCTTGTGTTCCCAAGCCCGAAAGGCTGAACTTGCTTTTCTCAATATACTGTGCCGCGTACATACAAGTATAGAGTTCGAAGCATCCTTTCGTATTCTTTTCTCTTTTGCTCCACAGCCTCGTATTTTTATTTTTATCCATCGCTCTGGCCCTTTCTTGCTTTGTTCGTCGTTGCACCAAGGTCTCTCTCGTCTTCTCCACCCTCGCTCCACGCTCTTTGTATCTCCGGCTCCAACTTCTCATCTCTTTTTCCATGGAGTCACCCCTGCACCCTATCTCCAGGCTCCTCTCTTTGCGTCAGTCCTCCACCTTGTCCAAGAACCCTCTGGCTTGCAGTTTTTTGGTTCTTCCCTTGCCCATCTCCCAGTTGCTTTGTTGGGCGAACAGGCCTGACCAAGGTTATCCGGACAAGCTGCTCATAAAGCACTTGAAAAACGAGCAACTTTGTATGCCGTGTTCATTTGTCTATGCATGTATGCATTTTTATGTGTTTTATGGACAAACTATGCTGGACAACGTAGCCAACGATGGGCCTACCCTGCTGGCTTAAATATTCCTTGCACGTAGTCAAATGATATTGATGAAATCCTAACCTCCATCATCCAAGTCGAATTCCTTGTTCGCTGCATTATTGAATCCATTTTCTGATTTATATACGTCTATGAATAAATGTATAGCATATATTTATTTAAGGCTTTTTTATATATCAACATGTATGACCTCCTAGCAAACGTGAGCCTACCATTTCAGCGGTTATGGGAGTCCGTATAAGCAATAACGTCTTAGCCATGAGAATGTGTCCAGCATCATTCAGTCTAGTCATTTTCTTCGCCCCTATCTACCAAGAATCCTCGATGCCATTATATGCGAGCATATACAGGTTTCTTTGAATCTCATCCAAAATACGGAAGATGATGATTGACTGATTCGTGAATCATTCCCTGGATCCCAGGCTCGCTGGGCTTTATTTTCCATTGAGAAATCTCATTGGCAGAAAAACTTAGTGACGTTTATAGTGACTGCAGTCCTCAATAAATTCGTCCTGTCTTATTTGTAAAGGCACACGGAATCAGCCATCTTGACTTTACTGATGGTTGGTGCATTGGAAATGAAATTTTGTTAAAAATCATCGATATTTTGTTGAATACGGTAAACTAAATGTTTTTTTGATTATTTCAAAATTTGAGTTATTTTGGGAGTATATTTGGTTTCTAACTGTCAGCGAAATTTACGAAGAGACTTTCTAAAAGATTTCTTGCTGTAATGACACCATTTTTGGGATAATTCTAAAAACAAAAACAAAATATCGATTTTTTTCAACAAAATTTTGTTTTCGGTGTGGATGGAAAAATGATAGCCATTTGCAGGCTTCATTGAAATTAAGGACTCCACCCGTTCATCATGAAATATCTAGAACTTTTATTCGCTGAGAGGCATCAATAACGACCTGACCTTGAAATTACGTATTTCCCAGGCACAGTTGTGATTAAGAAATCAAAGAATTGCTCGAAGACTATAATCGGCATAATTTTGAACTGCCTCCTCGTTGGAATATTGCAGGAATGTCGCGTCATTGAGACTCGTCGGAGTTTTCTCTGACTACTGGAAATTCACTGGCTATTGTGTGGAAGTTCGACAAAGGTTTACCCACGTATTGTTACAGCTCGCTGTAGACCGATAATGGTCCGGTAGCTTGGGCGAGGGGCGGATTTGAGAATCACGGTATCCCTATCCTTCTCCCTGGCAAAGCTTCTGCCTTTTCTCCCTCTCGGCCGTTCTCTCTCTCTCTCTCTCTCTCTCTCTCTCTCTCTCTCTCTCTCTCTCTCTCTCTCTCTCTCTCTCTCTCTCTCTCTCTCTCTCTCTCTCTTACGCACGTGTACATGCATACATCCGGTTCGCGTCGCGTTGACCATTCTCGCCAGCCCAAAACCAAACTAGGAAGTCCGCCTTTGCCTGTATTTCACTTGGCCCGTTTCTCTGCTTCGTTCTCTTGTTTCGGACAAGGTATACTCAGTAGCTATGTATTTCCTACTCTTCTATACGATTCCTGAATCGTTGTAATTAAAGCTCGATTACGAGGATCCAGGATGATCGGCTCGTTAACCGCGTGCTGCTAACTAGCCAGCTCTCCGACTTTGCATCCTCCACCGAAGATAAATCCTACTCCCAAGCCATTTCTATTTCACAATCTGCCATATTCTGCTTTTTCCTCATTTTTTTGCTTCCTCATAGAGGAAGCTATGCGACGGTGAAATTTTTTTTCGCCAGTTTTCAATGCCAATTAAAATGTCCCAAAACATCGAAAAATCATATCTCGAAAAAATGTCTGGCTGTGCGTGTGTGTGTGTGTGTGTTCCGAAACTGTAAAGTTCGAACGTTCGTAACTCGAGAATGGTTTGAGCTACAGGGCTGCCGTTTTGCGCAGGTGTTAATAGAAGCTCTTCATCCTCTGAGAATTTTGTTGGAATTGCTAAAAAAATACGAATTCTACGGCATTTTGAAATTTTCAAAAAAAAGGTGTCGACGCTCTAACTTTCGCAAATTTTAAGATTCATTACTAATTTTTTTTTTTATGGATAGAGTATGGGAAGGTTGGTATTGAATTTGGGAAATATCGATTGAACGGTTAAAATTTTATGATTTTTCGAATTTTACGAAAACCTGAGTTTTTTGAAAAATCATCCAACCGCTCGATTTTCTGCAAATTTTGTAAGATACTGTGTTCAGCAATTTGGTCCTGTTCTTGTTAACCGAGCGAGTTGCTCACAAAAGGTCGTTGATAAATGGAACAAAGTACCAGGAAAAAAATGTTTAATTTCAAATGGAATTATGATTCCTGGATAACGACGTATGCTGAGAAATTTCAAGTGGAATCCTTGTGATCCATGAGGGATTTCTCGTAATTTAAAAATTAAGGAGCAACTCTGGAATGAGATTCAACGAGATTCGCAAAGGACGTCGTAAAGCGTGCGATGCTTCGGGTATCAAGCAGGGATTTCCTGGCTCTTGAGCCTTGACGAAATGTAAATGGTGGACGGAAGTAAGAGGATGGCGTGTGGCAGTTCGAGAGCGAACGTAGCGTGCATAGCATAATAACAGCGTGAATCGATTTTCGTGATAGAAGTGAAGTTTCCGCGGGCTAAAGGTCTCCCTATGCCTTCAGGTAACCAACGGACCTGTTCCTCTATGGAAACTATAATGCGTCGTTGTACAAGGATTGTGTTCCGGAGTGGCCAGGAGCCCAGGCACAACGTCAGAATCGTTCCAACACCCTTTCCCGCGTTCGAAACGTGGTTAGTTGGCGAGTTCTCAGTTCTATCCAGTATGCTTGCTTCACATGATGCTGTTGCACCAGCGAGGTTTAAAGTTCGAACTCCCTAACTCCAACAGACTTTGAATCATCCAGAGTTCCTTCAACTTCCTTGACTTTATGCTTCGTTACTTAAGCATTTGTGCTTCGTTGCTACACTCGCATGACGGTTCAACTCTTTTGCCAAAAGTTTCTTACGACCTTCGTCAATCTTCAATCTCTTCTATGGGATAATGTTCACCTTCAATGCATGGAGCCACTCTCAATCACCGCATCTTCGAGATAACAAAAGGTCTTTACAAATCATTATGCTGTGGTAAATTAAAAACTGCCAACATTTTGCTTCTTCATAGAGGAAGTTATGCGACGGTGAAAATTTTTTTTTCCAGTTTTCAATGTCAATATGCTTAAGGAGGTTGGCTTCACACAAGAATGTTGCCATGTTAAAAGCATAGGAAAATTCGCAATGATTAGAATATAATGAAATTTGATGAGAGTGTATTCATTCGTATTAAATATGAATATACAAATTTTTTAAGATTTTTCTTCTACATAGTTTTCGAGGAATTCAACACTAATTTTAAAAATAAATTTTTGCTCGTTGTTTCGAGTGAATATTCACAAAAACGGTGTATACTGGAGTCCGCAATGATCGGGTGAATTTTGCCACGTCGATTTGGCTAGACATAAAAAACACGAGTGTCCAGAGTGCCGGAGAAATTGCCAAAGCAAAGACTGCGAGGGCGTGTGTGCCGACAGCCGACAAAAGCATCTGTGAATGCGAATCTCGAGCTTTTGACGCGAAGGTAAAAAGTGTGTTGGTTATTCGAACAACTAGAGAAAGATGGAGATGAAAAAAAGTCAGAAGAACGAAGAAAACTATGATGTTCTGGCCACGCTGCACAGTATCGAGAAAACTCACAATCTTATTTGTTTTAGCGGTCTCCCGAATCTGCACTCCACAGACGTGTGCAAACAGCATAGAAAAAGCAAAGAACACGAACCCAGAGAGGTACAAGGAGAGAGCAAAGCACTGGAAAATACAAAGGACCAAGTCACAAACATTCTATGCATGGCTGTCTTCAAGCGAGAGAGATATACAAAAAAAAAAAGCCAAGGGGATTCCAGCGGCTGGACCCATATGTCTTGTTCTCAATTCGTTCACCCTGGACCCCCTGTTTCTCTCTTTTCGCTCGATCTCTTCGACATTGACTTCTTTCCACGTGGTATTCCTCCGCTTGTTTGCTTCCTGCTGCGTCAGTTTAATCCTCATTGGATTCCCATCGAAAATATTAATTTTACGATCAAAAAATCAAACTCTCACGATGAGCTCAGGGTGGAAATTCTTCTGGGTGCTTTGGCATCCATTTTTGTTGATATTTGTCACGTTGGGATCGATCGCCAAGTAAAAAACCACAGTTTTTTAGGTGACGAACTGAAAATGAAATCTTGTCAAAAAACGTCGATATTTTGTTGAACACGGTAAACTGAATATTTTTGGATAATTTCAAAATTTTTGTAATTTTGACAATATTTTTGATTTCTAACGGAATTGTCAGCAAAATTTACGATTGGAATGACAAAAATTTGCTTTTCGAAGAGACTTTCTAGAATATTCCTTGCTGCAATGACAACATTCTTTGGGATTATTAAAAAAAAAAACAAAAAACGTTTAGTCAATATCCAACAAAATATCGATCTTTTCCAACAAAATTTTCTTCGCAGTGAATATTTGTTTAGTTAAGCTAGTCGGTTTGAGAATCCCCGTTCAGAACTTAATAAAATTTGGCACAGTAATAAATTATGATAAGAAAAAGATGCAGTGAAATTTTCAAGAGGCTACAGAGAATCAGAAAAAAGATACTCGCATTGGTAACTTCATGAATTTAACAATGAAAACTGTGATTTATCATAAAACTCAATGTCAAGTGTATCGAAAGAACCAATGCGAATATCATTTTTCTGGTTCTCTGTAGCCTCTTGAAAATTTGACAGGATCTTTTTTTAATCATAATCTACCAATGAACCAAATTTGATCAAATCCTAAGGACTAATTCTAAAACCGACAGTACTACCTCAATTGCAGATGTCAATCGCATAATGATAAACTTTCACCAATTGTTCATTGACTGTTTAAGAATTTAGTTACAAACTGAAAGAACAGCAATCAAGAATTGTTGTGAGAGAATGATCGAGGTTAATACAAGGATGAAAAAGAGGCTGAAGGAAAGTTGGTAACGAATACGACGACAATGATGAGTTATGCAGTGACAACATTATTGTTATACCCTCTACGCGGAAGTCAGGTTTTCTCGCGTTCGCCTGCTCGCGATTCATCCCCCTTGCCACGTGAACATAGAACAGGGTGTTGTGGATGCTCGTCAGCTGGTATTGTCTCGTTAATTAAACGGATAAGCTGGTCCAGACCGGCGCAGAACGGCCAGGGAAGACGAGAGGAAACTCGTGAATGTATGATGCTGCGACAGTGAACTCTCTCTCTCTCTCTCTCTCTCTCTCTCTCTCTCTCTCTCTCTCTCTCACTTTTCTCAACAGCCAAAGCATCGAGAAACGCGTCATGTTCTCTTGGTAGTCGAACAAAGCGACGGAAACGCGTCTTTGACGTACTTTGACACATGTTTCCGTATTTGCGTAACTTTGCCAACGTGTCTCTCTGTTACGAGTCTATGCTCGTGTAATTACACGGTTCAGACATGCAGAGACGTTATACGATACACGCTTGAATGTACAAGGACGAGGGTTGACGAACGGACAGACGCGCGACGATAACAAAAGTTGGAGTAGGCACTTGTTTTTCACCCCAGCAGCAAACTCGAAAACAACTATTCTTCCCAAGCGAAAATGATGGAAAACATTCAACGTGTGATGAGTCAAGTTGGACGCAGGCAGATGGACAGACATGTCAAGCACCATATGGACGAATTGATACTTTCGCTTCATTCGCGTCCTGCAGTATATTTTTTTAATGCTAACACATCGTTGACTTTATATTCGTAGTTGCTCGTCTCACCGTGACAAGCTCATCACCGAGTTGCGGTTTAACGATTTTTCATCGTGTGTTTCTACACCAAGATTGTTTTTGTGCAACATTAAGACAGTCCAGTCGCTTCACAGTAGTCATACCACTGATCAAACTTGAGACTTGCATAATTGACATTTTCAACATATACTAAAAAAAATAATTTTCAATAACTGAAGATTTTCACGTGTTAACAATGTAATGTTGAGTCCCAATCGAAAATGATAAGTAAATTCTGAAAATTAAGTATGTTTTTGTATGGAGTATTTGAGAGATTGTGTAAAAATTTCACGAGCATTAGGAAGCATAGCAACCGGAAGTTGGGTTTTTGTGTGTCGTCTCAGAATTTCTTTGCAAAAATACTCAATTTGGATTTTTTTTCTTCTGTGTAATTAAGTCGATAAACGACTCTGAAGTCTTACAGAAATAATTTTTGAAATATCGAGTGGAGTTAGAAAAGAAAATTTGAAATCCCTTGGAAAAAAAAGAAAAAAAAAGGAAAAAAAAAAAATCCAGTAGGAAATCGAAAATACTGAACTTCTGCTCCACCGTATTAAATATTTATACTCTTTTGTTTTTGACTTAACTGGACTGAAAATTTTTTCATAGAAGCGAGCTTTTTGTTCTATTAATATCGCTGCTTTTGGAGTCACGTCGTAAATACTGCTAAAAGCAATGTGTGTGTATAATGTGGAAATGGAAGAGGGAGCTGGTTTTCGTGAAGGTGGAGGAGCAGGGTTGAAGGTTGTAAACGGCAACTGGACACGAAATATCGAC
Source organism: Hyposoter dolosus (assembly GCA_963921915.1). Classification (NCBI taxonomy): domain Eukaryota; kingdom Metazoa; phylum Arthropoda; class Insecta; order Hymenoptera; family Ichneumonidae; genus Hyposoter; species Hyposoter dolosus. The sequence goes on from OY998130.1 coordinate 1,392,819, forward strand.
GTTGATTAATGCGCTTTGTGTGGTGAACTGGGAGAACGTAACGTTGAATACTCCGATTCCCTCGTTTCTCTCAGATCTCTCGCGAGATCCAAGTTTTAGGGCTTTGAATGAGGGAAATTTATAGTTAACAGAGGCTCGATTAAGGGTCGGCCTTTCATAGGCGAGGTTGTAAATTTAACACGAGATTCCAAACACCAGATTTAATGCTCGAAGAGAAAATCTCTTCGTGTTATTGCGTCTCGATTTTTCAGTCTAACGAATAACACGAAATTTTCATTATCCTCGCTTTGTAACAGGATCCTGTTAAGGAGGTTGGCTACATACGACAATTTTTTTCAAATTTTTCGTCTTCATAGTTGTCGAATAATTGGAGTTCACAATATGCAAAACATATTCCTATATATATATCTGAATCCTATGCTTATGCGTGTAAACTCTAGTGTCGAATAACTCGAAAACTATGTAGAAGAAAAATCTCAAAAAATTTGTATATTAATTTTTAATACTAAAGAATATACTCACCAAATTTCATTAAATTCTAATAATTTAGAATTTTCCTACGCTTTTAACATGGCAACATTGTTGTGTGTAAGCCAACCTCCTTAACCGAGAATCAAAAATGTCTATCGTGCCAGATGACCAAGCAGTTTGGTCGCGCCTGCTCGGCTTAACGATTCCACAAATCTCAACGTCCTTTTATCGCTCGAAATATCACTCTGAATATTCCATGCTCTTGTAGAACGTCCTTAAGGTCTTATATTCGGTCATCATACATAATTAATTATAGTACCAGTAAGAGATCGTTACCAAGATTGAAGGGACCCCATATATATGTATGGAGATTGTGAACGATAGAAAGACTTTGATTTAGTGGAGCTCCCATGTCGAGTGATCTTAGTTGAGCCTCTCTGCTTGTGAGCAGTTGGTACATAGTTTGATATAAAAGCAGCTACGTGATGTCTCTTGAGGGTTACAACGTCCGTCTCGTTAGGGTGACACGAAGATTGGGGATGAAGCAACGTTCGAAAGGAGAGAATATGAGATGGAAGTTGGAAAAGGTGGGAGGGAGGATATGGCGTAAAAAGGAGAAGAGCGAGGAAGAAGAAAGAGGAAGCAGGACATGAAAGGGAAAAAGGAATAAAAGTGGTGGAATTTTTTTGAATTTGACGTTGAGCTTTTCAGCGAAAGAAAAAAGGAACCGGAAACTCGAGCATCATTCCGGAGCGTCTTCTCAATTTCTTTACTCGCTCCCTTGTCGTATTACAGCCTCTCGCCAGAACCACCACTTCGAAACATTAATTATCCACGTTCTGTCCAACGTAGCCCGGAAGTTTGACGCATTCCAGAAGCAAATTTACTTCCATAAAGTAACGAGAGAACGCTGAATATATTAATGGAAATTTTAACACTTTTAGTTTTTTTCTGCCTCCCACAGAATCTCGTGCATTCTTCGAAATGAATTATCGTACTCTTGAGAGAAAAAAAAAACTCACTGAACAAAATGATGGAAACGGAATTTTTCTTTTTCCTTTTATTCACCAGCAAAAATCGACAAGTTGGCAATCTGAATAAATCGGATTTCAATTGGGTTTGATATTATTGATGTTTCGAAGAGAAGAAAAAAAAATTGACCATTTTTAACAAAGTTTTTCTCCACTCACGATTTAAAATCCCGACGAAAATGGAAAAATTTCGAATTATTTGTTCGGTTAATGATTCAGTCGGTGGATGAAAATTGATTGAAAATTCGGCGTGTGGAAAAGGCGTACGTGATGGGGTACAAAAAGTTAGATAATTAAATCGTGGCTCAGTGAAATTTTGTTTGTTTACTTAATTAATATGATGCTTCCAAGCGACGCTCGTCGATTATTTATTTTAAAAGCTGCATCACTGATTACAGCACGACAAACAAACAAAATCCGAGTAAAATGAAACTGAATAAATCAGTTCATCCGATGAAAATTTGCCATTGATGAGAAATCGTTTTTTCCACTCTCAATTACTCCTCGTGATTGGAGTATATGCGATGAAAATCCCCAAAGCTATTGAGTTAACGAGAAAAACGTTCACAGAATAGATAATACGAAAACTTTTTTAATCAATGTAATCGAAGTTTTGTACGTGCGTGCCCAATGGTCAATGCTCGTGGCAGAATTTTCTGGAGTAGGCTATACGAATCCTAGAGACAAATCATTTCTTACGAATGTCGCATTTCGAGAGATGCAATTGTGCTCACGTTTTCCTCATAGAGAAAGCTGTGTAACGGTGAAATTTTTTTTTTTCCAGTTTTCAATGTCAATGTGCTTAAAATGTCCCAAAACATCGAAAAACCATATTTAGAAAAATTGTCCTAATGTGTGTATGTTCTGGCACTACAAAATTCAAACGTTCATAACTCGAGAACGGTTTGAGCTACAGGGCTCCCGTTTTGCACAGATGTTAATCTGCACAATCTCTTAATTCTCTGAGAATTTTTTTGGAATTGCTAAAAAAATACGAATTCTAGGGCATTTTGAAATTTTCAAAAAAAAGGTGTCGACGCTCTAACTTTCGCAAATTTTAAGATTCGTTACTAATTTTTTTTTTATGGATAGAGTATGGGAAAGTTGGTATTGAATTTGGGAAATATCGATTGAACGGTTAAAATTCGATGATTTTTCGAATTTTACGAAAATCTGTGTTTTTTAAAGAATCGTCCAACCGCTCTAATTACTGCAAATTTTGTAAAATATTGTGTACGAGTCTGTACTTTCTCTTTACTTTCTAGAAACGTGGTCAAAATGATATAATTAATATGCAAATACAAAAAATGGTGTAAATTGAAATTTGCAATTGCTGATGAAAAAACTTGAATCTGACAGATCCAAGAATTTATGGACGATTTTCTCAGTGCTAGAAATTTCGTATATTTTTCAATTACATATAATGACGATGGCACGTCATGTCCGTTTTGTAAAAGCCCAGTCTCGCTCACAACAGAAAAAGAAGAAAAAGCGAATACAAAAAGAATAAGAAACATGTGGCAAGAGGAAAAGAGAGAAGAAGAATTATCACAGCCGTTAGGTCCTTTCGGTTAATTAAAACTTTTCGCATATCCGGGCTGGTATTCTCCGGCGAAGGACATGGTAAACGTCTCGGACGAGGTTATAACAGACAACCCACGAGGTTGTATCGCGCTGTAACCACTCAGTGATATACGTTGGGCCGGCCTCTCACCGTTGCTGCGAGTAGTACGAAGCGACGAATGGTCGGCCATACGCCCACACACAGTTGGAACGAGAATTTTTGAAGAAAGGAGCGAGAGAATTGGCGAAAAAGGGAGCGAGGTAGAGGAAAGGTTCGAGCTTGGTAACAGCTCTCTATACTTGGCTTCGGGTGCTGCCTGAAAATGAGGTTAAACGAGAAATGAGAAAAGGAGAGGCGCGGGCCTTTGCCGTGTCATCGTTACTCAAAAACTGTGATGAAAAAAAAAGGAGCAATTTTTGCAGATGGTAAACTCTATGTGGCAGGAGATGCGAGAACGAATAATCAAGCCCACATATATTTACACGCAAAAAGGAAACATCCTCTTATGGGAAAAGGATAATCTCGCTTTGAAATTATTCAGAGAATGCATAAAATTGTGCTCAAGAACAAAAAGAAATAATAAATTCTCTGGTGGAATGAATTCCATGAAAATTCAAAACTCCCGCAATGAAAACAAAATTTTGTTGGAAAAGATCGATATTTTGTTGGATATCGACTGAAAGTTTTTTGTTGTTGTTAATAATCCCAAAGAATCATTGCAGCAAGAAATATTGTAGAAAGTCTCTCCGGAAAGCAAATTTTCGTCGTTCCAATCGTGAATTTTGCTGACAGTTCCGTCAGCAAAAAGTTCCGTCAAAAATACTGCCAAAATAACGAAAATTTTGAAATTTCCCGAAAATTATTGGTTTACCGTGTTCAACAAAATATCGACGTTTTTCAACAAAATTTCATTTACAGTGCGAGCCCGAATGAAAAAGTTGTTTTTTTCTGCTCAGCTTAACCCTTCGTGGTCACACTTCCGCCCCCGATCTCGGTAGGGTTGATTCTACCCAGTCCATTTTTGAACTCGCATTGTGACCAGTCTATCGGCCCGAGAATTCTCAAAAAATTACTAAACATCCTTTAGACATTCCAGTTTAGATACGAAAAACTTTCCTGAAAGAAATCGAAGGCAACCATATTTTTTAAAATGCAGAATGAAGAAAACAAACGGGAAAAAAAAGTTTTTTCACTAAAATAATCGTCACTTTGTGGATTTTCAATATTTTCGCCTAAAATTTGGACCTGATATTCATCAGATCTGGTTCTTTGGTGAAAAAAATAGTACGATAGTGCGCGTTTAAAAAAACATATTTATTCCATTATTGGAAGTGGGTCGATTTTAGAGTAGTTGTTAGAGATTTTAGTGTCAGCTTCAAACTTTCATTAGATGGCGATTATATCCCCATTCAATAGCCACGGTGACCATGAAGGGTTAAGTATATACATTCCGTCAACAGTTGAAACGATAAAATATATTTAACCACCTGTTTCCCAACCCAAATGTAGCTGAACGTCTACAAGACAAAATACAAACAATCCCAGAGAATTCGATTCGATTTAATCAACCAAAAATGTCATAAATATTCGATGACTCAATCCCCGGGTCAATGATATTACAAACTTTTCCAAGCTCTCCATCGTCCCGGTTGGTTAGATTCTCGTCGCTCGATTCCACAGATCGTCTTGTATTTCGTAAGAAAACGAGCGAAGGGAGATGGAAAAAGCGAGGAAAAGAAAGAAAAAAAAAAACAAAAAAAACATGAACCAGTAAGTACACGAGGGACCATCGGCGACGACGATGTCGGCGACGGGAAAGAATCAATTACTTAAGAGATATAGCTCGACCAATGTGTATATATATTTATCACATACACCCACTCGCTCGAGAAGCCTCAATCGCGAAGCATCGCCCCATTCGATTGGATCGTGCTCCCGAAAAATTGTCAACCATTTTCCGCAAACTACGTCGAGCCATACACATGCTCCAGCACAGCAGCGATGACCCATCAACCACCCTTGCCTCCTCGCCGCACTACCTCCCCGAGGGAAAAGTCTTTAACCAGAATTCCGTTCCGCAAACTCGATTCCTACTTCCCGAAGCTAATTTCCACTATCCACAGCTTTTTTTCAATCCGCACCAGTTAACTTGATCAATTGGGTGAAGCTCTCGATATATTGGTGTGTGTACACAATTTCATTTGGGACCAATTTTCCAGTACCTAATTAACTCGCAAGCTTCCTATCAAAACTTGAGCTTTTACATTTCCACAATAACTCTCATTATTGCAAGTTTTACAGTGAGAAAAGAGTTTTTTTTTTTTTTTTTATTTACTGAGGCTTTGGAAAAATGTTGTTAATTTAAAAAACTGTTTAGTTTGATGAATAATCAATTCTATTTTTTGCTCTGGATTTTCTTCATATTTTAAATTTCAAACAATTACGAATAATGATTTTAAGGATGTTGAGTCCCAAATCGCAAATGATGAGAAAATTCTGAAAATTTGGAATCTTTTTGTATGAAGTATTTCACGACCATTAACAAGCTCGTTGTTGAACAATTAACATCGATAAATTGAATGTAGCCAAATTTAGTTTTACGGAAACTGGTACAACTTTGCGATAAGTTTTTTATGACCTCTCAATTTTTTAATATCTACAATCAACTGAAAGCAACGGAAACAAAACCAAGTTTATTGATGAATATTTTTTGTAATTGTTTGAAAAATTGTTTTTAACAAAATGTTAATTTTTTAATAACGCGCTTTCTAATCGTCGTGAAATTTTTACAGGACCTGTTAAATACTTTATACAAAAACATACTAAATTTTTAGAATTTTCTTATTTTTTATTTCAAGCCTCAAGGTGGTTAAAGTAATGATGACAGAATTCTTAAAATTTGAAATGTTTTTACATTAAGTATTCAGGAGGTCATGTAAAAATTTCACGACGATTAAGAAACTATTTATTGAACAATTAACATTAACAAGTTTCCTAGGTACTCAATATCCTTAATAACTGTAAAATCTCAATGAGCACGACAACAAAATGATATTTTTTTCTATTTTCATTCACAATTGGATGAAATAACGATTACCAACTCCTCCAGAAAGTGGCATTACAGGAAAAAAACTGTAAATTTCAAAGTTCATTTTTTTTTTTTCGTGTACCTTATTCTCACTTTTGGAGCTTTGTGGCCATTTTTTTTTTTTGTTGAAGAGAGTAATAGGATCACTCAGTCGACGGGATAGAAAGGGTAAAAAAAAGCTTGTGCTAAAATATGGACGTTCATTAGTGTGGATAACTTGATAAAGTCTACATTTCGCAATATAAATGGGCACTTTATGCAATTTTTTTTCGTTCCTTTTACGATTTTTCGAATAACTTGTTTTTGCATATTTTACGATTCCTGTCTTCAGTGTTCTCTTTATGAAACGTAATTAAGTTTTTATTTTAGCTATGGCGAGCTCGCAGCGTTGCTGCGACTATGCAACATGGCTTTTGCCAATGATGAAAATCTCTCTGTCAGTTCACGTTATTGTATATATTCCTGAACGATGTTCTTGAAAATTGAATCCCCGTAGAAAGTAACGTGATGATATTTTTGAAATTCACAATAATTAGTTTGTTCCGGCAATGCATTAACTATACGCTTTTGAACATTGAAATTCTACTTCCATTCACGATCGACGATAAATAACCGTGTTACGCAGTTTACGTACAGAAATAAAATTTTTATTTTTTTTTTTTTTATTTTTTTTTTTTTTTTTTATGGAAAACGTTGGGGTCGAGCTTTTGGAAACTGGGCTTTGGAACTTGTAGGAACTTTGAAAAGGTATGAGAAAAAGCCTGCTGACGTACAAGCCTCTGTTGTAGCCGAGGATCCTCCTTAACGAACTTCCACGTTAGTGGATTTTTTCAATGCTGTAAGTACGAAGTGTGTAAAAAGAGATGATTGGCTCAGAAAGTTGGAAAAGCCTCACCGTCACGTTCCTGAATGTGCGTAAGATAAAAATTCGTGATTAAGACCGTGAGGCGTCTGGTCAAGATAAATTAATCGTGAGGAATATTGAGAAGATTGAAGGAAAAAAAAAATGAGTATAAAAATAATACGGAATAATCCCTGGAGGAAAAACGTCGGATTAGCTGTATATTCCATTACGAAACTCTGCTGGCAACATAATTGATCAATCTTCCTTGTACATGGAATCCTCCAACTTTTATACAGTATCCTAAATTACTCGCATACCCTCAGGGACGACGAAAAGAACTTGAAGTGAATACACACATGACATCCAATTAGCAAACGTGAAGGAAAAAATCACGTAAATCACTTTTGTGAGCCGTCGTAAGACGCTCATCAGATTCGTCATCTGTTACTCGCTCCCAAGACTCGTGTCTTCGTTCTGTTGGAAAGATCAACTCATCAATATTCAGTGTCATATGATTTTGTTGTTTGCAGGATGGGGGAAATATTGAGTTTCCTTTTCCTTTTTCTACGATAAGGTTTCGATGAAAAAAAAATATCGACCTTCCTTTCGTAGGTCCACGTCGTCAATTCCGAATTCGGTACCTTTCCATTTTTCTTCTTTAACCCTTAGTGATCACACTGGGTTGATTCTACCTAGTCTATTTTTGAACCCGCATTGTGACCAGTCTATCGGCCCGAAAATTCTCAAAAAATTACTGAACATTCTTTAGACATTCCAGTTTAGATACGAAAAACTTTCCTGAAAGAAATCGAAGGCAAACGTATTTTTTAAAATGCAGAATGAAGAAAATCAACGGGAAAAAAAGTTTTTTCACTAAAATAATCGTCACTTGGTGGATTTTCAATATTTTTGCCTAAAATTTGGACCTGATATTCATCGGATCTGGTTCTTTTGGGAAAAAAATAGTAGAATAGCGCGAGTTTCAAAAAACATATTTATTCCATTATTGGAAGTGGGTTGATTTAATAGTAGTTAGAGATTTTAGCGTTGGCTTCAAACTATCGTTAAATGGCGATTGTAGCCCCAATCAATACTGGGTAGATTCTACCCAGAGTGTCGACGAAGGCTTAAAATAGTTAATCAGGTCCTTGTCACAATTACGACGAAAATTGCGGTCACCTAATTTCTTCATCGACGAAAAAATCGTCATCGAGCGAGCTGCACACTGGACAGATCCATCCGAACACCATGAATGACGGAGACCTTGGTCTATGGCGAATAAAGCAAGACTTGCACTCCGGAGTCACAATAAAGTAAGTAGACGAATTCTCGGGGATAAACTCGGTGCAAGATTCACTTCTCCATCCGCAGAAGTTTACTTTTGCTGTTGTTATATAGCAACACCGCAACTGCTATCATGTATGTCCCGACAGTACGAAATAGGAAGAGAGAGTCAGGGAATGCGATAGTCAGACGAAGAGGGAGACGAAAACATGAGTTGCGAGAATACACACAACAAAGCTCGCAGAAAACAGAACGAAATATGAGACCGGTCTCGGTTAAGCCAAGGGCTTATGCTCCTCCAACAAGAATACAGAGTGTCACATGCAGAGCTCACACAAGAAAGGAAGAAATACAGTCATCCAAGGAGAGGAAGCGAGGAAAAACAAAGATTCGAGAGAGCGAGAGAGAGAGCGAGAGAGAGAGAGAGAGAGAGAGAGCGTGAAGCAGGCGTAATAGTTCTGCCAGCAAATCCCAAAACTGCTGAGGGTTTTCGAACATATTTTCTGTCAGCATCCATTTCTGCGAATAAAAAACTGTCCCTTTTAGCCCGGGCCTGGCATTCGGCACTACGAATATTTTGGCAAGAACTGGGCCAACGAAGAGCGACGTTCGGTGGAAAGCTCCAAAGAAATCTTACGTTGTCAACTTTTCTCTGTCCCTCGCGATTGTGACACACATAAAACTTTTCCAAACGCAATTAAGGGGGAAAAAAATGGAGGTGCACACGCGACACACAATTTTGCCAACAGAAATGAAGTAGAAAAGCGATAAAAAAAAAAAATCGTTTGCAGGGAGGACATCAGAATCCACAAGGCAATGGAATCACTCAAAAACCAATATAATGGACGCGGCGAAGGAGAGCACGTTCGTGTGTTTCAGTAATGAGAAAACTTTCGATTCTATCGGCTTTTGAACCTCTGCGGACTTTCCTCGAGCTGGTGAGAGGTTGGGAATTCGTGATAGAAGAGAAGGAGGAAAGTAATGTGTCGTTGTCCCTTTTTCCAATGAGCCAGTATCCTAGCAAATTGGAAGGAATAAAAAACCGAAGAAAATTGGATCTACAATTTTTTTCTCTTTTTCAAATTTCATTTCTCTTTGCTTGTCTTTGTAAACATTTGGAAAAACTATTACATGCAGCGTCGCTCGGAGCAGGTCACCATCAGGCTCGACCGACTGCTCCGAGACAGAAACTCTTAGCAAAGCCACTGTACTTCAATCTATGATTTATTGCCGAGCAATAACCACCACTCTCCACGCAAAGACGAGCCAACAACTTTTCAAATTTGTTTTATTACGTACACGTGGCTTTTTTCAACCCTCTTCGCGAGTGAGAGACGCGACGTGACAAGGAAAAAGTAGCAACTTTTTTTTAAGTTACTTTTTGCAAGTGTAATGCCTTTATCGAAAGTGCTCCCCTCAAATGGGTTTTGAGGCAAGGTTTAAATTCGTTTTTCGAGGTTAATGTTGAGAAATTTTCTCTACCAAGTAGGCGAAAAATCCAACACGTAGTATAACGACATTTTGTCGTAAGGTCAAAAGTACCTCAAGGAATATCATTGCTCGATTGTTTTTTTTTTTTTTTTTTTTTTTTTTATTTACACCTTAAAGTTCGAAGCTTCATTGGTGGCAGTCGTTGGTATTTTTTAACTCACGTCAGCCAAAAATAGATTTCAAGAACATACTCGTTAAGGTACTACTTTCGGTTCAACTGGTTTTTATTTACAATGATTAGAAAAGATAAGAAAAGGATCCAGTGAAATTTTCAAGAGGCTACAGAGAAGCAGAAAAAAGATACTCGCATTGGTAATTTCATGAATTTAACATCGATTTCATAAATTTTATTGTATTTTACAATGAAAACTATGATTTCTCCGAAGAATTGATAAGAATTTATTGTAAAATACAATGAAACCTGAGATTTCTCATAAAACTCAATGTCAAATGTATCGAAACAACCAATGCGAATATATTTTTTCTGGTTCTCTGTAGCCTCTTGAAATTTTGACTGGATCTTTTTCTAATCATAATCCACAACTCCACCAAATTTTATCAAATCCTAAACGCTATTTCTAAAACCAACCTTACGAGGAAAAATCTGCATAAAAAAAAAAAACGTCGTACGAAAAGAAATTCACTTGTTAGCGACTCTGGTCGTGGGTATCCCGCGATATGAGAGTACCGGCTTGATAAGCGGTGTGCCTTTCCAACCGCGAGAAAAGAACGATATAGCTATGAGGACGCGGTCGATAAGCGTCGGGACGCCCAACCAAGACCCAACAACGAACAGATCGGAAACTGTTAACAGTGTGCGGCTGTTTATTTGTGTATACGTGTGCATACGCTATCCTCATACACTGCAGCCCAACAAATACATACTTGTACAAAAGTGTGCAGCTCACAAGTTGAACACACATATATATAACCTGCTGCTGCAGCTTGTACGCGAACAAGCCCCACGACTTTCACGCTCGTGTTGGCAACAACTACGATAGTCCGGAAGTGGACAGCTGTGGTAATAGCCTCGATGTTATACCCATTGGCTCGTAGAATCCACTCGGAGGGTGTTCGAGAGAGAGAGAGAGAGAGAGAGAGTGAGAAAGACAGAGATGGAGATAAAACTATCCCTTCGCTATCACCTCGGCAGCCCACCAAACCCAGTAACACACCGCCACAACTTTCTGACAGACGAGTAGAAATGGACACTGAAAATTTGTAAGCACTTTCGGCAATTCCACTTGAACCATCGATATCGTAGGTTTATCGAAATTTCAAGCCTCGATAAAATGGGAATATACTGATTTTTTCACACTGCAATGAAAATTTTGTTGGAAAAGATCGATATTTTGTTGGATACGTTCGACTAAACGTTTTTTTTTTTAATAATCCCAAAAATTGTGTCATTACAGCAAATTTTAGTCGTTCGAATCGTAAATTTCGCTGACAATTCCGTTAGAAACCAAACATACTGCCAGGATAACGAAAATTTTGAAATTATCCAAAAATATTTGATTTATCATGTTCAACAAAATATCGACCATTTTTAATAAAATTTCATTTCAATCGGTGAAAACTCCCAAGAATCGTGTACCCGATGTGACGAATTTTAATGGCAAAGATTAAACTGAAGTTTCGTTGAAAAACAATTAACGTCACGTGAGCAAATTTCAAACTGCACGAACGAGAGTAATTAGAATTATTTTTTGAAATAAAACGAAATAGCAATGGTTGCTTTTTTTTTTTTGCTGTTTTGATTTTTTTCTTCCAACGCCTTTCTTCGAAATGGAGCAATCCAAGGACCGATGTCGAAAGGATTCGGTCAACTTGTTCGCCTATATAATGGATCGAGCCCACTGAGAGGGTAAGAGCCAAGTGGATGGGCAGCTCCGGTTTCGATAGGAAAACAAGGAATAAAAATAAGAAATGATCGTTTCTCTCAATCGATTTTTGTGTATACATTCGTACAGATCACCACAATGGCTTTTACATTGAGATTTCCGAGGTTTTTCGTATCTGTACTGCTTAATACCCTCCGGTGCTTTCTTTGCCCAGCTTTTTCGTTCTACATGTCCGCGAGATCGAATACACACGATAAATGTCGAAGCGTAGAAATGCATGGACCGAAAATAGATAATGATCCGCGCATTGTCAGATCGATGGAATTACGTGAATTGAGAGTTGAGGAAGACGTTGGTCGAGCGACACAAAAAATTCGGATTGGAACAAGTTTCGAGTTTGCAACGATATTTCCTCGATGCTACTTGGTACGAATGGAGGAGGTTGGCTACACACAACAATGTTGCCATATTAAAAGAATAGGAAAATTCTAAATGATTAGAATTTAATGAAATTTGGTGAGTATATTCTTTAGTATTAAATATGAATCTACAAATTTTTTAAACACTGAGAAAATAAATTTGTTGAATCAAAAAATTTCAATTTGTTCGCTACAATTTTGTTGATTTAAAAAAAGTAATGTTGCGGTGAACACATATGTAGTTGAGGGAATAACTTAGGTGATCAAAAGAATCAATTTATCCTGATGCAGTCGTTCAGTTGCTTAAACACCTTTAGACGTTTATTGTGACCGAATGAAGTCGTTTGAATAACAAAATCGAACTCTGGTTGACTAAATGTTTGATTGATTTGAGAGATTAAGAAAAAAAAATACCGTGCGTTCCGTTTAACAAAACTTTCAGTTGTATAAATTAAATCATCAGTTTGATCAACTTTTGAGCTGTTGGGTGGACCAACTGTGGGTTGGAAGTTATGGGTTGCCTATTTTTGGGCAGTTGAAATAACTGAATTCTTTTGCAAAATGAACAAAATATTTTCTTCGCCCTCCGTGACTGTGGGATTTGTTGATTCAACACAAATTTTGTTGTATCAACAAATTTATTTTCTCAATGTAAGATTTATCTTCTACATATTCTTCGAGTAATTGAACAATAGAGTTTACATGTATAAGCATAGGATTCATATATATAAACTTTTGCATATTGTAAAGGCCAATTATTCGACAACTATGTAAACGAAAAATTTGAAAAAAATGGTATCATCGTAATTGATGCCAAAGAATGTTATCACGAAATTTTATTAAATTCTTATCATATTGTCATATGTAGCCAACCTCTTTAACGCGAAAAGAAAAAATTCCACGTGCCCGTTTCAACGGAAATGAATAATGGCGAAATGAATGTCGACCCGAAGTTTTAAACGACAAAAAATTTCTCAACAATTCAAAGATCATGCAATCCGTTGAATTTCTCGATGTGTATACTTTTTGAATTTTCATTAAATTCGTTTATCTCGATGCCTCGATGCCCCGGTTCCCTTTTTTCGTTTTCACATTCTTTGAGTTGGTTTCCCAGGGGTAAAATGCGCTCATGCAGTCGGATTAACTCTCGGATGAACGTCAAACGTGTTTTCCCGTTTGCCAAACAAAGAAGAGATGGAAAAGGTAGAGATTCCTGCATTCCTGTGTCTGTGTGAGTCTCTGTGTCTGTGTGGCCGTGCGGAAAAAAGACGGGGAGCAAACAGGCGATGAACTTTCCCTCGAAAAGTTTGAAAACGTGCAGCTGGGCGATGAGAAATATACTCAAGTGTCTGTGTGTATACACACACGCACACGCACACGCACACTTCTATATCCAAGTTTTTTATTCTGACTTCGGGATCTCTCGCCCCCGGCGACTTTGCCGATGTCTCGAGAAAACTCTCACTACTTCCCTCCGACGACTTCCTTCATTCTCCCGTTTCGTCTTCCACACAACCCTCGAGCTCCATCTTCATAGGTTCACCTATATATCGCGCCTTCCCGATCGCAATAAATTTCCTACTTCTTCGCCAAAACCATTTTCACCATTGTCTGTGGACTAAGGGAGAGCTGTAAAGTAAAATTGTATAGGCATAAATCCCGATAAAGAGAAAGACGTCTATACACCGACGACGACGACGACGACGACGACGACGACGACGACGAGAAAAGTAAAAAGAGTTTGAATCTTAAGCTGGACACGATTTCCAGGATATACCCTCGAACATAAAAACTGCCGTACGTGTCCTCTGTGACTTTCGGCCAATTGTTATCGATAGAAAATAAAACAAATGATATTTTTATCGGGGACAATATTTTGAAAATGCAGATTGAGGCGATCGGTCCATCTTTTTCTAAATTGATGGAAAGAGGCTCGAAATTTTTGCAATATGATTGGATGCACTTTTATTTTATTGTGAAAGGAATACCTTAATCAATACTTAACTGAATAATTTTTGGTGTAAAAGATCGAAAGATTTTTTTTTTGGCAATTTTATTAATTTGTACTGTCGATACCTCAGTCTCTGTGGAGAATGAGAAGGCAGAAAAGAAACAGAACGAATGGGAAAAAAAACGATGGGATGGTAACAGCCACGGGCTTCTAATGTACGAAGGAAAGAGAAAAAGCTTCGGCCACCCCACGCCACGGAGAAAGTTAGTTAACCGGCTAGGTCCGTCAATTCGATCAAAAAGCTATCAAGCTTTTCTCGATGAATGGCCGGGGGTTAGATGAACCAGGAAACGTGGCAAGGCACACCATCCCTGGCTTGATGCACGACACTGGTTTCTCTTGTTCCCGAACTGTCATGATGAGTCGGAGGTGTCATACGACGACGAGATGAGAACGAAAAAAAAGCTCGAGGAGAAAAACTTGGATGTACCGAAAAGACATTGTTACGCTGAGAAGGTAATGAAAGCTTTTCCAAGAAACTTGTGGACGGGGAGGGAGTGGGAAGAATAGAAATATAGAGAATTGAGAGACTGACAAATCGAAGAAAAGAAAATGCTCAAAACATTTTTACAAAAGTGATGAAGTTTAAATGTTGAAAAAACACGATGCTCAAATCTTCCTCTATGAGGAACTATTATTTTTATTTTGGCTCCCTCATAGTGCATCTTGAGCATCTTGAGGAAGCAATTTGCAAATTTCAATTTGCACCGTTTTTTTTAATTGCATTTAAATTATATAATTTCAACAAGTTTTCTAAAAAGTAAAGAGGAAGCACGGACTTGTACACAATATCTTAGAAATTTTGCAAAAATGAAAGCGGTTAGACGATTTTTCGAAAAACTCAGATTTTGGTGAAATTCGAAAAATCATAAAATTTAAACCGTTCAAACGATATTTTCCAAATTCAATACCAACCTTCCTATTAAGATACTCTATTTATAAAAAAAAAATTGTCAACAAATCTTAAAATTTCCGGAAGTTGGAGCGGTGACACCCTTTTTTTGAAAATTTCAAAATTCCGTAGAATTCATTTTTTTTTTTTAATATTTGGTCGACTGACACGTGGCAGCAGCTGCGAGGCTCATCAACATTGGCTCGATCCGGGAATACGATAGCAAATAGCGCCGAAAATATTTTTCGGAACATTTAGACCTCCACGAGAAAAGCTCGTGACTGCTGTTCGGATGATCAAAGTTTTAAGTGAAGCTGACACTCCCACTTTCGAAGGAATTGAATTTTCTAAGGGGAAGAAAATCAAGCAACCAACGTTTTTGTGAATCGTGAAAAACTCACAAATCGAAATGCAATGGAAAGCAGTCGTTGAGGAATCGTACAAGAAGGGACTCTGTCCGAAAACGTGAAATTCAGGAACAATGAAGAGAAGAAGCTCGAGAGAATCGAAAAGCTCCCAGACATGGACTAATGAGGAATGGGGCAGTCTAGAAACGTAGGGACATGACACTAGGGCCAGGCCTTAATCTATGACCCGTTGAGGTCGATCTCACTTGCTGTTAATCTACCCAAAAGACACACATCCATGGATTCGCAAATTCCGATGGGCACGTGCATCATGCAGACAGACTGGGAGGTATCACTCAGTCGTTAATTGCGCAACTGGCGTTGCGCATTAATCAGCCGAGGCAGGGAATTCGTGAAGATAGTCAAGAGCACCCGGAAACATATACGTTGATAGTTGCAACGCAAGTTGGTGAATACGCGAAGAGCACGAGTGCGTTGTTATTCAACAGACGCCGCCGAGGGGTGGCGCCCTGGTCGAATGGAGCAGCAAGAGTCAGAGTGGGAACTTGGCAAGAGCGATGTGAGAATGACACTGATGTCACGAGTCTTCACCATGCAGATGCTCTCGAAGCCAGGCGTCAAAACTCCACATGCATGAACCACCCTTTATGATAAGTAGGATACGGATGTAAAATCCACCAATATCTTGGTTGCCTCGGCTTGTAATATTTCAGGGATAGAGCTCGCAGAGATCTTGGTCTGTCGCGTTCTCCTCGTTCGTGCGAGTTAAGCTGCTCTTGCCAAACAATACGAGGCTCTGCCAGATGTACTATCTTCGTGTTTGTGTGTAATAGAGCAGGCAAGTTGGAATAATGAGTGAGTGACATACATAGATGACTCGTGTAGCCGATCTGACGTGATATAGTGGCATGTCCACGCATTTCGTTGATTCTCATACTCGCCTTTATACCCACTGATCGGTGTGGATTCATGGCTGCGACTTGTCTCCTGGTACCATCGTATACCTTCAATCTTCTTCTTCCTGATTATGGATAAAACTGTGTGTCACAGTCAAGACTGGCAGTATTAAAGGACTTGGCAGAAACCTTCTTTACATGACGCTTATTATGGGTGGAGTAATCACATCTTGTTCCACTCGCGTTTATCAAGTCGAAACCTGGTCCACACGAGTCAGAATTCTCCGACTAAGAAAAACTACCCAGCAGAAATGATGGAACGGTGGATTGAACAAAGGCTTTAGAGAATTCAATTTTGACATGAAATGCAAGACAGTTCGAAGGTCGCTTGAGCCTCAGGGTTCATTCTGATGTTAGATGTTCCCTGATATCATCATAGAGTCACTGTTGCCATTTGGAGAGTTAATTGAAGGAAATGTTGCGTCAGTATGGACGAACACAGAGTCTGTTAATACTCGTGTATTACATGCACTTTGGATAGAATGTGTTCTGGTGGATGCTTGTTACCATTGCCGTTAGTGGGCCACATGGTACCAGCGAGAGAGCCTCTTCATGAGACTGGAAATCCCAGATCAGGATATTATACTGATACAGTTGTATTCGCAGTGCAGTAACGCTTCCATTACTCATATGATATAACAGGCTGTACACGCTTGTAGTGGTAATCTCTATAGGATAGCTCTTTCGACGTCTCTCAACCCAACCACAACACCCACACAACTCGAAACTAGCAACCTGCCTCTGTGGCCAGAGCCACAACTTTTAATCCTCTCGCCACCACATGGAAGACCTCGCGATGCCCCTGTGGTACTATTCCGAGTGGAATGGGCCGGTGTTTGTCGGACCCAATGTGGACAACGCTCCTGGCATTTACTTTTCTATCCTTCCATATGCAGCATGTACGCCGAATCTGTCGTTTTAACAAAAATGTGTGTGCCACGTAACACAAGCCTTTTTCCTTCCCAGATAATCAAATAAATTTATATTTTTGTGATACTTGGAACGCTGTCCAACTGCCTACTTTTTGATCAACTGCTTTTAAGGGAAAACTTTTTTTTCACCCGTACTCTCGATACTTGGCTCCGAGAGCTCAAGGGACTCGTTAATTTGGAAAGCACGGAATATGCCACAGCGAGTATGGGCGAAAAAACGAGACTGTAGGGTGAAGGAAACTACGTAATGTGAAACGTTCAGTGATTGGCAACATGAGGATACGGTGCTCTCCCTAGTTACGTCACTGTTCCATTGCTATGGTGACTACCACATCGAAGTTTACCATTCTTTCATTAAGTCTCAACAGCCAAACGCAAGCAACTACAGAAATTCTTCAACTCGCTCTACTTCGAAATTCAACTTACATTTTTTTTCTTTATAATTTCGTATCACTGAAAATTCATCGACAGAATAATAGTCAGAAGAACGGAACTGTACCCAAAAACTTTACTCGATAGGCCAAAGACTGCACCTTCCTTCTCGCCTTCATTCAACTCCCTCTCGAGGTACGCGAGAAATATGCGAAATTTTTGTTCCCTACCTGTGGCCACTTGCGCGATCCAACATAAATTTTCTCAAACGAGACAGAGTTATGGAGCAAGCTCGTACCCTTCGAGCTTCTACGCCTATTTGCGGTTGTGCTTTTCGTACCGGTACTTGAAACAAGATGGAAATTACGGTGAAATAAAGAATCTACGTAAAACAGCGAATCAGGGATCTTGACACTAGGAATTTTAAATGTAACCTTGATAAATTATGCCAATCCAAAATATTCATCATTCACGTTTAACAGGCAAATAATCCGCAACAGCAATAGCTACAGGGTCTGATGCTTCTAACCCCATGGTTTCCCATGAAAACATTGCCATCTGTATTGGCCACGTTTTCCAGGGTTTCTCATAGCCCTGCTCCGTCCACAACGATTGGATGGGCTCGTTAAAACCGTCAAAGGTCTCGATTTGTATAAATAATCGACAAAGGCGAGCAAAGTTTGTTGAAAACAAACATCTGCTCGCAGAATCTAGGGCTATAAATGCTTCAAAGGAGTCACAGATTTAAAACCATCACTTTACAACGTAACAAGGTGTTTTCACAAGTGGAACTACTGTTTTATTGATTCTTGGAGAATACAGGGAACAAGATATTTTTAACACGACAATGATTGCTACAAAGCATCGACGGATCTGCTCATGAAAAATATTTCATCCACATTCCGTTGAATTTTAAGTATTGAAGTAGCTCCAATGCTCTTCAAGAACGAAATACATTGAAACAGATCCTCTGGTCAGCTGCTTCAGATGATAAAACTCTGAGGCGTACAACGTTGAATCAAAATACTGATCCAGTGGGGTTTTTTTTTTATTTGTCATTTGACGCGATGTCACAAATATCCCATGTACGAGGCTTCGTGGTTAGTCGGTGGTAGAAAAGGATGAACCTTCGCGCCCTAAAGTACAAAACTTGATCGCCACAGTGTGTGGCGTCCTAGATGAATCCCCAGGAGAAATCACTCGTGTCGTTGCTTGGCCGAGACTGTTCGTGTGAGAGGAATAAGCGAGATCAACATTCAGTAACTTCCAAGAAATACTATTTTTCTCGAAGGAATTGTTACGGACTTTCATTCTTACGAAGCCCTGTCTGCAAGCAGGCTTTCGTAGACTTGTCACAAGGTGATACCTATCGCGCGCTTGCTTGCGAGACGGAAAAAAAAAACAAGTACTCATTTCCGAGGATGCTTTCCGCGGTAATACCGCAAATCTTGTGTCTGTTTTTTTTTGTTTCAAGAAAACTCGAACTTCCAAACTTTCATGAAGTTTTGTGAATCCATGTAATTTTCGCCGGAGATTCCAAAAGTCTCACAAGACCAACTCGCTTTTTTTTTTATTGGCGATTTTTGAAACGCCATCGAAATGACGATGAAGTCTACGATTTCATTTGAAACCGATCACCTAATTAGATTGTCGCTTATTAGCTCGATGATGGTGTCATTACTATAGTGACAAAAATCGATGAAAATAGTAACTGAGGCATCTACACAGAGATAAAAATTAAATTTAAATTGAATTTAAATTTTTAACTTTATAAAATTTAATTAAATTAAATTTTGTGATACAGCAAGAAAAATTTAATCGTGCTGGCAGTTCTCATCACGTTTATTAGAAAGCACGGTAATTTTTCCCAGAAATCCACTGATGAATTTAATTAGCAGTGACGAAATTTGGATGGTGATGAATGATTTCTGTCTAAACCAAATTAAAACATTGAAGAAAAAAACATCGCACCCAATGAGCTGCGTGCTTTTACGAAAAAAACGAGAAAATTGAGAATTTTTCGTCGAAGGGAATAAAATCACGAATGATGCGAAGAATGAATTCGTATCGTGCGAGCAGTCATTCACAATACGGATTACGATCGAAGTGATTT
The DNA here is from genome assembly GCA_963921915.1 of Hyposoter dolosus. Lineage (NCBI taxonomy): Eukaryota > Metazoa > Arthropoda > Insecta > Hymenoptera > Ichneumonidae > Hyposoter > Hyposoter dolosus. Next base: position 1,412,499 of record OY998130.1, read on the forward strand.
GAAATGTGATCTCCTTAACCTGAAATCTGACCCGGAGCTCGAAGAGCCGATTGCATTTTTCTATGGAAATTGAAAATCGAAACAAACTAGTGGTGGGACGTTTGCTTTATGAAGCAAGAAATTTAAAGCTTTCCGAACGATCTTCCCCGTTTCATTGTGCTCGAGGGTTGAGGTTTCCATCTCATCCTACAAGAATTGCATCGGCCAAGTCAATGCCCCCGAACTTTTACGCTCGATATCACAGAAAGTCCGTCTGATCGAGCAACGAGAGCAGCATCCCTATTTCATCTCATATCTCTCTTCGCCCCTTTTCTCTCTCGGCGCTTATATCCTCGCTACTTCATAGTTAAGTACTCGCTTGATCCTCGAATATTGGGGACTCGGAAGGTGGCACTAGTGCCACCGAAACTTGGCGTTCCTCTCATGGCCAAGGTTGTGTACGAAGAAATAAAAAAACGACGCACATTGAAAACAAAATTGTGTTGGAAAAGATGGAAATTTTGTTGGATACGTTCGACTAAACGTTTTTTTTGAAAAATCCCAAAAATTGTATCTAAGCAGCAAGAAATATTTTAGAAAGTCTCTTCGGAAGCGAATTTTTGTCGTTCCAATCGTAAATTTTGCTGACAATCCCGTTAGAATCCAAATATACTGCGAAAATAATGAAAAATTTGAATTTATCCAAAAATATTTAGTTTACCGTGTTCAACAAAATATCGACGATTTTTAACAAAATTTCATTTCCGCAGTGCAGCCAGAGACATAGGAAATGCTGGGGAGAAAATGATCAAAATTCTAGTCTGATTAGCTGCAATGTATCAATGGCGTTTGGCTTCTTTCTCCAGACACTCGTCCAACGAATCCAATCAACCATACAACTTTCTCCCTCGGTTCTCCCGTTTATAATCCTTTTACCGCATTTTTGACTAATTTTTTACCTCCAAGCAAAATTCCCCAGACTCGCGTGATGCTGCATTAAAAAACGTAAAGAATGAGCCCAAGTCAAACCGCTTTCGTTAAATTTTACCGGAGAAATGAATTTTTCAAAATTGGGCTCATGCATGACCCCAGGTTTTCCGAATAGGTTAAAAAAAAAATAAGGTTACCGTTCTAGGATTAAAATAAAATAGATTTTTCATGCATATGAGATTTTTCACAATTGAGGGAAACAATTTATAAAATCGATTCGAACAATTCCCACATTCGTTTCGCACACGTTTCATTCCTGATTTGCATAATTTTCAATCGATAGAAATTTCATCATGTCGAGCATCGATCAGTTTCTATTTATTTTTTCATTCAAGTAGAAAACTTATCAATGTTTGTGCAATGTTAAAGTTAAATAATCTTTATGGTCAAAATCCAAATAGAAATGGATAAAGAGTGTTATTGAACGGGCAGAATCAATCGAGAAATACATATGAAACGACGAATTCTCTTTCCGGACAAACACTGCCACTTTTATAGCTCTCAATGGAATGCCCCGTGTATTTATACATAGGTACACAGTGTATTTTGTACACATAGAAATGGAAGCTCGGGACGATGGTTACGAGGAGGGTAGAGAGAGGAAGGAACGTCTGGAACGCTCGCTCGAAGGGTGGAAAGCAGTGGGAAAGAACATTTTCCATCTTTCTCGCTCTCCATTCCACTCTCGTCTGGTGGAGACCAACCCAACCTGATATTTACCTGAGCGACCTCGCGACAACGATTCCCGACCCTCGCAGCGAGGCAACAAAACAACCCCTGACTTTCCCCTCGACGCATCCTCACATTTGCTTCTACAATCTCTCGAGTAAACATTGACGTAAATACTGCATTGAGGAATGAACGTTGAACCGTGTCGAACAATGACCATTTCGCGTTACGTTTTTATCCTCCACCGAGTCAATACCGTAAAAACCAATTTGTCGATAAATTAAAATTTCATAATCAATTATATGGACGAAGATCAGAAAGACTAACCGGCCCACTTTAAGGACGTTGTATGGCGACGGTGAAATCTAAATTTTTGTTTTCAGTTTTTCTTACATACAAAATGGTTCATTAAAAAAAGTTGTTACAAATTGACTAAAGAACAACATCCTCTAAATCCAAAATTGTCCAAGGAAATCTGTATTTTTTATACAATAAAAAAAATTTCGAAAAAATTTAACGACCAATTTTTTTGAAAAACTAAATAAAGCTTCTTCGTTGTTACATAAAAGTGTATGCAAAGTTTCAAGAGGCTTCACCATTTAGAAATCGAAATATTTAATGTTGAAAATTGCAACTTTTAATACACGCTCTTATGAGAAACTACTGAAAATGGTGATTTTTATAAATAAATATCTCTACATGGTGAAAGTTCTTAAAATTGCGCGAGCTATTAGACATCACTATTCTCTTTGTGTAGTGAAAATTTAAAGGAATTCTATCGATAGAAAATTTAGCATACAACGTTCTAAATGTTTGACCATGATCTGCTCGAATTTAACAGGAAATCCGTTAATTTATGTACGCACGAAAAATAGCCATAAATAAAAGAGAATTATAATAAAAGATGTAAGATGAAACTACGCAGTTATCCGATACTTCCGAGTTTTTTTTTATGCCACAGTGTGAGCCAGAACGCGAGGGGTATATCGAAAGCTCAACAAACGCAGAGGGTGAAGACGAGACTGTGTATACATGTATAAATATAAATACACACATAGGCGTGTGTATAACTGTTGGCCGAGGAAAGGTAGGCCATCGAAATCGATGGGCCTCTGCGGCGACCTCGAGCCTTATAATACGCACACATACACGTGCTGCATACACATACAGTGACATACACAGATGTAACTGGCTCAGGCTAGAAGTAATATCTCGGGTTTCGTTGCGCGTTTGCTGCAACACACGACGTACACAGAGGCCGCAAACCTCTCGTCTTGCTCACTCGCGCTTTCATCCCAAGTACCACCAATGATAAAACGTTTCGCAGCCACCGAGAATGTTGCTGATGTTATTTTTCGATGTCTCTTACTTTATATTGAAATCTCTTGTTCTTTTCATTTTCTTTCTTTCTATTCGTTGTTGTGTCGTGGTTCTTGGTTCCAAAAACGTTTCCGCTGGATTTTAATGTCTCTAACTTTCTATGGAACCTCTTCCTCTTTTCTCCAAAACATTCTCTTCCTTTCTCACCGTTTCTTTTCCGTTATTAATATTTTAACAACTTAAATCCTTTTCTAAATCCGTTTTCTCGTTTTTTATCGTTTTATCGCATTTTTGAATAATTTTTTCACTTCAAGCGAAATTGCTTCAGGCTCACGTGATCCTGCATTAAAAAACGAAAAGAATGAGCCCAAGTTGAACCCTTTTCGTTGAATTTTACCGGAGATATGAATTTTTCAAAAATGGGGTCATTTATGACCCCAGGTTACCGGAATAGGTAAAAAAGAATAAGGTTACCGTTCTAGGGTTAATTACGCTCTTTATTAAGTACCTCGTTCGCAGTCAGCCGTCTAATTTGTCGTTTCGTATTTCTTCATATTGATAATCCTCAAATCTAACGTTCGTTGTCTTCAGGTTTATGCTAAATATGCAAAAATGTGATCCATCATTTTCAGTCACGTTTCATCAGAAAATTAAAGTATTTCATGTGCTTCGAGACTTTGTTTTTTGCTTTCGAACTCAAACACGTTGAACAAACTTTCGGATAAACATCTCATTGACACAGAATTATAAATTTTATTGAAAAACGTTATCCAAGTCATCGAGCCCACTGGAAATGAATCCAATCGTTCCAATTGGTGTTTTTTCTTTTTTTAACGTAAATAAAGATGCTGGGTTTGAATAATTCCCTCTGCACGGTCTGTTGACCGCGTGGAAACAGATTCACTGCATTTTTGACCAACAAATCCCATAAACGTTTGAGTTCAAGGAGAATTTCTATTTTAATTCAAAAGTCACAAAAAGCATATTTTCAATGGTCTGAAGAGATTGGTCATTTCTTTTGTGACAGTAAGCAGAGATTTTCAGATTTTCAGATTTACGTCTGAGGAAAAACGAGGTCACATTCGTGTTCCCAAAACAGGTCAAACTTTACGTGACGTCTCTTTGACCTTGAACAATGTTGATAGGAAGCCAGGAATATAATTGGGCAATGAAAAAAGTGCGCATTTGAAAAAACACATTCACGTGTTTCTGGCAGTCGATAATTTTCATGTTATTCGACATCAAATCGCAAAATAACTACAAAATTTGTAGAAAAAGAATGACGTTTCTGGCGATTGTATCGAACGAGAGTGATTACCAGATACGGATCAAAATTTATTCTGTATAGTTATAAAAAATGGCTGACTACGTCGTATTGCACTGAAAATGAAATTTTGTTAAAAATCGTCGATATTTTGTTGAACACGGTAAACTAAATATTTTTGGATAATTTCAAAATTTTCGTTATTTTGGCAGTATATTTGGTTTCCAATGGAATCGTCAGCAAAATTTACGATTGGAAGGAAAAAAATTAGCTTCCGAAGAGACTTTCTAAAATATTTCTTGCTGCAATGACAGAATTTTTGGGAATATTCAAAAAAAACGTTTAGTCGAAAGTATCGAACAAAATATCGATCTTTTCCAACAAAATTTTGTTTTCAGTGTGGAGATGATAATTGACTCGCGGTATGGAAACGACAAAAAAGTGTGAAATTCAATTTTATGAAAAATTGAAAATTTATATTTCGTTCAACGAACAAAACGACTCTCGTGAGCTCTCGTATTCATACAGACACAACCGTGAGCCTTGGCAGTCTAGGAATCGACCACCGGGGTTGCGTCACATTAATGACGTCGCGTTGAAAAAAAAAAAGTAACTTCAAATATTTAACCTTGACTTTTTTTTCGAAAGGTCACAAAATCCAATTTCTATTTCATAAAAACCGTTTACACCTCAATCAACCGTTCAAATTATTTGAAAAAATTCTCTCAATCAGACATTTTGTTCCCGGACAAATTAAGGGAATAAAAAAAAAAAAAAACACACATTCTTCACAAAAAACAGGAAATAGTCTGCACGTACGGAGGTTTTAGAGGGACGTGAACTTCCGATAACCGATGCTCGTGTTTCGTTCTCCGAGAGCAGTATTTCGATCAAACATTGAAAAGAGTTCGAGGATATAAATATGTCGAGTTACGTACTAAGGGTTCACTGAAACTAAAATTTTGTTGAAAAAGCTGGATATTTTGTTCGATACGTTCGACTAAACGTTTTTATGAATAATCCCAAAAATTGTGTCATTGCAGAAAGAAATATTTTAGAAAGTCTCTTCGAAAGCAAATTTGAGTCGTTCCACTCGTAAATTTCGCTGACAATTCCGTTAGAAACCAAATATACAACCAAAAATTTTTAAATCATCCAAAAATATTTAGTTTACCGTATTCAACAAAATATCGACGATTTTCAACAAAATTTCATTTCCAGTGTTCGAAAATATATATCAGTTGATGAGAAAGCTTCGAAATATCCAGATAAGAGTAAAATACAACTCTATACCCAAGACACACGCATGAATTCGATATACACGTACACTGACGCTGAGAGAGAGAGACACACATAGAGATATACTCCCATATACATACGTAGCTATATATATGGATAGCTATACTCCACAAATTTTTCTATATAGATATAAAGCATGCCCATTTTTTGACTTACCTTGATACGGTGTGACAACAACGGAGCAGCAAACAGCAAATAGATTCTCGTCCTCAGTGTTTTCTTCTTCCTTACTGCTGGACTGTCTTTTGCGTTAACAGATTTTCTTGTACAATCTGAGCCTGGCGTTCGCCTGGTGTGTTTACTCGTATGTTATTTAAAAAACAGTTCACGACGACGGTGTCGGTGTTTTCAATGTCTTTGCTCGTTTTCACCTGGTCGAACTGTTGCTGTCTATTTTTATGTCTGTATATATGTATATATATATATATTTTTTACATGTATATACGTGCGTGTGTGTGTGCAGTGTGGTTTTTGGCTTTTTTTGTATGTTTTCGTATTTTAAATCTTGTCGATTTCGTAGGTCCGGTAGGTTTTTTTTTATCAAACTTAACGCGAGCTGCTTGTTTCTGTATCACGAGAGGGAGGCTGGTTGGCCAATGACAGGAAAAAAAGGGGTGATTTTAAACGTGTTCGTTTTTCTGACGTGTGTCTCGAGGAGAGATCGAAGTCTCGTGGCAAACGGTTGTGGACTGAGTGAACCCGAGTTCAGACTGAGCGGTGGAGGTTTTCCCTGTGGCGCCGGTGGCGCCGCAAGGGGGAGCGGAGAGCTTTCCATCGATCCGCGTGCGGGGGGTTGAGGGCTTTGTGCCGCCGAGCCTCGAGCGCGCGCGCCTCCATCATTTCCTCTATCCCCACATCCTCTCGCCGCTCATCCTTACCCACGCTGTACTACTACTGCTGCCCTTCCCTCACCCTTTCCCTGCGATTCCTCCGACATGCCTGCCCCCCCCCCCCCCCCCCCCCCCCACCCCCCGCGAACTATTCAACGCGCGTACGCTATTGCCAACGCGGGCTTGTGGGGCTCGCAAGGGATCGCACGCTCTGCACAACGCATCACTATGTTTTTACTCACACCACCTACCCCTACATCTTCCTACCCCTACCGTCCGCTATGACGCTGACTACTACCACTCGCCCGACTGCCGCTTCTACTTGCAAAGACCGCGAGAGCCCCTCGAGTGGGGAGAATGGAAAGTTGTCTCATGGTACTGCTCTGCTTGCAAGTTCGGCGCCGAAGAAGGCGGGGCTAAGAGTATACAAGTATAGTTTCCCGCTCATTATATAAATACGTGTGTCTATATGCACATCGATATATATGCGAACGCATGTGCACGTACTTATACACAAATTGTCACGTCCCTTAAAGTTATAGAGACGGAGAAAGGAGAGCCAAGACCCAAATATCTCAAACAAGTTCATTAAGGATGATCGATGAATTTGAGTGGTCCAAGAAAAAGGGTTGAAAATTTTTGTAGGTGTAAATAAACATGTACTGAATCGATGTGCCAAATTTTGATATTATTTACCATCTAGCTTGGCAGTAATTAATTATTGAATCTCCAGTGTTTTTGGACACTTATCTCCACCAGGATAGAATACACACTAGGACATTTTTTCTAGATATGATTGTTTCGATGTTTTGGGACATTTTAAGCACATTGACATTGAAAACTGAAAAAAAAAAAAAAATTTCACATAGCTTCCTCTATGAGAAAGCATAATAAGAATGAATAAGAAAAGTTGTCATTGACAAGTACGTATTAATGTGTATCAACGAATATATAAGAGCCAACGAATGGAGGAAGATGTCAGAGTCCAAGCTCTCATAGATCCAGTAATGTGGAGAGATGCTCGAGACCGGAAATTACGTAATTTCCTAGCGTTTCGTGAAACGAGACGTCGGGTAAAATCTGTACTCGAAGCTTTGTACCAATGAAGAAATACGTGTGTAGAGCTTGACAGGAAAACGTTTGAGACGGTATAGCAATGTGTACACATGGCATACGCGTCGTTGGTACGACGAATCAATTACCACGTGAATTCCTACACGATAACAACAGCATGGAAAATCCCTCCGCGATATATACATGTATTTTTGATCCTCTGTATGGCCAGTAGTAATAGAGAATCGTTTGACCAATTTTCCGCATTGGTTGGTTGAACTTGAACGTCCATAGCAGGTGAAAAGAGCAACGAAGCGTACTAGAGGAATAACAAAAGATTTACCGAGTGTAAAATACAAGTTCCTGTCAAGCAAGGGATTAGAAAACCAAAAAGAATTATTTACGAAACCAACATTTATGGTTATTTTTTATTTCGCCATTTTATACTTATATTTTTTTTTCATATTTTTATATTTTTATATTTTTTATAATTTTTATATTTTTTATTTTGTACTATTGACAGTTTTGTCGATCACATTGATCGATGTTGCTGATGCCTCACTGGAGAGTGTGACGTCAAAAATATCGATGTCGTGACCCTGAAATAACGACAATCGGTGTCTTTGACAAATGTCAATTGTACAGAGTCCTGGAAACTCCGAATACGGTCCAAGTTCGTATTTTATTCTGCAATGGGGTTTTCTCTGTTATGCTAGTCGGTGATTCTCATGTGCGGAATCCCCCGGTATATGTACATAGCTCATATTGCGCACAGACAAAGCTCGCACTGTGTTTGGCTTATGGGGGAGTGTTACGGGATCACGTTCGTTGCGGGAGCGACGAGGAAGTGGAGATTCGTGTTAGCACCTTAGGCACTATTCCTGTGATACCCAACCCCGTAGTATTATCTCCATCGTGGTAAGCATATTATAGAGTCAACCACGCAGTCTCAAACTGGCGATATTTTTGGAGAAATGAATGAGAAAGGTGACTCGCTATTTTCGATTGAAAATAATATTTCGACCATGCCCATTGTGTGAACCGGGAAATTCGTTAAGTGGGATTACTGCTGAGACCCTTTAACCCTTCAACGACCACGCCTCGATCTGAATTGCTCAAAATCATTAGGCTCGGGATTTTGCTAAGCAGGGAAGGTTGAATATGAATATTTGTATTTTTGGATCTCAGCAAATTTGATGCTGATATTTTGGCAGACTCCAACTCGAACAATCAGTGTGAATCAATGAAAAATCTTTAAAATCGTCCAGCAAACCTTTCTTCACACAATTTCATCGAAAAATTCTTCGAAAATATCAATATTTTTGATTCCTCATAAAGGAAGCTATGTGAGGGTGAATTTTTTTTTTTTTTTTACAGTTTTCAATGTCAATGTGTTTAAAATTTCCCAAAACATCGAAAAATCATATCTAGAAAAAATGTCCGGATGAGTGTGTGTGTGTGTATGATGTGGCACTGCAAAATTCAAAAGTTTATAACTCGAGATGTTAATCTATAGGAGCTCTTCATTCTCTGAGAACTTTGTTGGCATTGTTAAAAAAATACGAATTCTACAGCATTTTGAAATTGTCAAAAAAAGGGTGTCGACGCTCTGCGAGGTTGAAATTTTTAAATATTTTGTTCCGAAAATGTTGAGTCAAAATTTGCTTTTTAATGGAGGATCACGGGAGCCTGGGGCAGTGTTGCTGCAAGTCCAAAAAATTAATGAAAAATGCGGTAAAACGATAAAAAACGGGAGAACGTAGGTCGAAATGGCGCGAGATTTAAAGTCACCCGGGGTCGTTTTTGACCCCAGGTAACCGTTCTAGGGTTAAGGGAGCATCCTTCGAAGAAATGTCTTGATATCGATAACTTGGGAGCCCCGTTGAAAATAATGGGAGAAGAGGAACACGGGGTTGTGATCTATCCTGTGATTGTCAATTTTAAATAATTAAATAAAACACGAATAGCGAAAACTTGTTCTCATAACCCCTGTGTGCAAGAGGCTATTAATTATACGGATAATCACGATCTGATTGCCTCCGCCTCCAAGTCCTGTTCTCCCTCTCCGAGTTCTCCGCGTTTTCTCTCTGGTATAGATATAATAGGGGGTCCAGGCCAAAAGCCAGAGACGCGATGTCTCTGCTTATACATAGTCTCGATATGTCTCGGTGTATACCGATGTATACACTACTCCGTAGCTTCATATTAATTAACTGTGCTAGACAACCGAGTTTCCGGGACGGCCGCGCGTCTCCTGCTTCTGCTGTTGCCTCCTCTACGTCTTGACTACTTCCGAGGAATACGACCAAGAGAGCAGCTCTCCGTCAGAGCAACGAGCAAGAACACGAGATACACTGGCAGCAGCAATCGTCCCAGTCTACGGGATCCTTCCTCTGGTTATACAACTATGACCAGATATAATAGGATTGCCAGTAGATCCTGTCGCTAAATCGATCAGTGACGAACAACTCGTATCGCATCCCAAGAGAACATCTGCTTCGAAGTCTATTTCCGCATTGTTATTATTATCTCGATCCTCCACGTGGTCAATGTTCCGTATCTACTTAGATGTCGCTCTTGGACGATGGGTATACGGGGCGAGTGTTTGGCCTGAGTGATCAAGACCTGGCCCAAAGGAGACTGGGCTGAGGTCAATACTTGGTTGGGTGGCCGCTCGGCTATGCGATGGCTTGCTCGCATCAGCAATCGCTGAGTACGAGACAATCCAGAAAAATCTAGAAATTTCTGTTTTAAAAAATGGCCAGCTGAATCGGTTGGGTTTTATAAAGTTTCCCTGGCCCTTTCGGCCTTCGTGCGAATAGTTCCTTGAGAGAGGGACGAAAACAGAAGAAATGATGACTCCTGAAAATCCGTGGGGGTATTTGCATGAGAAGAAACATGGAAAAGGTTTTGAGGAATTCTTTAACCATTCGTGGTCACTGTGAGTAGAATCCAACCAGTGACCACCTTTCGGCGTAAATATCTACTAGTTCCCGGTATTGAAGGGAACTATCATCGCCATCTAACGATAGTTTGAAGTGTCTTCTATCATCAAGTGAATCTCTGACATCTGCTCTAAAATCAACCCACTTCCAATAATGGAATAAATATGTTTTTTTAAACGCGCGCTATCCTACTATTTTTTTCACAAAAGCACCAGATCTGATGAATATCAGGTGCAAATTTTAGGCAAAAATATTGAAAATCCACAAAGTGACGATTATTTTAGTGAAAAAACTTTTTTTTCCCGTTTGTTTTCTTCATTCTGCATTTTAAAAAATATGTTTGCCTTCGATTTCTTTCAGGAAAGTTTTTCGTATCTAAACTGGAATGTCTAAAGGATGTTCAGTAATTTTTTGAAAATTTTTGGGCTGATAGACTGGTCACAATGCTGGTTCAAAAATAGACTGGGTAGAATCAAGCCAGTGTGACCACCGAGATCGGTGGCGGAAGGGTCACCACGAAGGGTTAATTTGGGTTTATTCTTTCAATTTTCGTGACCTTGAAATATGCTAATATCGTCAATTAGTTAATCCATGAATAAGCGACGTAAAAATGATTTACTTGTTCGTCGTTTACAGCCAACACACATCGACCTCCTTTCTCTCAGTGTGCGGCACGTGTGCATGAATCATTCATACATTTGTACGATTTTCCCGGAGAAAAACAAACACGGAGTTTGAGTTTCACGCTTTTGTTGAAAGAATTCGATCCTTACGTGCGGACTGGTTAATCATTTGGAAGAAAAGAAAACTTCTCGTTTTCTCCATTCCTAATTCCGTTGTAAATGTGCATTCTATGTAAAAAAAAAAAATCTTTAGTGTAATTCACATTTGTTTATAGAGATGGAATCTTTTCTGACCGATTTTCGCGTTAGTGCATGCGATTTTTCTTTTCTCATTACAAAGAAGGAATTCATTATTGTGGTCACAGTAATAACGGAATTCTTCATTGATGGATCGTGACGCAGCGTTTCCGAAAAAAATGAACATTTTATATGAAAAACTTACCAGCCAATGAATTTGACTTCGATTCGACGAGATCTCGACGCTTGTTACGAATCTCTGCTCCTTAGTCAAAACAGAGTATTCGAAAAATTTTTTTTGGGACAAATTTTTACTTTTGCCTTGTTGGAGTTGCTAGGAAAATACGAATTCTGCGGCATTTTGAAATTTTCAAAAAAAGGGTGTCGACGCTCTAGCTTCCGCAAATTTTAAGATTTATTACTAATTTTTTTTTTATCAATAGAGTATCATAATAGGAAGGTTGTTATTGAATTTGGGAAACATCGGTTGAACGGTTTAAATTTTATAATTTTTCGAATTGTACGAAAATCTTAATTTTTCGAAAAATTTTTTAACCGCTTTATTTTTTGAAAACGTTGAAATATATCGTGTAGAAGTCTGTACTTTCTCTTTTATTTCTAGAAAATTTTTCAAAATTACATCATTTAAATGCAAATACAAAAACAAAAACGCTGCAAATTGAAATTTGCAAATTGCTTCCTCAAGATGCTCACGATGCTCAAAGCTTCCTCTATGAAGAAGCCAAAATCAAAATAGAGAAAGATTTGAGTATCGTGCATCTTGAGCATCTTGAGGAAGCAATTTGCAAATTTCAAAATTTTCTTTTTGTTTGATTGAAGCGTCTCACAGTTAGAATCTCTCTTACAAATCGAAACGATTGATAACTATTCGTGTCTCTTCGTATTAATCTGCCTGTGAAAACATGGAAAGGCCTCTCATTGTATTTTCGAAAAGGAGCATAACATTCTCGACATTAGCATTCAAGAAGAATTCGTCAGAAATATTTGTTTGAAAAATAGGAGCGATATTTCATGAAGTACCATTTATTTTCCGAATGAGAATTCTCGAATTCTGCAGAGTCCTTAATCCACAGACGAAGGCGGGGAAGGGATCCTGGTTCCGGAAAAAAAAAATGGTTCTCTCGGTCGCGCCAACCGTCGCAAAGAGTTTTCAATGACTCTTTCTGAGTTTCTTTTCCCAAGGCACGTGATACGAATTCAAGAAAGAGTGCGTGTGGTACAGCGAGCGAGGAGAGTGCGCGTATGAGATCAGCACGAATCGAGTTGGTATATAGAAACAGCAGGAGTACGAAGATTGCTCGCAGAGAGTGTCTGAGTGGGTTGAGCCATAACTCAGATCAATGTCAAAACGATTCTACGATGGGAATATACACACTGGCATGTATAGCGTGATGATTTCGTGCCGAGGGAAGGAGATAAACACGCCAAAGAGAGCGGAGAAAGTGCAGAGTGAAAGAAACTTCCTTGATCACTCGGCTCCGGATCATTCTTCTTTATTCTCTCAGTGACCGCGATGAAATATTCAATATCCATCCAATGAATCTCTACGTTTAGGAAAGGAAAAAAAAAAATCCTCTCGAATATTAAAATTTACTCGTCTTCTTCCTCGTCCGAGTTATAACTCTCTAAAGGCTTCGATTAAGGAGGTTGGTTACGTGCGACAATATGATGAGAATTTAATAAAATTTTGTAATGTCATTTTTTAGCATCAAATACGATGACACAATTTTTTTCAAATTTTTCGTCTGCTTAGTTGTCGAATAATTGGAGTTTACAATATGCAAAAAATATATATCTGAATGCTATGCTTATGCATGTAAACTCTAGTGTTTCGAATAACTCGAAAACTATGTAGAAGAAAAATTTGAAAAAATTTGTATATTCACATTTAATGCTGAAGAATATACTCAGCAAATTTCATTAATTAATCTTCGAATCCGTCAGCCCACATTGGATTATACTTCGTTTTTAGAAAACTCTTCGTTCTGCATCCGAGAGCCCAACGCTGTTGAAAATTTTCAATAATTCGTTGATTACGATCGAGAAAACTATTTTTAAACAATGTGGAACAGAATTTTTGTCACTTCCAAAATATTTATACACTCGGAATATTTTTACTGATTAAGGAGTAAACATTTTAATTAACCAACAGCGAAGGCATTGATGAAGAGATTTAAAAAAAAAATGTTTCAATTTTTTGATAAATTTATCGAGAATAATGAAATATTTGTTCGATTGTGAAACGACGTGTCTCGATCCTCTAGGAATTTAGAACGTGCTCAAGCAACCGATCAATACGTATTGAATGAAGCAAAAAAAAAAAACGTGAGGCAAGAAGATGGCCAGCAGGAAATAGAACGCGAAGAATTTATCGAACAATCTGTACCGGTTGTGTATTTTATTGATACAACTTAATAAAAACGTGGGAAATGAAAATATTGCACGTGTCTATAGTCGCTGAAGAGAAAAGCGTGGAAATGATAAAGATTATTGTTGAAATTAATTTTCATACTTCGAGGAGTATCAGGAAAAAAAATGAGCACGGTGGAAATGGCTGGACGTGATGTCACGGTTCGTAAGAGATATATGAAAAATTACCATTTCGCTGGTGCTCGTTATAGACACCGCTGAACCCTGCGAGCCTGTAATTAGCAAGAGTTCATACATCAAGATAGATCGTTCTTTAATATACACAACGATTTTACAATTTCCTCGACGCGCTGTCTAGCTCGCGGAATATTTACCGATGCATATCTCTGCAAAATGGGTGAGGATTACATCGGTTTCTAAATATGTTCAATGCCGTGCGCTGAATTTTTTTCTTTCTGTCGATAAAATTAGCTAAACGATTGTTCCAACGCCAATCGAGCTCCTGCAAACATTTTTTTTCCAATTGAAACAAGGACATTTCAGAATTATCATAAGAACTAAGGATCTTGTCGGTTTATCACAATTTTAATCACGTCCAATAATTTCTTTGTGCACTGAAAACAAAATTTTGTTGGAAAAGATGGAAATTTTGTTCGAAACGTTCGACTAAACGTTTTTTTTTAATAATCCTAAAAATTGTGTCATTGCAGCAAGAAATATTCTAGAAAGTCTCTTCGGAAGCGAATTTTTGTCGTTCCAATCGTAAATTTTGCTGACAATTCCGTTAGAAACAAAATATACTGCGAAAATTTTGAAATTATCAAAAAATATTTAGTTTACCGTGTTCAACAAAATATCGACGATTTTTAACAAAATTTTATTTCCATAGTGATTATTTAATAACAGAGACGAAAAATCGTAGCTCATGGCCATTCGAGTCTCGAAAATGTGTCGAATTGCCACCATAGAAACTCCAACTGTAATGAACAATTTTCATTAATTCTCTCATTGAATGAAGCCTCAGAAAGTTACTGCGAGCGAAATTGAACCCGAAACTTGATTTTGTTGAAAAAGTTCGATATTTTCGTGAATACGGTGAACAAAAATATTTTTTGGAAACTAACAAAATATTTGTCGTTCCGAAAGTTATTCCCCAAACGACGGAAATCTTATTACTTTCTAGAAATAATTGGATCGAAGAAGCGACAGAGAAGTTGGAAGATTTTTTTCAAATTATCAATTTTATTTTTCAACAAAAAATCAGCAGTTATCAGAGAAATTTTTTCAAGTTGCATCAACTTTATAATTATTGTCTAAAATCGTTGTAAATGAAAAAACAGCAATTAATAATAAAAAGCATAATTTATGAAATGTTAAAAACGATATGGATGACCATGCACGTTCAACTTGAGTCTATATTTATTTTCTTTAGTGACTTTCACTCACAGTATTCAATGTGTGGATAGAATAAAACTGACAAGCTATATAATGCGTCAAGTATTTCATACACGTGCCATTCACCCACAACGGTCATCAACCTGGCCTGCTGTACAGTTGAAAAAAATCAATCGATAAAGAGAAGAGAAAACAAAATTACGTATATTGTCATTATAACCGTTGCTTCGTTAATATTTATATTCTCTTCAGAAGCTTTCGCATACATCTTGAAAAATGTATTTCTTCTTTTCTGGATATAACGGAAGTTTGACGTAATTATTCATGTAGAGAGGCTCTCTATTTTATCGATACAATACTTTAGACATTCCAATTATTTTTCCTCATGAAAAATAAGTGTAAAAAAAAGCGTATGTATACAAAACATCGATAGGATTTTCAAAAAATTTTCTCGGCTGCTGAAAGTGGAAGAAAATTTTTTTTTTTCCAGTTTTCAATGTCAATGTGCTTAAAATGTTCCAAAACATCGAAAAATCGTGTTTAGAAAAAATGTCCTAATGTGTGTATGTTCTGGCACTGCAAAATTCAAACGTTCATAACTCGAGAACGGTTTGAGCTACAGGGCTCCCGTTTTGCACGGATGTTAATCTATACAAGCTCTTCGTTCTCTGAGAATTTTGTTGAAATTGCTAGAAAAATACGAATTCTACGGAATTTTGAAATTTTCAAAAAAAAGGTGTCGACGCTCTAACTTCCGCAAATTTTAAGATTTATTACTAATGTTTTTTTTTATCAATAGAGTATCATAATGGGGAGGTTGGTATTGAATTTGGGAAATATCGATTGAACGGTTTAAATTTTATGATTTTTCAAATTTTACGAAAAATCGTTTAACCACTTTATTTTTTTTTTATCAGCAACCACGAATATTTGGAGATCATTTTCGTGAGCTCTGAAAGTGCGCTCATGGAATGTGTTCAATGAAAAAATTTCTATAGAAATAAAAAAATGATTTTTTATGCAGTGACTCTCCGACGTCTTAAAAAATGAAAATAATACTTTGGAATATAAAAATTGTATTTAAATGTACAGTCTTAGCACAAAGAGCCTATATAAAAACGAACCACGAGGATCCACCACGAAGCCTGACTAAATTGTAAAAGTTCCATGTCTTATTGCAACTTTGGTGCGAGGGTGAGTTTGGCTTAAACTGTAGCAACCAGAAAAAAAAACAAAAATACAAGGATCTATATATAGATCGAAAGTGGGGCGTAGAGTAAGAACGAATAAGAAGGCTGAAAAAATCGCGACACCATCGCGGCTTCTCTGTATATTACGTAAACATGGAAAAAGTTGTCAAGCCGATCAACGCACGCGATACGGAACGTGTTTAGGGTACGCGCGCCACGAAATAACGAAAGTGAAATGAATAAAAATAGAAACGTCGAAGAAAAAGGAAACGAGAGTCCTCGGGCGATGCTTATCATTAAAAAAAAAGAAAAGAAAAAAAAAGAAAAAAAAAAACACTTTTTTTCGACACCCACATCGAAATGTTTCATTTTTGAGAAATCCTTTTTTTTCGAATTACAGAAATTACAGCAATATAAAGTGTGACACGTTTGGCCACCAATTCGCGAGGGGTCGTTAGTCTTATTGTTATAATTATCGTCACCGCGGTAAATTACATCGAAGGACTCGCAGTAGTTTCAATTAACGCCACCGTGAATTCTTCCTTCGTCCCACCCCGAGGACTTTTCTCTGCCATAATCTATCCTCACCCATTCATTCCTTTCTCGCTCCTTCCTCCCTTTGCTTTCTTACTCTTAACTTTTCTCCATTTGCTCAAGTCGAGAGACGCTAAATTTCGTAGTTACAGAAATTTTAAATTGCTCAGCAATGACGTCTTTCTTCTCTGTAAAGTTGACTTAATTGTGGAAATTTTTATGGCCTAAGGTAATTTGTGCTCTTGGCTCATTTGTGTTTCATTTATACTTGCACGATTCATTCACTCCGTTCATAAATGCAACGCGCTTTGCACTTGCACAATTACATAATTTCTCAATCAGTGCTATAATCATCAATTTTATTTATTTCCAGTTCATTTATTTGCTCGCGTATTACCACGAAAAATTTATAATTAAACGGATCAATGTGTTTATCACACGTTGCAGCTTTGGGACATTGTATGCAAAATTTTCTGTCGATAGAATTCCTTTGAATTTTCACCACACAAAGAAAATCGTGATGTCTAATAGCTCGCGCAATTTTAAGAGCTTTCACCATGTAGAGATATTTATTTATAAAAATCACAATTTCCAGTAGTTTCTCATAGGAGCCTGTGTTAAAAGTTGCAATTTTCAACATAAAATATTTCGATTTCTAAATGGTGAAGCCTCTCAAAACTTTGCATAAACTTTTATGTAGCATCGAAGAAGCTTTATTTAATTTTTCAAAAAAATCGGTCGTTAAATTTTTTCGAAATTTTGTTTATTGTATAAAAAATACAGATTACCTCGGAAAATCTTGAATTTAGAGTATGTTGTTGTTTAGTCAATTTGCAACAACTTTTTTCAATGAATTTGGGCTCGCAAACCATTTTGTATGTAAGAAAAACTGAAAAAAAAAAATTTAGATTTGACCGTCGACGTCACGACGACGAGTAGATCAACAGAGTGATTACACATCTCGAAACGAATAAAAAAATGGCTCAAATAGCTTAATTGCTGCTTCCTAACGAAGACGTTCTTAGTCGAGTGAATCAATTGATTCATGCGATTGAGAAACATTACGAACTCACAGTTCCTTAAACATTTGATGTTTCTTTCCTCTTGCAACGAATACGCTTCTGGAGTTCTGCAATCAGTAAATATATTTCGCAAATTTTCCACGTAGTTGAAAGTTCTACGAAACAAAATTGCTACATTAACAATTCCTTGTTGATTACTACAAAATTCCATTATCAAGTTTATTCTCGTCTCTTCATAAAAGTTGATCGAGAGTGAAAAGCTTCTCGAAGTAAATATGAATGAAGAATCACGAAGATGTAAAAGTTCGTAAATATTAACTTGTTCAATATTTCAAGTAAACAAATAAGAATTTTTATAAAATTGTGTCAAAACTCGATTTTTAAAGAAAACTGAAAAAATCCAAAAGAGATTTTTGGAAAATCGTTGCCACATATCGATTTTCTTTCGACGAAAAATATACACTCGACGATGTTCGAGTACTTTTACAAATTTACAGCAATTGTTTCATTTTCCGTGCATTCATTTTTTCAACTGTCACAAATCGGACGCGTCTCGTGGTCAAACGCGATAATAAATTCTTCTTTTCACATAAACAACCACAAGGGACTCCGACTGTTACAAATGTACGAGTGATTGGCACTCATTGTCAATATATTTGATGCATGCACAGGAAAGTTTGGAATCCAACGTCGCTCGAGGTATTCATGAGAGCTGAGAGTATATTTGCCGAGAAACCATCGCACCGCAGGCCTATAATCTGCCGTATAGAATTGAGTATTCGCTGCGTTACGATTCTGCGGTTGCGTCAAAATATATGGAGAATTATACTCCGCAATCGCATTGTGTCATATAAATATTACATTCGTGCTTACGTTACGTGTTATCCCATACATTAACGTCGATTCTATAAAACTTGCTCGCGATTATCATATTTGTTTTTTCACCTGCAATATTTTCATGCGAGAGTGATATTTTCCAAAATGATCTGAAACGTTGAAATTTCGTATTAAGAAGGAGCATTTTGTGAGGCAAAAAAAACGTCGTACTTTAGGCCGAAACAGTGGTTGATATCTCAACAGTCGTTGAGGATGTTGAGTCCCAATTTCCAAATGATAAAAAAATTCTGAAAAATTGGAACGAAGCATTTTAGAGATCGTGTCAAAATTTTACGACCATTAGGAAGCTCGTTATTGAAAAATTAATATTAATAAATTAAATGTAATCACACGTAGTCTTTTGGAATTTTTCTCTATTTCTGTCTGTTCTATTTTCTAATTTTATTTTCTATTTTCTTCTGTCTAATTTTTGTCTTTGTTTAAAAAATTATTCTTAACGAAATGTTAATTTTTTAATAACGAGCTTCCTAATCGTCGTGAAATTTTTACTCGACCTCTTAAATACTTTATACAAAAACATACTAAATTTTTCGAATTTTCTTATTTTTTATTTCAAGCCTTAAGGTGGTTAAAGTAATGATGACAGAATTCTTAAAATTTGGTATATTTTTACATAAAGTATTCACGAGGTCCTGTACAAATTTCACGACGAATAAGAAGCTATTTATTGAACAATTAACATTTAAAAACTTCATAGGTACCTCCTTTGGTTGAGACATTTCCACGATGTCAGTGAAACTGCATGTGCAATGAAATTCATGCAGAAACGCAATGACCGATATTTATTTTATTTCATTTTTCTCTCCAAGAAATCGAACACTGTGATAAAGGGAAAAAAATGGGATTGGTATCGTAAATTGTGTGACAAGACATACAGCATTTCCAACGTTGCAAGTGCAACGTTTTTCCAGAGCCAGTCATTAGATGCTCGTACAATATCATGTTTTGATTATCGTGAGCCTTTTAAATAGATAAAAGTTGTTTTTTTTACGTGTAAGGCACTTTCCTTGGTTGCGATGGCACGTTCCCACAGCTTGAATACAGCGCGACGAAGGAGCTCCTTCGAGGCGAAGGCGAGCCACTCGACAAAGTCGTGATTCAACTGAAACATAAAAAAACGAGACGTAGCAATAATTATTCATGCTATGACGAGAACAATAAAGGAATATCCAATTTTCATCGGTAATCGATTAGAATTCTTCATTTTTCACATGAAACCACGTGAACAATTGAATTTTCTGATAACAATCGTGACTGGTTTTCACGAGGAAATGAATATGTTTCTTGCCTTCAGTGAAAATGCCTTTTTCCATATTTTCCATTAAACGTTGTTGCACTGAAAATCAAATTTTGTGAAAAAACGTCGATATTTTGACGAGTGCTGAATATTTTTGGATAATTTTGAAAATCTCATCATTTTGACAGTATTTTTTGTTTATAACCGAACTGTCAGCAAAATTCTCGATTGGAACGACCAAAATTTCCTTTTCGAAGAAACTTCCTAAAATATTTTTTGCTGCAATGAAAAAATTTTTGTGATTTTTCAAAAAAAGTTTAGTCGAACGTATCAAAATTTTCTTTTCAATGTGTTGATCCAAAAAAAAGGCGAAAATCACAACTTTTTAAATACGTTTCTTCCATCGTGAAAACAGAGTTTCGAGTATTCTCTTGTTTACTAATTTCGTTAGAAACTAGATTTCGTATCATTAATTAATGTGCGAAAAAAAAAAATGTATTTCGATTACTAAACAAGTTGGAGCTGTGCAAATTTTTCACCTTTGGCCTCATTTCTATGTCGACACAAAATTCACCTTTTTTATGAGTTACATTAACACTGCCTCCACTTTCTCAAAGGTTTTGAGAAAGATTTGCAACTCGGAAGAACCGAATCGAGGATTTGTGACACAGGCCTGTGTATAGAATAATCTTTGCGTTGGCGTCCTCATCTCCGCAATCGTCTTGTTTTCACGTTGCCCGAAGGCATGTTATTAAAAAAAAAAAAAAACAAAATATAAATGAAAAAAAAAAAAAAAACATTAAAAAATTACACTTTCGTGCGTGCGAGGAGATCGCTCTCTCGTGAGCTCGCTCGCGCGAGGCATTCGCACAATTGTACACGGGTCAAGGAGTTCAAGTGAAAGTATTAAATATCAGACAACACACAGAGGTACCTGAGAAGTAAATACGTGTCTGTATAAAACAGTCTCAGCTCCATATATCTATTGACAAAAAGTCTTTGAGGATGTTGTGTCGTTAAATCGAATCAAAAAGATTGCAAGGAAACTTTGAACGTAACGGGGAATTATTAAAAAAAAAAAAAAAAATGCTTATCGGTCTAATCTAAATTTTTCTTTTCAGTTTTTCTTACGTACAAAATGGTTTGCGAGGCGAAGTTGATTAAAAAAAGTTGTTAGAAATTGACTAAAGAACAACATACTCTAAATCCAAGATTTTCTGAGATAATCTGTATTTGTTGTATAATAAAAAAAATTTCGTAAAAATTTAACGAGCGATTTTTTTGAAAAATTAAATAAAGCTTCTTCGATGTTACATAAAAGTTTATGCAAAGTTTTGAGAGGCTTCACCGTTTAGAAATCGAAATATTTAATGTTGAAAAATGCAACTTTTAACACAGGCTTCTATGAGAAACTACTGAAAATTATGATTTTTATAAATAAATATCTCGACTTGTACATGGTGAAACCTCTTAAAATTGGGCGAGCTATTAGATATCACTTTTCTCTTTGCATGGTGCAAATTTGAAGGAATTCTATCGATAGAAAATTCAGCATACAACGTCCTTAAAGGATATTCATGAGAATAATTAAGAACTAATTAATCAATTAACATCTTGTCTTATAAAATTATTTTTCTTTTATCCATCGTACAAGAGCGTTTGGACAAATTAATAAATTTTGTATACGTTAGGACAAACCGTGTCTGGATGAAAGGAAATGAATTTATTTCTCGAGGAAATGAATACTTTGCCTGAAACGAGTAGTGTCCTTAAATGCTCAGAGATATAAACTTCTAAGGATGTTGAAAGATCGCTGAGATGGTTTGCTCGTATCGGAAGATACACACGTTTTTCATTGATTCCCTCGTGTTTTATATTTTTTATGATATTTTTTATGGCCGGTGACTGAATCGAAATTGAAAGTTTGAAAAACTAATTAGAAAGTTGTACAAATGTGTTCGTTCCTACTGCAAACTCCTTTGAATCTTCGTAACTACGTCCATCGGAGAATAATCCCACAATATGTACAAAAATCGATGCTCCTGGAACGAGTTTGAAAAAATTCATTTATTTTGCTTAAAAATTTGGAATCTTTAGAAAAATTTGTATTTTGTACTAAAATAAAAGGTAAATATATATCGCGGCTTTTTTATGAGAAATGTTATCCTCCCCCATGAAACTTCACTTGTCGCAATGCGAGCAACGAGTTTCCGAAGAAAAAGAAAAAATTTCCCATCCTTTTTGGGAAAAGCCCCAATTCTGAATATTTACCATAATAATTGGCAGAAAAAAATTTGGAGCCATTTTTTTCAAAAACCACAATAGTAAATATTTACCAAATATTGCTTTGTTTCTATCTGGCGAAGACAACATCGACGTCGAGACAAAAAGGACCAATAAATGAGACAGACGATTTTTATTACGCTTTGGAGTTATTTTGCTTGGTTTTTTTTTTTTTCCTCTTTCGTTTTTTTTCTTCCTGGCTGAGGGATTATAAAGATTATTACAAATCCGCGGAGAAAGAGACGAATACGAGGAGGTCGAGTTACGCGTCATCAGTCTCGGATTCCCTCTCGTTTTTTTTTTCACATGTATATCCCGCGAGAAATTCTCCCATAGCATCGTGTTATATGCGTTGGCGCACAAGAAGCACACACCTTCCTTGCGCAAGGCCAGCATCGCTCCTTTTTCTTATACACTTGGTTTTTTCTCTCTCGCAATATAATATATAGCACACACAAACTTCGGTGACACGAGTCACTCGAGATTTTTTCTGCCGCGGTAGCACAGTCACACGAAATGTTTTATTGTGTGCCTTTGCTTCAATTTTTAGATTTTTTTTCTCTCTCTCTGCCTCTCGGTTGACTGAAAATAAAATTTTGTTGAAAAAGATGGATATTTTGTTCGATACCTTCGACTAAACGTTTTTTTGAATATTCCCAAAAATTGTGTCGTCGCAGCAAAAAATATTTTAGAAAGTCTCTTCGGAAGCAAATTTTGGTCGTTCCACTCGTTAATTTCGCTGACAATTCCGTTAGAAATCAAATATACTGTCCAAATAACGAAAATTTTGAAATTATTGAAAAATATTTAGTTTACCGTATTCAACAAAATATCGACAATTTAAAAAAAAAATTTTCAAGCGATTAATTACGATTTTTATGCAGTCGAGATAGCAGGAAAATGAACTGTCGATCAATAGCCTTCTAAATATATATCGTAATCACATTATGAGAAGGAGATAGCGCAATTCTCTCGGAAGAAAAGAGCACGTCAACCTTGCTCCGCTAAAACGGTCCAGCGATCTATGGGCTTGCTTGTGTAGCCTCGCGTCACCATCATTTTCTCTCTGTCTCACCAAGTGCTCGTCGACCTGTACAAAATCCATACAATCATTATCCTATTTTTAGTAGCTCGCTTATACAGACTTTATAGACGTTGCACACGCGACAAAACCTCGGATACCGATGCAGATTGATTCTTGTTTACATTTTTATAAATTTCAATCAGAAAATATGAATAATCCACTAAAAACAAAATTTTGTTGAAAAAGATGAATATTTCGTTCGATACGTTCGTCTCAACGTTTTTTTTTTAAATCCTAAAAATTTTCTCATTGCAGCAAGAAATATTCTACACTGAAAATTAAATTATATCAAAAAACTTCGATATTTTGTTCAACACGGTAAACTAAATATTTTGGAATAATTTCAAAACTTTCCTAATTTTGACAATATTTTTTATTTCTAAACTGTCAGCAATATTTACGATTGAAATGACAAAATTTGTGTGATTTTTCAAAAAAAAACGTTTAGTCGAACGTATCCAACAAAATTTTATTTTCAGTGTGCAGCAAAATGTATCTTTTCAAATAAACATAAAGTTCCTTCAGCGCCGGTAACATTTTTCCGGTTTAAAAAAAATGTAAAACTTTGCGATGTATGTGAGTCCTTGAGCGGGTGTTCCGTTATAGAAGTTTGAAAAATCGAGTGATCGATGAGATTCTCAACAGAATTAGGATCGAGAACTGGATCTGGAGGTTGTAAATCTTTTGATGAAAAAAAAAAAAAAAAAAAACATCAAGGTAGAAAAAAATAAACAGAGAGCTTGATTGTAAAACGGGAGGTTTCATTAAAATGACAGTGACGATGACGATATTCCAATCCGGTTTATTTTCCTCGACGGAGAAGATCCAACATTTTGCTTTCTGCATTGCATCTCGACTAGCATGCGCGAGAGTCTTACAGAATCATCATTATCATCATCCTCGCGCGGTCCTTTGCCTGAGATTTCACAACAACAAAGTCCTAGTATGAAACATAATATATAGAGAGAATAGAGCACACTGTTACGACAAGAGAACATAGTGGGTAATACAGGGAATGTCGTTAGTCACGGCGTCGGTTTAATGCTATTACGTTTTGCTTGATGAAAAGGGAATGGAAAAGACGAGCGAGCAACGGCTCAAGTGCGAAACGCCTCTACTTTGTCGTTCACTGACTCCTGGACTCGTTCGGATGTATGTTTAGAACGTCACGAACGTCACGAATAATACGAGAAATAATGAATGCCTAAAGCAATATTGAGTAACAAAAGCGAGATAATAAAATAAACTTAATGAACATTGACTTTACAGAATTGCAGAGAACGACACACGATTTTAGATCAATTAACAAGATATAGAGATCGATGCACAATAAAACGAAAAATATTGTGATACGCTATTTATAACAAAAAAAAAAAAATTAATAATAAATCTCGAAATTTGCGAAAGTTGGCGCGATTTTTTTTGAAAATTTCAAAATGTCGTAGAATTCGTATTTTTCTAGCAATTCCAACAAAATTCTCAGTGAACTGATCGAAACTTTTGTTCCCATTTCCAAACAACGTAATTCGGCAACGAAAGAATTTATAGAAATTTGCGAAAATTAAAACGGTTATACGATTTTTCGAAAAATTCAGATTTTCGTAAAATTTGAAAAATCATAAAATTCAAACCGTTCAATCGATATTTCCCAAATTCAATACCAACCTCCCTATTATGATACTCTATTGATAAAAAAAAAATTAGTAATAAATCTCAAAATTTGCAGAAGTTAGAGCGTCGACACCTTTTTTTTTGAAAATTTTTAACAAAATTTTAACAAAATTTTCAGAGAACGAAGAGCTGGTATAGATTAACATCTGTGCAAAACGGGAGCCCTGTAGCTCAAACCGTTCTCGAGTTATAAAAGTTTGAATTTTGCAGTGCCAGAACATACACACACGCACACATCATCCGGATCTTTTTCTAGATACGATTTTTCGATGTTTTGGGACATTTTAAGCACATTGACATTGAAAACTGGAAAAAAAAAAAAATTTCACCGTCACATAGCTTCCTCTATGAGGAAGCAAAATAGGAATCCTTCTCAAAGGCGACGATGAGGAAACACCTGAAAAAAAAAAAAAAAAAAACTAAAAAAAAAACTTGATTCCGACATTATTTCTTCATTAAAATGAAAGATTGTCAGCAGCAAGGGAATTAAGTTAGAACAAAGCTAAATTAGAACGAGCAGAAAGCATAAAAACGAGATAAAAACGTAAATAAAATTATCGCGTGGTTTTTCGGGTCCAAAGTCAAAACAAAGAATTAATTAGCATGAGAAACAAGCAGGGAACAAAAGCGTTCTGGAAGCCATGAAAAATGTGAAAAACCCTGGAAGCAAATTAAAATATTCCTCTTCCATATAATCAAGCAAATCCAACACATTTATTTTTCCTCACAGTTTGGCCATTATTGAGAAAATGCCAAAATGATTCACTGCTCACGACACACCTCCGATAATATACTAAATAAATCAAAATGTGACAATGACGTCATACAGGAAAATGGCAAGGGTCACATCGACCTGTAGGTCCAGTACCGCCACGTCGAAACGTGATATGTGTTTCAATGAGACAAGCAGATAATCTTTTTACTTCCACATCCATGCTCAGCTACCAACCGAACAAGATATCTGTACTGGGAAATTCGAACATGGACGAAGAGACGAAGAGAGAGAGAGAGAGAGAGAGAGAGAGAAAGGGAATGACACAATTTTGCTAGGCCATTGAAGACATCGAGTGGTATGGCGTCAATCCAGCGAGAAATTCCTGAGGTATATTCATAGGTCTAAGGTATCGATTGCCTAGTTTGAACATGAACTCCAATGTACAGAAAGTTACGATCGACAAATTCCAAGGGATAGAGTAAAGAAGAGAGTGAAGGACAAGCAGTAGATAGAGATTTCGTTATAGACGAAAAGAGCTATGTATAGTCGACGAGTGGAAAACAAGCACAAAACAAATAAACAATTAATATGGAGGTAAGAAAAACATGAGGGTAGAGCGTATTAATGCATAGCCTTGGGCTATGACGTCACGTTTCTGCAACAGAATAATTTTCTTCCAAACTTTTAAAGGAAAAAAATAAGCAAACCTGATGTAATTTATTTCCTGGTCAATTTGTTCGATGGACTCTCGAAAATTTGCGAGAAAGTACCTTTTCCTGGAGTTTACATTTATTGTTATTGATTATTTCAATTTTTTCAAGCAATCGTCTCTTCCCATTCAAAAATCAACTTTCCATCCCTACTCATTGCCAAAATTTCAAAACGAATTGTTGACAGATTTTTAAACTATAAATTCGTGTCCAAACAAAATCGTCCAACGTTATTTTTAATTCATTTGTTTTTTACCAAACGTTACAATAAGTGTCTCAACATTTTATCAACGGTGAGGAGCATTCTTTGTAATGGGTTAGAAAAAAAATGGTAACAATAAATTAAAAACACGTGGTAGCGAGCCGGAGCGCCGAGGAAGGCGGTTACTAGGTTGGACACCTCTTGGTTTCCGTCGTAACTCATCGTCCCGCATACCAGCCCAGCCATGACAGAATAGAGAGCACTTTAACACGCTCGCCCGGACTCTCTCGCCGACTGTGTACATACCACTACTTACCACTTAATGCTACTACCTGCCGGTCTGCAGTCTGACTCGTACCGCCCTCACTCAATCCGTAACTACTTTAGTGCAATCTACGCTATTTGCTCCGCGAACGTCACAGAATGGTCAATCGTCTTCCCAGCACGTGACAATCTTTCTCAGATTTTTCTACCTTTGCCAATTCTTTTCTGGATCAGCCACAAACAAATATCCAAAAGTTTTTCCATACGATGACAGATGAATATTTCATTTCTCCATTTTTATTTTCTTGACACATTTGGAGGAAGCCCCATTAAAAAAATCTTGAGCATCTTGAGGAAGCAATTTGCAAATTTGCCGTCAACGGCAACATCAGATTTTCTGAAGTTTCATTTTTTTTATGAAGCAAACTGGACGCGAGCACAAATATTATGCTCAAGGGCATCTCAAAATTTTGTGCTGACGATTGCACTTTTTTTTTCTTTTTTTTTTACGTACGATCATTCGATTCATTGCTCGGGCATTGAAGTCTGAAGT
Source organism: Hyposoter dolosus (assembly GCA_963921915.1). NCBI lineage: Eukaryota > Metazoa > Arthropoda > Insecta > Hymenoptera > Ichneumonidae > Hyposoter > Hyposoter dolosus. Next base: position 1,439,856 of record OY998130.1, read on the forward strand.
TTATTGAACATTTTTCTCACCAATCAAACCAATTTGAAATTAAATGAAGTACAAAGTTTTCTTTTCTAATTTGCAGCCATAACAATGGATTCGATTACAATCAAGCGATTATTTCGTAGATGCGAAAAAGGAATATCAATTTCGTAGGATGTTTCAAGTGTGTAATCAAACTTTCAACGGCATGTTGTATCACAAACTCGCTGAAAGTCAAAAGCTCCCAGACAGTGGGTAAAAAAAAAATGTCTCAAGAAACAGGAGCGCTGGACTCGTCTATACAAACTTTTTGCAAGTGTCTCCTGTGGACAAAACATTTCTGTCGTTATAAAAAATCGACCTTCGATTATCGTCGGGGCGGTTGATTTTTTGAGATAATGATTTTTGCAATTATCCAATAATTAGTTCCTTAATTACGAAGAAGCAACGCCACAAGTCAGGTGGCCGAATCTCCTCTTTCTTCTCGGTGAGGATACCTCTGAAAACTCGAAAAAGTCTGGACATATCCTCCAGCAGAAATTCCACTCCACCTCAGACATCTCAGGTATCGCTGTGCTCCTCAACGTTATCATGACACCAAGATATTTCTAATAGTACGTGAACCCCAGGATCTCTGTAATGAGCTCCGGAATATACAACAATCACTTTTAACAGGAAATAAACCAGCTGCACTTTTTCAAGTTAAAGAAGACGATGATCAAATCTTGCTCTATGAGGGATTATATTTTTAATTTATGGGCTCTTCATAGAGGAAGCTTTGAGCATGGTGCATCTTGAGGATCTTGAGGAAGCAATTTTCAAATTTCAAATTGCAGCTTTTTTTGTATTTGCATTTAAATTATATAATTTCGGCAACTTTTCTAGAAAGTAAAGAGGCAGTACAGACTTACACACAATATTTCACAAATTCAAATTTTCACAAATTCAAAATTCAGATTATCGTAAAATTCAAAAAATCATAAAATTTAAACCGTTCAACCGATATTCTCCAGATTCAATACCAACCTTCCTATTATGATACTCTATTTATAAAAAAAAAAAACATTAATAATAAATCTTAAAGTTTGCGGAAGTTGACAGGCTTTTTTTAAAAATTTCAAAATGCCCTAGAATTCGTATTTTTCTAGCAATTCCAAAAAAATTCCCAGAGAACGAAGAGCGATTCAAGTCTCAATTATTCGATAACCATGTAGTCAAAAATTTGGAAAAAATTTGTGTTTCTATACTTGATGCCAAAGAATGTTATTACCAAATTTTATCAAATTCTGATTATTTTGACTTCGTGATCCAACCTCCTGAAGCACATTGACGTTGAAAACTGGAAAAAAAAAAATTCACCGTCACATAGCTTCCTCTATGAGGAAGCAAAAAAAAACCCCATAAATCGGTTTGTAAGGAATTCCTGTTGAAACTACTCGGAAGTTGGAATCCTGGTTTGAATCACCAAAAAAAAAAAAAGTGCAATGGCAAAAAATGAATACACATTGATGAGAATTTTGACAAAAGTCGTTTGACCTAATTAAGTGTCAAGAAATAAAACAAATTTGTTTTCATTCAGACATTTAACTCGCGCGCATTACCGGCGGCTCAATATTATTATCTCGAGATTTGCGAGCGTCTCCTCTTCTTCGACATAATTTGTAGGAAATTCTGCCACATAACCTTAACCCAAAGATTCGCATTCCGAGCCCAAACTCTTTGTCAATCTTTATAGTCTCTCCGGTCACCGATTTTCTTCATTCTGATGAGATTCCGCCAAGCAATCTCTCTGAAGAGAGTGTGTATTAAATTTCCGACAAAAAAGAAAAAATATTTCAACGAGAGAAGAAAAAAGTTTTGCCACGCGAACGAGAGAGACCGATGAACACAAACACAGGGGCAAAGAGTTAAAAGGGGAAGAAATGAAACGATATGGACGCTTGAGATGAAGCAAAAGGTAAATGGTAAGAAAACAACTCTGTGGTTGCCTGATTCTGTTACTCGTGTATTTACCTCTTTGAGGCCACAACTCTCGGCCCGGAGTTTTGCCTCGCCTTACCTTCCTTTCCTGAAAGATTCGAGTAGTGGGAAATTTGCTGGCTGTGAGGCACAAAAGCTAGCTGGATCGTTCTCGGACACTTTCGAAGACAGTAACCACGAAGACGCCATGACGCGATCATCTCTATCGGCACCCTTAGCACGGTGTTTATTCGTCTCGTCGACTTCACGTCTAGTCACTACTGCAGTGTTTATCTTATTGGCCTCACGTAAGTCTTGCTACTTAAGATATCAACGACGTCCATTTGTAGTTTCCCTAAGGAAGACGAGCAATGCCACAAAAACTTTCCAAGTTTCTCATTGCTCGAAATGTGCCTCTTCATTTTTTTCAATTATCGAGCAGAATGTCCATTAAAAATCGTAACACGAGGGAGTGAATTTTTTTTACAAACTTTCAAATAATTCGCCTGTTTGTACAAATTTCTGAGAAATCGTTGATTGATTCGATGTTAATTGGCTTGTGCCTTAACGAGAGATTCATGGATTGGAACACTGAAAACAAAATTTTGTTGGAAAAGATCGATATTTTGTTGGATACGTTCGATTAAACGTTTTTTTTTTTCTTAATAATCCCAAAAATGTCATTGCAGCAAGAAATATTCTAGAAATTCTCTCCGGAAAGCAAATTTTCGTCGTTCCAATCGTGAATTTTGCTGACGGTTCCTTTAGAAACCAAATTTACCGCCAAAATAATGAAAATTTTGAAATTTTCCAAAAATATTTGGTTTACCACGTTCAACAAAATATCGACGTTTTTCAACAAAATTTTCTTTACAGTGAAGATACATTTTTTTGCATATATTCACATTTCTATATGGTGTGTCGTGTAAATCGTCAAGCGGGGGAGTCTGTGCGGATTATCGCAGTGGTAACTGGCTAGTGTTTGTCAGACACGCGACAGTTTGTAGACACGCGGTTATAATTTTGTGCCACGTAACTAAAAAGATGCGAGAGTGTTGCTAGACGTAACAACAATGAAGAAAAATCGTGTTTACTGTGCGAAAGAAATTTTTTCCATGCGAACATGACGGACGAAGTGTTTGATTTTTTGCCAACTCCTACGAGCTTTTTTTCATCAACCATTTAATCGTTTTTTTTTTATAGTTTTTTATTTTTACTTCTGCGCCATAAACACGGAATAAAAACTATAATATTATTCACGAGGTTTTCAACAAGGAATGATTTTTTTACTGAAAAATAGGACGAGTTCGTCGGTAAAACGTTTGTACTCGTCGCAAAGGTTGTTCTGACGAAAAACTCGACGATTTATTTTCGTGTCTTTTTCCATGTGCTTTGTGTGCAAATTCCTCTCGCCACATTGGTATCAAGGGCGTGCGTACTTGGTTGAGACAGCAAAACGATGATCTGCTGTATTTTTCCAGACGAAAGATTCCACGACGTTGTTTTTCATTGGCAAAATAAGCGAAGCAGAAATGTGGAATCGATTTCAGCTCGTGGACGAATTTAGCGAAATACTGAGATCGATTTTTGTTTTTTTTTTTTTTTTCTTCACGAGAAATTTTCGTGCGGTCCTTTGACAATCTACGATTCAGAGTGTAAACTGGAAGATTCCGAAGTGCTCGTAATTCTATCAATTTCAATTTGCCACAAAAAGTTGTTGCCATTATTGTTTCGACAGTTGGGAAAAGTGGTTGAGAGCTCTTGCATGCCCGCAGAGCTGTGTTTGAAGTTTAATTGCTTTTCATTATCCAAGAGACCCTGATACCAATTACCAATGGAAATTCAACGATTCGCATTAATTCCTTAATTTTATTTCATAAATTGAAAATTGTAAAAAAAAAACATTGCGATCTAGAGATTTCCTTTTGTGGCACGTGGTCAAAATTCAACGAAAACTCAATAGTTTCTTTTTGTATATTTTCACTTTTTCGTAAACTGAATTAAGGTCAAATATACATCGCAATATGTCCACGCGCCCAGCAGCCTCGAAACCAAATATTGAATTAAAAACTAAACCAAAAATAATAATCACTATGAACGACGAAATTTTTATAAACCCACCAGAATGAGAACAATTCAGCAGTAATTGAAAACGTTGTATGCAAAATTTTCTATCGATAGAATTCCTTTAAATTTGCACCACACAAAGAGAATAGTGATGTCTAATAGCTCGCGCAATTTTAAGAGGTTTCACCATGTACAAGTCGAGATATTTATTTATAAAAATCACAATTTTCAGTAGTTTCTCATAAAAGCGTGTGTTAAAAGTTGCAATTTTCAACATTAAATATTTCGATTTCTAAATGGTGTAGCCTCTCAAAATTTTGCATAAACTTTTATGTAACATCGAAGAAGCTTCATTTAATTTTTCAAAAAAATCGGTCGTAAAATTTTTTCGAAATTTTGTTTATTATATAAGAAATACAGATTACCTCGGAAAATCTTGGATTTGGAGTATGTTGTTCTTTCGTCAATTTGTAACAATTTTTTTTAATGAACTTGGGCTCGCAAATTATTTTGTATGTAAGAAAAACTGAAAAGAAAAATTTAGATTTGATCGTCGCCATACAACGTCCTTAAAAACCAACTGCTGTTAAATTTTCGAATTTTCTGAACTACTGGAGTATAATAAGGAGTAACGTGGAAAAAAGTACTGGCTGTATTATAATTTGTTGTTATTTACGAGCTTTTGTTTATAGAAATTTCACTCTATTCGAATTTGACATTAATCGCAAGTTTTAATAACTTCCTCTTTTATTTTGTCCTAATTTGTATTCGGTTAGTCACCGTGAACAAATTTTTGCGACGCTATTACGTTCTTGTCCTAAAAAAGCAGCTCGGCGTTAACGTTGTTCGACTTGTTGAGAAAAAAAATGAATCAACAGTAGGAAATCCTGAAATTCTTCGACAAGTGAATTCCTCTTTTTCCAGTCGATAGAACATCGTGATTGGAGAAATTTCATCGACCGAACTTTTAGGCAGAATAAGTAAATAGATTACTCGAAAAAAAAAAAAATCGATAATATCGAAATTCAAATCTTGGAATACGAGTCACTGACACGTTCCATTTTTTCAGAATTTCTCAACATGCAGTGTAACGAACGTTAATTTTAAAGAAAATTCCCGAAGCGAAAAATTTGTCATTTTCCAAAATTTCTAAAGTTTTGAAGTTGATGGAAAATTATAATGAAAAGAAATACTCGTTTGAAAATGATGAAAAAAACAAATGGAACGAAAAAGTGTTGAGAATTGAGGCGTTGGTTAAGGCATTCCTATCACGAAACGACTTTATTTAGGATTCTTTGAAAATTTTGTCCTTAGCACCAAAACTAACAGTTTCCTCCTATGAAGAAAATTTTTCTGACGTTTATAGAATTCGAGATATTTAATTTCCAATTTTTTATTTTTCCCATCTAAACGCGTGTAAATTAAAATCGCGTTTCTTTAGTTTTTTTTTTTTCTTGCAACTTTTTAACGTGACTTCAATTTACACGCGTTCAGATGGGAAAAATATTTAAAAAATGGAAATTAAATATCTCAAATTCTAAAGGTCAGAAAATTTTTCTTCAGAGGAGAAAACTGTTAGTTTTGGTGCCAAGAAGGTTTAGAAAAAATTTTGAAAGAATCCTAAACAAAGTAATACGTTAAAGCGTTCCGAGCTCGATGCTTCTTTGCAATTTTAATTTGTGTATCATTTTTAACGCTCTGTTTGATACGAGTGAGCGCGAGCCTCTGGATGGGAATCATAATATTAGAATCTCTCGATGAAGGAGCAGCTTCTTATAGGCAAACGTTTCCCTACACACTTTCATGCGCAGCAACCAGCCCGAGCACCCACTATATGTGTAATCTCTTTTAATTCCGTGTTCAATCTCGCTCGCGTTTAATTCCATGGGCTAGAGAAAAAAAAACGTAAAAGAAGCACGTAAATACGATGTTTGAGAAAAATTGAATTTTTTTTTGCGGGCATCCGCAGTGAAACGGATAAATCCCGTTTATCCGGCTGTCAGTCGTCGGGTGTTAATGCTGAATGAGTGATAGACGTGACGGTCTCTCGACTACTTTCCCTTCTGCTTTTAATACATACCTCACACATATTTTTTGTCATTCCCCATAAAATACACCATTCATTAACTTTCATAATTCGAGTTTTGCTTTCGGTGAAAATTCGGTAAAATTATTAACTAAATTTCGATCATTCCAACAGTAGGAACTTGCTTTTTCCAAAGGCAATAAAAAAACATTCCTAAAATCACCAAAAATTTCGTTTTTATTCGAAAATAGTTCAGTTTCGTTATCACTAAAAAAAAAAAAATTTGTTGAATCAAAAAATTTCAATTTGTTAGCTACAATTTTGTTGATTCAAAAAAAGTAATGTTGCAGTAAACGTATATGTAGTTGAGGCAATAACTTAGGTGGTCAAAAGAATCAATTTATCCTGATGCAGTCGTTCAGTTGCTTCAACACCTTTAATCGTTTATTGTGACCAAATGAAGTCGTTTGAATAACAAAATCGAACTCTGGTTGACTGAATGTTTTATTGATTCGAGAGATTAAGAAAAAAAAATAGCGTGCGTTCCGTTCAACAAAACTTTCAGTTGTATAAACTAAATCATCAGTTTGATAAACTTTTGAGTTGTTGGTTGGACCAACTGTGGGTTGGAAGTGATGAATTGTCTATTTTTGGGCAATTGAAATAACTGAATTGTTTTGCAAAATGAACAAAATATTTTTTTCGCCCTCCGTGACTGCGGGATTTGTTGATTCAACACAAATTTTCTTGTATCAACAAATTTCTTTTCTCAGTGTGCAGAATACCAACAAAATTTTTATTTTTGAGTGTAGACTTCTGGAATTGAGACGAAGATGAAACCATTGACATGTAAACAGCAACGAACGATACACTCAACTGGCAGAAAGAGATTGTCATCGTTCGTCATTGAAAAATGATAAATGCAGATGAATTTCATTCATTGTTTTCCTTTTTTTTTTTTCCCCACCGAAAACAACTTCTCAGCCTCTCTACAGCTGATGGTTTTTTTTCCTCACTACTCTTCACGTATAATGAACTTTTTTTTATTGGCATTTCAAAGTCTCTGACAACACGTCGAAAGGTCAAATATATAATCGAGGATCACACACGAGAGTTTAAAAAATTCAAGACCAGACAATTTATCAAATGAATTTTGAATTTTGAACTTTCTTCAACTCTTGGATTCAATCATATTGTCAATTTTTTATTTTATTAAGACAGTAGAAATGTGAGAAAGAAAGGAACATTTGAATTTGTAATTTTCAGCCTCTGCGCTCTGTCGAAATATCGTGAAAATCGCAGACACAGATATTCGCGTCTGTTTAATTGGATCCTTTCGAGAAGTCGAGATTTCAATCTCGGCTGGTGAAAAATATCAAAACGATTGAAATTTTAATGAGCTACGTTCTTGATTATTTTTTTTTACACAATACTCGAATGAAGAGACTTTACGTTTTGTTCAATTATTTGAAACAATATTCCAGGAGCGTGCTCCACAGAAAATAGTCAAACGTTGGCAACACGACGTGAACGATTCCTGAGGAAAAAAATAATAGTTTATGGAATTCTGAATATTCTGTTATCACGGCAGTCAAGGTAAACGCGTTGATGATCTAGTGGATTAAAAAAAATATCTCAAAATAAAAAATTCCACTGTTATAAAGGTTGAAATTTAAAAAAAAAAAAAACTTTCCTGATACGAAATGTGCGTAGTCTCGAAAAAAAAAAATTATTTAAATTGACACTGATTTTAAATTCCGTGATAGGGAGAAAAAATTAATTAGCTTGACGAATTGGCCAGAGATTATTGTACAAAGGACATTATCCAAAGTTGACTGCATTAATTACATTAATCTAGCGAAAAAATTAGCAAATTAATACATTTTCCAAAAATTGACCAAAAAAATGCACAAAAATTTTTTTTAGAAAATCGATGCCACGATGTATTGGATATTCCGGATTACGCAATTTGTTTGCTGAATTTTCCAAACTATCGGAATCGATCGAAAATTATAATTTCAACTTTGCGAAAAAAATTCACTTTATTCCCACAACGTCCGTCATACATGTTCCTCGCACGAGTCAATAAAAAAAATGGACGTTTTTTTCAAAAACTCAGATTTTCGAAAAATTTGAAAAACCCATAAAATTTTTTGTCGCATTTTTCTAGCAATTCCGACAAAATTCTAAGAGAACTGATTGAAACTTTTATTCCCATTTCCCAACAACGTAATTCGGCAACGAAAGAATTTATAAAAATTTGCAAAATTTAAAGCGGTTAGACGATTTTTCGAAAAATTCAGATTTTCGTAAAATTCGAAAACCCATAAAATTTAAACCGTTCAATCGATATTTTCCAAATTCAATAACAATCTTCCTATTATCATACTCTATTTATAAAAAAAAAAATTAACAATAAATCTTAAAATTTGCGGAAGCTATAGCGTCGACAGCCTTTTTTTGAAAATTTCAAAATGCCGTAGAATTCATATTTTTCTAGCAATTCCAAAAAAATTCTCAGAGAACGAAGAGCTTTTATAGATTAACATCTGCGCAAAACGGGAGCCCTGTAGCTCAAACCGTTCTCGATTTATAAACGTTTGAATTTTACAGTGCCAGAACGCACACACATCAGGAAATTTTTTTCTAAATATGATTATTTCGATGTTTTGGAAAATTTGAAGGACATTGACATTGAAAACTGAAAAAAAAAAAATTCACCGTCACATATCTTCCTCTATGAGGAAGCAAAACGATGAAAAGCAGCGATGAGCTTCAGGAATTCGAAAACTAAATCGTATCCGATAAAAGATCGAAACATGAAACTACGTCCCAGTTTCTGGAGACGCGATGATGGCTTAGGAAAAAACTTTCATCGAGAGTCAGTAATTTATCAGGACGTTGAACAATTCTCAATCGAAAGTCTCGGTATCCCCTGACGTATGCAAAATAATTCGAAGGAAATTATAAATATCGATACAGACACATTTACACAGCGCTCTTCGCCTGTATACAAAAATGTACAAGACTCGAGAAGACCGCCTCAACTTCGTGCACGGCTATCGTCGGAATACTATTGCGACACGAGGCCAATTACACCAAACCCGCCACCGCCTCTTTGCTTTCTCCTCCATGCCTGCTCACTCCGAGTCCTTAATATCCATATATATATTTATTTATTTATATATATATATTTATACGTGTATGTGCATATATTGGAAAATATATGTATATGAATAATAAATGTCTGAAAATGTCATGAGGTCATTGACATCGTGTCACTTGTACGTTTTCGGATCTCCCTCAGCGAATCTCTCTTTCCGCTGATCTTTTTATACGAGGACTTCATTATATCTGTTCATATAATGTATATGTATACAGGTATTTATCTCGGAAAGCACACGTTGATATAATGGAGAGTGCAGTGCAATTTATTGGGTTTGAATTGCCATTGAGAGGGATAGCAGCATGTATTTTGCAGACTCACGCTAAGCGATTTAGCTGTAAAAGCCGACGAGCTGCCTCTGCTATCATGAATCATAAGACTTTAAGCTTTTGTGATCCTCGAAAACACTTTGACAGCAGATCTCAGCGATTAGTATATCTACTCGAAATTTTCGATGATTTTTATGTTGAGCTAGTACTGTTGGTTTTTGAATTAGTGTTCAGAGATTTATCAAATAAAAAGTAGGCAACAGAGAAACCAGAAAAAAAATGCATTGGTAATTTCTTACATTTAACATTGAGTCTTTTGAGAAATTTCAGTTTTCATTGTATTTTGCAATGAGTTCTTATCGATTTTTAGAAGAAATCACAGTTTTCATTGTAAAATACAATAAAATTTATGAAATCGATGTTAAATTCATGAAATTACCAATGCGAGTATTTTTTTTTTTTCTGGTTCTCTGTAGCCTCTTGAAAATTTGACTGGATCCATTTTTTATCATAATCCACTATACTGTACCAAATTTTATTAAATTCTGAATAGTAATTCAAAAAACCGACGGTACTACCTTAACGAATCGTTCGTACGAACGATACTCTGCCAAAAATGTGTTTCTGATTTTTGGTATAAAAATGACTCTGCGCGAAATATCAAGCGATAAATGAGAGGGAAGCTTCTGTAGAAATGTAACGTGTAAGCAAAATGAAAGATCGCGACATCCTCGATAATTGGATCAATCTATTTTTCACACGAACAGATTTGTTTTCGGACCGATAAAGATGCTACACGAATCTTTCGGGAAACAAAAAAAAAAGACGAAAAATGGAAAATCGAGGGTCGGTGGAAAATGTTGAGGAAAAATGAAAATTCGCCAATTCGAGAGAATAAACGCGAAATATGAAAGTTTCACAGGCCACTGTCAGCAAAGCCGGCATAACAGGCAGTGAAATATATCCCTTCTCTTCGCTCACTCCGAACTCTGAAGCCTCCACTGTATTTATATATTTATATCCATGCACACAAATATTCATACACAATATCTGGGCGTACGTGTTACTTGGCTAAATGCTGACGACGACGAGGACGCAAGGAGAATCGAAAACGTTACGTGATCATTTGCATCTCGCTGTTCCATAAAACTAAACTTCCTGCAGCTCGAATATACGCTTTACACATATGTGCTTTGTAGACGCGATTTACGTAGTGTTGTTAGCATTTTTATTTCATCCGGAAGGACGAAGAAAGAAAAGTTTAACGAATAAGTTTTTCTGAAGAGACGAAAATTTTCAATTTTTAATTACAATAATTTTGTGACACTGAAGAGAAAATTTTGTTGGCGATATTTAGTTCGATACGTTCGACTAAACGATTTTTTTGAATAATCCAAAAAATGGTGTCATCGCAGCAAGAAATATTCTAGAAAGTCTCTTCGGAAACTAATTTTTGTCGTTCCAATCCTAAATTTTGCTGACGATTTCGTTAGAAACCAAAAATACTGCTAAGATAACGAAAATTTTGAAATTATCAAAAAATATTTAGTTTTTATCGTGTTCAACTAAATATCGACCATTTTTAACAAAATTTCATTTCCAGTGCAGAAAAAGTTGAAGATGTTTGTTCATTCTATAATTACAATTTTTCGCATTCGTTGAATTTTGCGAGTGATTAATTTTCTTCCGAATCCAGAATATTTTGTTATGGCGATTTTATTGTGCGTTTCGATCACGAAATTTCGGCGGATCATTATTTCCGGTCTGGACTCGACATCCTTCGATCGACGTTCTCGAAAATTATAACGGAGAAAGTTTCTCGGGACCAGAATCTTTTCTCTTCGTTTCTGTTTTGTTTGTTTTTTTTTTTTTTTCATAATTTATTGACCCAATTTTTTGTATTTCGATGTTTTCACATAAAAATTTCACTGAAAATTAATTATAAATTGAATAAATAGGCTGAGCAATAATATTAATGTCACACGACATTACATGCGATTGTGCATCCATGACAATGGCTCCCGTGCAAAATATTCGAGAATGGAGAAAATAAAAAAATAAATACAGTAGCAAAACAGACGTGAGTGCAACGACACGCGACACGGCACGCACGTGCGCTTTTCTGCGATCTATAGGAATGACATAGTCCTGCGAAATGTGATGTCTGACAGTGAGAAATAAGAAGATAACATCGCGGTCGTTACGAGGCCACGCGTAATTCTACTGCTGATGTCACATATGCGCTAGACATCAGCGATGAAAGTGCTTTTTGATGGAACTCGCGTTATAGACTGAGTTGTGCAGATCGAAAGATCTGTGAGGAATCGTTCCATGTCTGTAGGAACAGTAAACGATTCTCCAACTGTTGAAAGAATCGAGGCCACATTTCTTTCGATATGTTAAGGACGTTGTATGCTAAATTTTCTATCGATAGAATTCCTTTAAATTTGCACCACACAAAGAGAACAGTGACATCTAATAGCTCGCGCAATTTTAAAAGGTTTCACCGCGTACAAGTCGAGATATTTATTTATAAAAATCACAATTTTCAGTAGTTTCTCATAAGAGCGTGTGTTAAAAGTTGCAATTTTCAAAATTAAATATTTCGATTTCTAAATGGCGAAGCCTCCTAAAACTTTGCATAAACTTTTATGTAACATCGTAGAAGCTTTATTTAATTTTTCAAAAAAATCGGTCGTAAAATTTTTTCGAAATTTTCTTTATTATATAAAAAATACAGATTACCTCGAAAAATCTTGGATTTGGAGTATGTTGTTCTTTGGTCAATTTGTAACAACTTTTTTTAATGAACTTGGTCTCGCAAACCATTTGTTATGTAAGAAAAACTAAAAACTAAAATGTAGATTTGACCGTTGCCATACGACGTCCTTAATTACAAGTAAATCAAAAGTCAGAGAGTATCGTGGAGCTGTTGAGAAAATGAAATTCTGAAAAATAAAGTAAAGTTGAGCAAAGCAGAGAAATGATAACTCTCCCTCGAGACCTTATCGAAAATGGTGCTCGCATAATATACACGAAGAGAGCAAAGGAGCAGAGAGGGAGTGAAAGAGACGTAGACAGAAACGGAAGTTTCAATGCGGAAATCAGGTAGTCCGCGTCCCTTATTATGCTGTTTCCGTTTTCGTGCTCATCTACGCTCGACCAACGAATATCTATGTTCATATAATATGGAGATATTGTTACGTCTCGCGAAAGAACTCTTCCGCGAAGTGTACGACTGGTTTCCTCGGAGATAATTATTATAATGAGAATCTCCCAAAAAAATCGATATTACGACATTTCCTCGAGGTATAGAAACTCCCGCTTCCCTACCATTTGACTCTAGAAACCCGGTCAAACAAGATGGAACGGAGATCCTCATTGCTTGCAAACTATAGATTCCCCCAAATATAACGACTCCGTATAAAGCGATATTCATTCAGTCTTCGCTTCGAGTCTTTGTTTCAAGTTGTTCAAGTTATTCCAGAAAATTGTTGATCCATAAATCTCGATGTAGCGATTCGACGTCCTTAAAAATATTTTTCAGTGAAAAATATTCGCAGTAAATCGTGGGTCCCTCTCATTTTTTCCAATGTACGTACAAAAAAACTTTTCTTTAAATATTCGAAGCTCCCGTAAGTTTTCAAAAAGTAAATTGAAGAAAAAAGTCGTAGGAAAATGTTCGTTTCTACGGTTAAAGTTAAAAAACAAAACTCTCTGATCTCCCGATCTTGTCTTCGTTTGACCAAACGGTATGGAAAACATCGTTCGCCTAGAAAAGGCTTTAAAAGAAAAGTTGAACCATTAAAAAAAACAGGCTGGCCGAGAAGCGACGAACTACGAAACTACTCGACTCATTTCGTTCAGCGATCTTTATTGTCAGTTTGTGAGACTTGTAGATTCGTTAGAATGGCTTTTTATATGCACGACGTCTAACGAGGCCGTTGTTTTTTTTTTTTTTTTTATTTTATTTTATTTTTTTAATTGTTTTTGTGTAAATACGACAGACGAATATGAACCGTAGGGATCCATCGAACGATTCACCTGACACTTTTGTCAACATAGTTAACGAATTCGTCGTTCGCATTCGAGCTCTTGACTACAAATGTGTACGATATAAACATAAAGATCCGTAAATATACGATTCGTATCGATCATTTTCCTAACGAGAAGGCTCTCATCTTTTGTCTCCCACGACCTTTCCCATAAATATATAGATATATTTACAGAAGACAAAGTGACCGAGTTACAGGAACCGCGATACGTTTTATGGAAACTCGTTCGTAAACGGTGAATTTATTCAACATTGGTTTCATAATTTTTCCTCCTGGTAACCCGTTAATAAATGGGCGTGAACGGGAAACAAACTAGTTGGGATCGATGATAAATTCCGCCATGGCAATAAGGAACGGAATTTTACATCCGATTATTGTACAGTAACCCTAGAACGCTAGCCTGGGGTCATAAACGACCCCAGGCGACTTTAAATCTTTCTCCATTCGTTCTCTCGTTTTTTATCGTTTTACTGGATTTTTGACTCATTTTTTTACTTTTCAATCAAAATTGCCCCAGGCTCACGTGATCTTGCATTAAAAAACGAAAATAATGAGCTCAAATCGTACTGAAAGAAAATTTTGTTGGAAAAAGATCGATATTTTGTTGGATACGTTCGACTAAACGTTTTTTTTTTTTAATAATCCCAAAAATTGCGTCATTGCAGCAAGAACTATTCTAGAAAGTCTCTTCAGAAGCGAATTTTTATCGTTTCAATCGTAAATTTCGCTGACAATTCCGTTAGGAACCAAATATACTGCCAAAATAACGAAAATTTTGAAATTATCCAAAAATATTTAGATCACCGTGTTCAAAAAAATATCAACGATTTTTAATTAAATTTCATTTCCAGTGTGAATCCTTTTCGTTAAATTTTACCGGAGGTAGGAATTTTTCAAAATTCGGGTCAACCCTAAAAATGTAGTGAAAGCTCGTTATATTACGGAAACGAGAATTGTGAACAGTGAAAAAATAATTCCAAAAAGCTTCGTTAGATCCTCTGGAATTTTTTTCCAAGTTTGTTTTTTTCAATGTTCACAAGTTTGACTACAATGTCGGATTCCTGTGTAACGCCTTAAAATTGTCTCTCTCTCTCTCTCCCGCGCTCCGACGTCTCGTTAAGCCGATTACACGAGCGCCCAGTTACGCGCGATCTTAGCCGCGCTGTAATAGGTAAGTAGAGTAATCCCGTAGTGGACGGACGCGAAACTCTCGGTGTAATGGGTTCGGTAAAACGGGCAGGCGGGTGGTTGACGTTTACAATCGATTCCGTGGAAAGAAACACGAGTAACGGTGTACGTACAATGTTAACATTGAGAGGATGAAATCTCGATCCTTTCTATATCTACTGAAACAGTATATATCTTTATAAATGAGTGGAGAATGTTTGAAACAAAGATACAGATATATTTGGCGAGTGGATACAAGTTTAGAGACTCGAGTTCGCCTCAAGACGATCGCCTCCATCTTGGCGGTCTATGAGGAGAGAGTTGGCGGAGATGGTGGGTCCTCTGGAATTGCTGTATTCCCTCGTTGGGCTAGGATCTAACGAGGAATCACTATCCAACATTCCGCGGTATATCGTGATGCCCGGCTTTGCTCTACATGCCACGAGAGCATCCAATTGCCTTCTGCATTATACATAACACGATATATATATGCACGAGGATCATGCAAGATCGTGGTACGTTCAGATGGGAACGGAAGAACGTAGTTGGTGATATAGTTGCGCCAGGTATACCGCACTAATTAACGTGGAGTTTATAATTTCATTTAAATTTTTGTGTATTCATTACATTTTTAAATCTTTTTCTTTTATAATCGAATCGGACAACAAACCGAAGGATTTATTCCATGATTCGTTCGATTATTCCAAACCACTTTCCAAGGTCCAATGTCTCTCGCTCATAAGTTTTAATGGAAAAAGTATCGATTCAACTCGAACTTTGTAGCAATGTTCGAAAAAATAACTTGGAATTTTCCAGGCAATTGCACGTGAAAATTACGATTGAGGACGTTGTACGGCGACGCTCAAATCTACATTTTTCTTTTCAGTTTTTCTTACATACAAAATTGCTCGCGAGCCCAAGTTCATTAAAAAAAGTTGTTGCAAATTGACTAAAGAACAAAATACTCCAAATCCAAGATTCTCCGAGGTAATCTGTATTTTTTATATAATAAATAAAATTTCGATAAATTTTGACGATCAATTTTTTTGAAAAACTAATTAAAGCTTCTTCGATGTTACACAAAAGTGTAAGCAAAGTTTTAAGAGGCTTTACCATTTAGAAATCGAAATATTGAATGTTGAAAATTGCAACTTTTAACACGCGCTCTTATGAGGAACTACTGAAAATTGTGATTTTTCTAAATAAATATCTCGACTCGTACATGGCGAAAGCTTTTAAAATTGTGCGAGCTATTAGACATGACTATTCTCTTTGTTAAGTGCAAATTAAAAGAAATTCTATCGATAGAAAATTTCGCATACAACGTCCTTAAAAATCGTCCCACCACTAAACGAGGATATCAGGCGTTAAAGTCTTCATGGCAGTCGTTGGTTTAATGACCTAAATGCGAAGAGAAAAATCGATATGAAAAACGAGGAGTAGTTGGTCGAACGGAAGGTTTTGCATATGTTAACGCGCCCGAGGAAGGCGCGCTCAGAGGATTGATGTACATGGTGAAAATGCAGAAAACTTCTATATACCGTTAGAACGTCAAGGCAATTTTTCTTTCTCCAAACGCTCATCTCGTGCTCCTTCTCCTCCATTCCAATCCTCTCGATCCTTTTCCTCTCCCGCTGATCCCTTACATGGCGTTCGATCTCAGGGTAAATACGATGACATGCGTGGATGCTATCCATGCGAGTATACGTAGCGATTATCGCGTTGCATCGATAGATTCTAACTAGACGAGAGAAAACCAGCATCACGAGGATCCTTTTCCCCGAGCAGCTACTCGTAATCGTCCCATGCATTCGCTGACTTAAGTTTCTTTTGTACCATGTCTATCTACACAAACTTCAACATTCAACGTTCAAATGTATGGCACAGTGTAACGAAGCACTGATGACCACAGTCCGAGCCTGTTGAACGGCGTGCCAATCTTCCGATGGTAAATCTCCATTGACCATTCGTCACCGCAGACTTTCGAGGACGCGAGTGAATGCCTTGTTTTTTTTTTTTTTTTTTTTTTTTTTGTTTCTCCTCCACATTTTATATTCAGGAGATTCAAGACGATCTCGTTACAAGAGTTCTTCTCTTGCGAATAACATAACATAAGTCACTTTTGCCTTTTACTGCGAAAACTTATTAATCCCGTAGCTGCTTATTACGCGAATGGATTTCTGTACACAAAGCTTCAAGGAGATCTATTTGCGGATACATTCGTATAAATAATATAATGTCAGTGTTTAATGAGCTGGTGCAAATAATCGTAGATACGTCTCATACCCCGAGGAGAAGATCCACGCTTGGGAAAGGAAATTAGTAACTTAAGGAGGTGACGACTACGTGATCTTTACAAGTTTTGGTTTGGGTTTTTTAATACAAAACTGACTTCAAAATAGTCATTTTATTATTTTAGAAATATAATCAGTGAAGAATCGATATTTTAATTTGATTTTATTATTGATAAAAATATGTTTAATAAGTCAATTTTGACCAGCGTTGTACATTGTTGAACGAGGCGTTTGACTACGTACGAAAAAAACAGCTGACACCGTGGTCGGTTATGGGTTATGTCGTGTATTTATTTTTTAATATTTCAATCGATTTTTAATGGGAAATTAAAAAAACTAAAGGACGTACATATTCCTGGGTATCCAGGGAACACATCGATCTGTTTTCCATTATGAAATCTTGGAAATAGCCACTGGAAAAAATAATAAACTTTTGAAAAAAAAAAAAATTCTGCAAAAATGACTTTTTTTTACAAAAAATGATGCAGAAATTTTAGTTTTTAATTAAAACAAAAAAAAATTGTTTCAGAAGTCAGAAATAGCATGCCTTCAGGTGGGACTAACTAAATTAGCGACCGTTCCAAAAAGTACGTTCCAAAAAGATAATTAAGGGTTAAAATCGTTGCCCATGAGGGAGAGTGCTTTACAAATATCTATGGTTAAGAAAATTGTACTGATTGAATGAAAAGATCGATTGAGGCGATTTGGAGAATCCGAGGAAATGTCCTTGACATCATACAAAGCGAATAATTTACGCCGAATATATAGGAATACTCAATTCCGTTTGCATCATTTGTATCACACACTGGAATTATAATCCAACAATGCTTTTGATTACAGAGGCATGCAGCGCCGCTTATTATGGCAAACTCATTGGAAAATTGAGCGAATTGCATCATGGCGTTAGTGGTGAGGTTTACGCAGTAGACGGAAGAACATTGTACATCAAAGACTTTACGTACGATGGCGAGGCTCCTGGTGAGTTTTTATTTCTCATCTAAAAAAAAATTGTCGTTCGAAAATATTTGTGACAGAAATTTGAGTGTTTTTGTCGACAAAATAATCGAAACGTAATAGTGCGAAATGAATGATATGCTCAAGGACGTTGTATGGCGACGATCAAATCTAAAATTTTTGTTTTTAGTTTTTCTTACACACCAAATGGTTCGCGAGGCTAAGTTCATTATAAAAAGTTGTTACAAATTTACTAAAGAACAACATACTCCAAATCCAAGATTCTCCGAGGTTTATTTTTTATACAATAAACAAAATTTCGAAAAAATTTTACGATCGATTTTTTTGAAAAATTAAATAAAGCTTCCTCGATGTTACAGAAAAGTGTATACAAAGTTTCAAGAGGCTTCGCCATTTAGAAATCGAAATATTTAATGTTGAAAATTGCAACTTTTAACACACGCTCTTATGAGAAATTACTGAAAATTGTGATTTTTATAAATAAATATCTCTACATGGTGAAAGCTCTTAAAATTGCGCGAGCGATTAGATATCACGATTTTCTTTGTGTGGTGCAAATTTAAAGAAATTCTGTCGATGGAAAATTTAGCATACAACGTCCTTAATTAATCGGATGACATATCAATTCTAAGAGCCAAAACGTCGAATAATTCGGGACGAACGTTCGGGAGTGTCGTTAATCAAAGATCCTCGTTAAAAAAAAAAAAAATTGAAAACTATACAGAGACTTTCATTACTGCAGGGACATTTGCAATTCTCTCGCGTCGTTTCCCTTTCCTCATCAGAATTAAAAAGAGCGTCGAGATATGTTGCATTGCGATACGCGGGAATAAATATACACAAACACACTTGCACGCACCATCTGACCATGCACCGCAATGCACTGCATCGTAAAGTGCACGGGCATGGATATACTTTCCCGCGACCCCGATGCACATAACACCGCGGTCGTCCGGGCAATTTCTTTTCTCAGGCTTTCCCAAAAGAGCGGCAACGAAATCGCGACCAATCGCTCGCCAATCTTTTTTGCTCACCACAGTCGCTCACCAATGTTAATTTCGAGCCATCGGGAAAGACGATTCACTGGAAATGAAATTTTGTTAAAAATATGTAAAAAAATTGAAATAAACAAAAAAAAAAATTGTTCGATTTTCGAATATTTCAAAGTCCCATAAAAATATTACGACTTTGATGCTTCATGGGGTGGGATAAACGGTTGAAAAAAATGAACGGGACATGATTCTCTGGAAAAATAACCGAGTGTTGCATTTTAGCGGCTTATTTTTACGCCGGGAGCTCCAAGACCCCGAACGGCAATGGTTTTCAAGTTCGTGACGAGCGTGGAACGTAAGTTGACACGATGATTAACGTCGATTAATTATTCAAACAATAAAGAAGCTTAAAAAAAAAAAAAAATTCGTCTCGATAAATCGAGGGATAAAAAAATAGGAGATTGAACGATTCTGCATGAAATTTTCGTAGGACTGACCTCCTCAGAAAATACCGAAAGAAGGGTATCACACTGACTCTACCGGAAGGCAAGACCTTGAACAATATAAAATGGTTCTCCGTTTGGTGCGACGAATTCGCTGTAAGTTATTTTCCTATTTTTATTCCCGAACATCCAATTAACAATAAAATTCAATATTACAATTTTATTAATTTTTTAATTTTTTAAATTCTTTAAATTTAATTTCTTTAAATTTAAATTCTTTAAATTGTCAGTTTTAGAATTACCCTTCAGAATTTCATACAATGTGATACATTAGTAGACGATGATAAGAAAAATATCCAGTCAAATTTTCAAGAGGCTACAGAGGACCAGAAAAAAAATATTCGCATTGGTAATTTCATGAACTTAATGATCCCGGGGCAATTTTGCTTAAAGTCAAAAAATTAGTCAAAAATCCAGTAAAACGATAAAAAAAACACGCGAGAACGAAGGGAGAAAGGACGCGGAATTTAAAGTCGCCTGGGGTCGTTTTTGACCCCAGGTTACCGTTCTAGGGTTAAGTTCTTAAAATAAAATTCTGAACACTAATTCCAAAACCAACAGTACTACCTCAACGATAAAAATCATTTTTTTTTTGTCACAATCAATTAATCAATTTTTTAATTATTCCCGAGCACGTTACCATCACTCTAGATCATAGTCGTCAAATTAACTTCTTCATAAATGGTCGGAATTATACATTTCCGTATATGTATATCGTCGACATGAAAATATCGAGTGTACATTGTGAAAGTACTTTCATTGTGCATTTTGTAGTGCTAAAAGGTGAATGACAAAAAAAGATCGTGTAATCAGATCAGACAGTGCAAATAAAACCTCTCGCGTTCTCCTCAAGGTCTCCTAAAGTGGAGCACACATCGCTCCATGTTTAACTCTCTCGATCGTTCTCTCGCCACCATATTTATGAACCTGATCACGCAGCTTGTTGCACAGTAGCAAAGAGCAAAAAAAAACAAGCATCACTTGTTCCTCATGATTTCCGGTCGAGACACACAAACCTTCACAGCAAACTTGCAAATACTTGTCGAGAAAGTGAGAGTTCCATATACAAATACACTCACACAAAGTAATATCGTTTCCCTTTCTTATGGACTTTACAGACGTTCACTAACGAGTTGAAATTTTTTTGTTCATTCAAATCGTTTAATAATATTTCGTTGCCTCTGACGTTGTAATTTTTTTTTGTTTTACAAATTTTGTGATTTATCGCGATGCCGGGTGAAGTTTCGAGTGCTGAAAAATATTTTTCTTTAATTTTGAAAAAATTTGATTGAAATTAAAAAAAATCGAAAATCAGTTTTTACGATATTTCTTTTTTTTTTTGGGCAAAATTCACGTCACCCATGGAGCCATGATCGTACGAAAGAATACGAAAAAAAAAACTTGAAATGTTAATACTAAATAAAAAGTGCTTTACGAATTTATTTTGTTAGTCGTAAATATTTATGAATATATTATTCAATCGCTCCGAAAGGTCAACTTCGGAGATGTCAGAATACCACGTGGCTTCGACTATCCGAGGCCGCAGAAACTCGCCGCATTGGCTGGAGTTCATGGTGTTAGCTCCGAGCCCATAGTCGTTGTCGATGCTCAGACTCTTCTCATTCCTGGATTCAGTTACGATGGCGAAGCACCTGGTGAGTTATCGCAATGGACGAAATCATTCAAATTTTCTTCTCCATTTAATTTTCAAATTCTCAAATTATAAATAAATGGGTTTGAAAAATAGTAAAAACTAAAAATTATCTCGAAATAAATAAACGTATTACTATCACAAAACGACTTTATTTAGGCTTCTCTCAAAATTTCGTACGAACGTTCTTGCCACCAAAACTAACAGTTTTCTTCAATGAAGAAAAATTTTCTGAACCGAAATTTTTGGAATAAAAAATTTTGAAAGAACCCTTAAACGAAAAATATAAAAATGTCCAAATGTTCTTCGCCTTTTGAAGTTACAGTTTCTTTTTTGAATATTTGTTTTTCATCATTTTCTCATCACTGAATTTTTCCCCGTCGACAAAAAAATTAATTTTCTCCATTCGTTAATTTTTAATGAAAATGATAAATGTTTGCTCGACAGACGCCAAGTTTTGGGTCGGTTCCGGAACCTATCCAACCCCTCAAGGTGAACGCGTACCCGACGAAAATGGCAGGACCGAGCCACTTCGACGTTACGAACGTAAAACTATCGTCCTCACCTTACCCGGTGATCTGACTGTCCATCAGCTCGGACATTTCGGTGTATGGTGCGAGGCTTTCACCGTTGATTTTGGTCACGTACTCATTCCTGCCAAGCTCAATGTTCCACCATCTCTAAAAATGCTGGGTGTTTCGCCTCAGGTAAGCTCGTCCCATTCAATAACTTCAATATGAATAAGCACTTGCTCAAAATTCCAAATACAAAGACATAATAAAAATGTTATTGTTTATTAATTTTGTGTTTATTTTTAATTTTTAATAAAATAATATTTTTATTAAATTTTATTGTTCATTTGTTATCCACGAATTTTATTTGTAGAAATTTTATTTTCTGATCGCTCCAAAGAAATTACATTTTTCAGTGCAAAAAAAAAAAAACACGTGTCCCTTGTTTAGAAAATCAAATTTGACAGTATGGAAAGTGATCGAGCTGTATTTTTGTTTCCTGAATTTTGGTGTTTTTTTTTTTTCGTAGAGTTTCTTTGTTGCAAGCTTTTTTGTTTCTTTCTGTTTATCGAAAAAAATGGGTGCATCGGTTTCAATTTTTGAAAACTCACTCCTGGAAGGTAAAAACTTTTGAAAGCCGCGTGATGTGTGTCGAAACGCCTCGTTCCATATGGACGAAGCCTTTCAACGTTTTCCCTCGATATTTCAGTCTCTACTATCGAGTGCAGATAATTTAACCATTTTTTCCTGAACGTGGACGCTATATGGATAGTCGATAAAAAAAAAATTGGTAACAAAGTTCGCATATCTCGATCGATTATTGTGTATGCTTTTCCACATATCGCAAAATTCTTTCATAACCGAACGCCGATACAGCTCCACTGTACTGTGAAATATTTCAAACGTGGTATAGCGTCAAAGAAAATAGTTTTTTTTTTCAATCGCTGTATATTCGCTTTTATTTCCTGACGAAGAATTCACCCAGAAAGTGAATAAAAACGAATCGTTGTTTTTTTACGCAATAGCGCTGCCTCTATTGACTGTCGTACGTCGGCAGGCTCTCAATGCGTGAGACAAAACTAATTTAATTCGAAATTACTCGACGTGTTGTGAGAAAATTAATTTTTGGCTTGAAACCAATTTTGTGTTTTTTTTTTTTGCCAATGAAAATATTTAGTTCATGGCCGGACAATGCGTAATCAACAATTTTCCATTCGATAAAATCAACTTGGTCCACTGGACATTTATTTCTTGATTGGGATGAAAGAAAACTTGGAAAGCAAGTTTGACAGGTTGAGAAAATGTGGCGAACAAAATGAAAGCCCATCGCATTAGCTCGTCAAAAGACGATGGAGCCTTTGGGTGTTCTAAATTGACAGACGCGGAAGGTGCGGAAAAAACGTTTACAGACCAAGTGCTAAAACTGGTTTACATTAGCCTGGTTTAGTCAAAAAACAAGAAAAAGCAAAGAGTCGATTGTCACGAAGGTCTAACCAACCCTGTCTCTGTCCTTGTGTTGCAGAATCTGCGCGAGGGGCAGGGACAGGCTTCCATTGGGTTTGGTGGGTTAACATTGCCGTCAGCCTCGGTTGGTCTGTTCCACGCGAAAAATTCAGGTGCACCAAGTGGTTCGACTCCTGGAACAAGTTCTTTGTTCGCTGGGTCCCAACGTTACGAGCGTCCAACGACATATCGCCCTGCACTCTTTCGTCGTCGCTCCGACGACAGAGTACAGATTATAAAATCGTTGGAATATCGAGTACCCAAAAGCGTGAGACTAGAAGACGCGGCTGCCTCGACTTTGGCATTGACGTCCTCGACACCCCAGCAACACCAATCGGTTAAAACAACAACCCACGGACGACCAACCACTCCTTTTTCTCCCTCCACCAACGACGAGACAATCTCGAAGACCCTTCCCTCAGAGCACGATCTCAATAATGACGAACATTCGACCACCCGATCCTACAAAACCACTGATCTCGATGACAAAACTCTTTCGTCACGAGCGAATTCAGACCCTCGTAGAATTATTTATCCAGGAGGTAGTACGACTTATCACCATATTCGTGATTCCATACCTCGAGCTGAGAGACAACAGCGACAGCAACAACAACAACCTCAGCAGCAAGCCTCTTATGCACGACTTCGAAGCTTCCAAGGCGACCAGAGAGTCGACTCTTATGTTCGCTATTAATTGTTCGATTTCATTCAAGACGATCGATTAACTCGGGGAGAGGAAATTCACAAAAAAAAATACTATTCGAAACAAACTTATGGATGTTGAGTCAAAAGTGGCAAATCATGACTATTTGGAATGTTTTTGTATGAAGTATTGAAGAGATCGTGTAAAAATTTCACGACGAGCTTGCCATTGAACAATAAACATTAATAAATTAAATGTAATCAAACGTAGGCTCATGGAAACTGATAAAACTTTGCCTTAAGTTTTGTTTTTGACCTCTTAATTTTTCAATAAATAATTGAATAATTGTGAATTTTTGTGAATTTGTGAAGTTTGAAGTGAATTTTTTTTTTGATCTCTTAATTTTTCAATATCTACAATATACTGAAAGCAACGGAAACAAAACAAAGTTTGTTGATAAATATTTTTTGTATTTGTTTAAAAAATTATTCTCAAGAAAATGTTAATTCTTTGATAACGAGCTTCCTAATCGTCGTGAAATTTTGACATGACCTCTTGAATACTTTGTACAAAAAGATTCTAAATTTTCAGAATTTTTTTATCATTTTTTATTTCAAGCCTTAAGGTGGTTAAAGTGATGGTGATGGAATTATTAAAATTTGTTATGGTTTTTACATGAAATGTTCAAGAGGTCGCGTACAAATGTCACGACGATTAAGAAGCTATTTATTGAACAATCAACATTAACAAATTTCATGGGTACTCAACATCCTTAAACGAAGCGAAACGATCGAAGGAGTCGTGAGAATTTATTAGAATTAGAAAATTTCGGAGTTTCGTATTTCTATCTCGCTTTCGATGTTTTTCTACCAAGAACATCGAAATCGATTATTCGTAATTGCGATAAATTGGAGCATGGTTACACTCTTTTGAAATTTATTGTGGAGGATTATGATAATTCAATAATTTCCCCAATGATTTCTTATCAAAATTGCCGGAGAAATTGTAACGACGAGTTCTAACAATTGAACGAACGTGGAGAATGAGTCAAAAAATTAGAGAAAATCTCGTTTTTTTTTACTTTTTCGCACCGGTGCAAGTACAAAAAGTATATTTTTCTTTTTCTCGCTTGGAAATTTGACTACTATTTTTTTTTTACCCTGCCATATCGGTCTTTTGACGTTTGTAAGAAATGTGACCGATCGAAAGGTCACAAATATTTTTTTCTCTTGTTTCTGTGTTGGTCGAATCTTTCGAGATCTCGTAGTGTTTCTGCGTGGCTTAACAGCATCTGATCTGCCGAGCCTGTCACAGCTGCGCGACCTTCTTGCCATTTTCGTCTTATATCGGAATCCTCATGCCTCGTATTCTCACTTTTGTTCCTAAAGCTCGTGACCAAGTTTTTTTTCGTCAACTACTTTGGAAAACTTATTTCTTCTGGCGTCGCAAGAAACGACAAAAGTCTTTTCACGAAAACCTCCTTCCCAAAGCCTTCTTTCTCCATTACTTTCCATTTTTGACTTTTGTGTTCCTTCCTCAATAGCCCCAGTTTTATTTCTTTTCGTGTTTCGGAAATTTCGACGAAATCCCGAAGCCGTTTTTATTCACACGGGATTTACAATTATTTATTTGACTTTTGCCATATTTGGCAAGCGGTTTATTTATTATATTAACGTCCCCTCACACATATGCGATTTCTTAACCCTTCGTGGTCTCACTGGGTTGATTCTACCCAGTCAATTTTTCAACCCGCATTGTGACGACCCTATCGGCCCAAAAATTCTCAAAAAATTACTGAACATCCTTTGGACATTCCAGTTTGGATACGAAAAACTTTCCTGAAAGAAATCGAAGGCAAACATATTTTTTAAAATGCAGAATG
The DNA here is from genome assembly GCA_963921915.1 of Hyposoter dolosus. Lineage (NCBI taxonomy): Eukaryota > Metazoa > Arthropoda > Insecta > Hymenoptera > Ichneumonidae > Hyposoter > Hyposoter dolosus. The sequence goes on from OY998130.1 coordinate 1,465,493, forward strand.
AAGAAAATAAACAGGAAAAAAAAGTTTTTTCACTAAAATAATCGTCACTTTGTGGATTTTCAATATTTTTGCCTAAAATTTGGACCTGATATTCATCAGATCTGGTTCTTTCGTGAAAAAAATAGTAGGATAGTGCGCGTTTAAAAAAACATATTTATTCCATTATTGGAAGTGGGTCGATTTTAGAGTAGATTATAGAGATTTTAGCGTTGGCTTCAAACTATCGTTAGATGGCGATTATCGCCCCATTCAATACCGGGAACTAGTAGAGATATTTACGTCGAAAGGTGGTCACTGGGTGGATTCTACCCACAGTGACCACGAAGGGTTAAAGGTACAAATGAATTTACATAGCAAACAGAATCGTGCTGGCTTATTTGACGTGTGAACAATTAACACGTTGAAAATTTGGCAATCAGTACGTTTGGCTTAAGGTAGTAGTGTGGCCAAAGTCTTTTTGAGTATTCTAAATTTTGGGCAAGTATTCCAGGCACCATTGTGGACGAACGTGCAAAATTAGGAAAAACATTCAAGATTCTGGAAATTATAAATCGCACAGTTTTTTTTTTTTTTTCGTCTTCTTATGGGGATCGATAAAAAAAATTCACTAACGTGGAATAAATTGGAAAAAAAAGTTTTCGGTGTAGGGAAGATCGATTCCCATGGAAAATCGCTGGGAACAAAAATTGCTTTAATTGTGCGAATCGTTATTTGTTGATGTTAGAAATTAAAATCGCCTTCATCGGATAATCGAATAGTTCGAAAATTTTGTGATAAATCGAGTGTGGCGAATAATTCAAAATTCGAGCAAGACTTGCACGAAAAAACGACAATTTTCACGTGGAATTCTAGAAATTTTATAATCGACGATTATGTCAAGCAGATAATTAAGAAAAATCGGAACGAAATATCGACGAAAACAATTTATTAGACTCGTGCGATCAAGAAAAAACAGGGATAATTATTGGATCGATTAAAAATAAATCCATGGCGTGATAACGATTGGAACAAGGTATTATGGAGACTGTGATAAGAAAAAGGATGTTTGGCAATCAGGAACACGTGCCCGCGATGCGTTTTTAATTTCTACTTGCCAGGAGGTGAAATAACTGTTATTCCAATGCTGCAATTTATCAGGCAGAGAGTTAAATTTCGTCACATTATTTAATGTTTAATATAAAAAGATAAAAAAAATATAATTAATATATTTACGTTTTATACGATAAAAAAAAATTTTGTTAAAAATCGTCGATATTTTGTTGAACACGGTAAACTAAATATTTTTGGATAATTTCAAAATTTTCATTATTTTGGCTGTATATTTGGTTTCTAACGAAATTGTCAGCAAAATTTACGATTGGAACGACAAAAATAAGCTTCCGAAGACACTTTCTACAATATTTCTTGCTGCGATGACACAATTTTTTGGATTTTTCAAAAAAACGTTTAGTCGAACGTATCCAACAAAATATCAATCTTTTCCAACAAAATTTTGTTTTCAGTACAATTACAGCCTCCATGTTGCGTTCGGAAAAATCTCAACTAATGTACGATTAACGTTTTTCCTAAAAAGGATATTTAGAGGATGTTTGGAAAATATGAAAAAGGGCTTTTAATCTTCAAATAGTTGAACGTGAATTTGTTTTCTCGTGAAGAATTTAATAATATATATTTTTAGTACAACTGCATAAAGCTGAAGAGCATAGTATTATTTTATTTTTTCTATTTTTGTACGTTGCATGCTTACAATAAATGTGCCGAATGCGCTCAAGTTGCTTTTTATTATTCCATCAAATAAAATCCTTTCCAATGAATTTTTAAAATGGATTTTTCGAAAATTCTCGACCTTATTGTTTGCAAATAATTCGAACCAATAAACATTTTTTTTCTACGATAAATTTGCAGTCAAAACTCAACTGCGAAGTGCTCGAAGACAACTTGGCCTTCGAAGTGCGTTGGGCCGTTGCCGGTGACAGTATCGTTGTTCAGCTGGTCGGAAAACTCGGTAAGTTTGCTCCTGATGCACTCAGCACGAGTTGCCAAAAATCTAGAAACATTTTACCTCGAAATATTGAATTTTTTTTTGGAAAATTTTGCACCAAATTCCAAGCCAATAATTAGACAAATGTATCAAATTTAAAAAATGCCTCGTAACCCCATAACAAAGATGAGAAAAATAAAAAATGGGAAATGAAATATCTCAAATTTTAAACGTCAGAAAATTTTTCTTCAGAGGAGAAAACTGTTAGTTTTGATGGCAAAAACGTTTATACAAAATTTTGAAAGAATCCTAAATAAAGTCGTTTTGTGATAGTAACAAGAATAAAATTTGATTTTTCTTTTTTTTCAGATGCTGGACAATACATGTCGTTTGGACTGTCAGCCACTCCTGATCGAAGCGTTATGATAGGAGGAGATGTTGTCGTAGCATGGGTCGACAAGCAAACTCTACAAGGCTACGCTGTCGACTACTTCCTGGATGCAAAGTCTCAGTGTTCCGGGGGACGTGGAAGTTGTCCTGACACTCGCATACAGGTAAAGGGATTTTCCTCTTGTATTAAATCTTCGATAGCTATATATATATACAGTAAATAGGAAAGTTTGTGCCGCGAGGATCATCGAGAGTTGACTTCGGTAAATCCCAGTGCGAAAGCGGACACCAGTCTCGAAATTCCTATCGAAAGAGCATGAAACCTTGAAGCTTCGATATTCATCCTTCGATCACTGTTATCTATACGTAGGAGGCTGGATAGAAAAATCGATTTTTTTAGTTCTTGAGGATAGTCATCGGGCAGCTGGTGGACGACGAAAGAAAAATAAAACTAGCTGAGAAAAGAACTAGCTGAGAAAAGAACTAGCTGAAAAAGAAAAATTCAAAAAGCCATAAAATTTAAACCGTTCAACCGATATTTCCAAAATTCAATACCAACCTTCCTATTAAGATACTCTATTGATAAAAAAAAAATGAGTAATAAATCTTAAAATTTGCGGAAGTTAGAGCGTCGACACCCTTTTTTTGAAAATTTCAAAATGCCGTAGAATTCGTATTTTTTTAGCAATTACAACAAAATTCTCAGTGAACTGATCGAAACTTTTGTTCCCATTTCCAAAAAACGTAATTCGGCGACGAAAGAATTTACAGAAATTTGCGAAAATTAAAGCGGTTAGACAATTTTTCGAAAAATTCAGATTTTCATAAAATTCGAAAAATCATAAAATTCAAACCGTTCAACCGATATTTCCAAAATTCAATACCAACCTTCCTATTAAGATACTCTATTGACAAAAAAAAAATGAGTAATAAATCTTAAAATTTGCGGAAGTTAGAGCGTCGACAGCCTTTTTTTGAAAATTTCAAAATTCTCAGAGAACGAAGAGTTTGTATAGATTAACATCTGTGCAAAAAGGGAGCCCTGTAGCTCAAACCGTTCTCGAGTTACGAACGTTTGAATTTTACAGTGCCAGACAAAGGATAAAAATATTGAGCGTCAGTGAAATTTTAATTGTTTGAAAACAGCACATAAGATTTCTAATTATAAATGATCACTGAATTCCTATCAAAATAGTTTTCGAACTATTGGAATTTTTTTTGTTAATATTTTATAATTATTTTGTTTTCAAGGTCAATACGAATTCAGTACGTCTGTTGAACGCAGCAATGGTGAATGGTTACAGCATCGTGACTTATCAGAGACCCTTAAAGGCCAGCGACGAACTCGATCGACAAATCAAAACAAACGGTTCTCAAGCTATTATCTGGGCTATCGGTCCTCTCAATGAAAGACGCGAAGTCAGTTTCCACAGCCACTACCTCAAGACAGACAAATTCATTGAATTTGGTCGACCTCCTGCGTGGAACTGCCCAATGCCGGACGGTGACATGCAACTTATTCAAGGCGAAAGCAGCAACAAGGTATCCATGCATCTCAGAAATAACTTTGGCATACACAACGAAAATCCGTTCCAATTGACAGGTCGATACAAAAATTTGAATTTTGTTCCACTGGTTTGTTCCGATCGTATTTTTATTTATTGAAAAATGGTTTCCAACACATCGAGCCAGCAAAGTTTCAACGTTTTTAGTTTCGATACCTCGACGTTGATAATTTTATCATTTTCCATGTAAAAAAATATTCAGACCCCAAAGTTTGTAAAAATGTCGAATGACCTTTGTTGCGATCTGCTAAATTTTTCAACGAATGTTCATGACACAGGACCCCGTTGTTACGACGAAAAGAACGCAGAAAATACCACCGACTCCAGCACCAGTGGCTAAATCAAACGCATGGGAAATTCCACCCATTGAATGCTACGAACCGGATGATGGTGTTTTGTACGCCCAGCTTGGACCCACCGGAGGCAAACACGGTTATCCAGCAATCACTGGTAATTTTTTTTCAACCATTGTCACAGAAAAAATTTCGTCATCATGTAAAACATTTCTCGTTTTATTAACCCTTTAATAGTCACAACTCCAGTATGTGACGTAATAGCCATTGGGGGAGTTATCAACCTTAAAAAGTTGAAAGATCGTAAAAAAGAATAAAATGAAAATTCCACAATGTATTTTCAACCCTGGAGTAACGACCATGAGGATTGTATTCAATTCGTGCAATTTTTAATATAAAAAAAATGTCGAAAAACAAAAATTTTGCAAGAATAACTTTTTTTACAAAAAAGATGAAAAAATTGTAATTTTGTAATTAAAAAAAAAAAAAACAACATAAGTCTGAAATAACATGCCTTCAGGTGGAAACACCATAATTTATGGGAATTTATGGGAAATGTTAGCCTCCCCCCATAAATTATGACTTGTTGCATTGCGAGAAGCAAGTTCCCGAAGAAAAAAAAATGTTCCCATCATTTTTCGGAAAAGCCGCACTTCTAAATTGTTACTGAATGAACACACCCCATTGACATTCCCATGAAGCTAAATAGAATTTTGTGCACAACAAAAAAGATTCATTCTTAAATTTTTACTAAAATTGCACAAAGAAACAAATTTTTGAACATTTTTGAACAAAATTTTGAAGAAAAAACAAATTTTTACTAAAATTGCACTGATTACGTTCTCAATGAGTGGAGATTGATCCTCGAGTTGTTTAGGCACAAAAAAATGGTAACGTAATCCCTCTATACAGGTCACGTCGGTTGGGGTATATCGTGGTACATAAACGGTCTCCTTATACCCGAGATCAATGTAGTTCGTGGCCGGAAGTACACTTTTGTAGTGGAGGCGGGTGACAATCCTGAATTCCCGGCACGTTACCATCCGTTCTACATAACGGACGACCCCGTTGGTGGTTACGAGCACAAGACACCCGAAGAAAAAGCGGTTAGTCATTCAACTTCCGGCGATCTTGTTTTTTCACCAATTTCTCTGAATAATAAATTTTCTTTTTTTTTCGATTGATTTTGTTGAATAGAAAGTCAAGATATTCGCTGGAGTTTCTCGACAAGGAAACAATCTCCGGGCTACCGGGGTTGGACGTCTCTGCAATTGGATTCACGATCCAAACCTCCCCGAAGCCGATACCTACACATCGTTCGGAGCTTTCCAGCGCACCTTGAATCTCAAGTGCGATGCCGGAGAACCCGGTTTCGTCGAATGGACACCTGACGCAAACACCCCCGACACCGTTTACTATCAGGTCAGAAAATTATCGAGTACGAGTTTTTTGTGGAGAAATAATTTTCACAAGCATTTCGAGGTGCATCAGTGTTGAAGTTTTCCAATTGTTGTCACGAAACTTGAATTTGCTCAATTGTTGCATTGAACGTTTCGGAGAACCGTAAAAATTTCACACTCATTCGACCAGAGTAAAACAATTGTTCAACTTGAACGTTGAGTCGAAGCAACCAAACGGTTTAGCTTTCGAATTTTCTCAATTTTATTGAAAAATTGAAATTTGTTTTTTTTTTTTTGTTTCATTTTTGTTGAGGTAACGTGGAATTTTTGTTGTTTTCTTGTCAAGTGTTTCACTCATCGTCACCTCGGCTGGAGGATCAACGTGGTCGACCGTTGCTCCGAGCCCGAAGCAGTTGAGGCGAGCGAGAATCTAGCGGTTTATGCGGAGCCACCAAAGGTTGAGCAAGATCAAGTGTCAGATATGGAAGGTGCCTCTAGTATCCGCGTCTCGAGCAAGGTAACACCCGCGCCAGAGTCGTACGAGCATCATCGTAATCTTGTTCATCATCATCACTATCATCATCATCATGCCAATAATCATCCTCATCAACAGCCCTATTCCAATTCCCAATTGGGACAAGCGATGCGTTATCACGTTCACAATCAGCATGCGAATTACCCTCATTACGCCTCAGCGTCTAACAATAATCCAGCTATGAGTGTACACGGCAAATATTTAATGTCAAACAGCGAGGTTAACAATAACAAAGCAGCTAAATTAACATCATCAACGCGAGTTAACGCTCCGATTGGATTGGCTCACGAAACACGGGAGACGTACGAGCACGCCAACAAGCGTCCTTCTCAGTCTTACAGCGGCGAGCAAGCTTTACCAATGCGACTGCATCATTATCAATCCGTAAAACCAAACGTAATCCATTACAATCATCATTATCAACAGCAATTACCGAATCATCATAATTACCCTCATTTGTCGCACGGTGTTACGAGAACACAGCTTAACACTGAATCCATTCATCAGCATGGTCTTGCTCCTGGTCACTCGCGACCTCATCGTAACGACATGAGGTTCCCCTTGGCACAATCTAGCCAGACGATTCCTTACTATCGCGAGATACCGACCGATCGAGCTGAAACTTATTCTTTCAACGATTGGTCGAAATCGTTTGCTCCTGGTAACAATGGCATTAATGCCACTTCCGACTTAACCACACTGACCGGCTTGCCCAATTTTGGGGAACAACACCGCACCAACCAGCTGGAACACGATCAAGAGGCTCGCCAAACGGACACGGTTCCCATCAGCATTTTATCCTCATCTTCATCTAACAAAGCATCATCTAACCTCGTTACAGATCAACGACCGATCATGAGCTACGCCCAGATGAAATACGCTTTTTCTCATCCGGGAACTTCGCAGTACGTATATTCCAGGCCGACCCCGAGCCATCCGACCATTATTACCACCAACCCGCACAAAATGGGACAAAAAATAATCATCATACGTCGACCCATTGTCCAACAATTGTCCCAAGCTCGTCCGATCGTTGCTTCGATGATTATGTCGTCCGGCGGACTCCAGGACCTGCCACCACCGTTACAATCGGCATCATCATCTTCCTCGCCATCCTCGTCGAGACCGTTGCTCATGGAGAGAAAAAAAACAATCCATCATGGAACGAGCAATAAAATTATTCCAAACGCAAAACAAAACCCTCCTTACAATTACAACATCAACAACGATCTTAACAACGATAGTAACGATAAAAATCATTATCAAGTTAAAAAATTAATGGCTTTCGAGGATACTGAACAACGCTCCAAAATCCAATCAAAAATGTCTCTCGAAGAGGATACCATCGCTCCGAAAAGCAACACCGTCCAGTCCAGCGCCATCGAACCAGCCAGAAACACCGGTTTCGATCCCGATTCCATTGTCATCGAGAGCGGCTTCAAACCGATCATAAGGAATTTCGAGCCTGACACCAGCGCCGGAAGAAGTCAAGATGTTGCCAATTTTCCTAACCAGCCCGATGATTATCCCATGGACGAGCCGGAACAACAAAACGCGAATGATGGTCCATACGATCTTGGTGAAGAAACGTTTGAACCGATGTTCGTGCCATCGCCGCTGGATCGTAACAACGCGAAGAAACAACACATCCTCAAGAAATTGCGAAAAATTCAAGGCGTGAGAAGAAAAACTAGACTGGACGATCTCGATGACATGGAAATGGCTGCCGATCGCTTGGACTCGTATTATCTTCCACCAACTGGCAGCAGTCCAAAATTCAACAACAAAAAGATCGAAGAGAATCAACGCAAACCTACTCTCGTCACTTTTGATGGCAAACTCATCGATGACACCAGTCTGGCACGTTCCATACCACGCCTCGAAGAACCGAAAAAATCGAGAAGTCGTTTGACCTCAGAACTGCTCAGCCAAACACCTCAATTCGGTAAATTCAAAGGCGAATTGCCTCCACCGATTCCTGGCGAAGTCAGAATCGATAATTCACCAAACTCGGAAAATCACAGCTACGGAGCACCCAGAGATCGCCTCCTTTCCAATCGCGGCATCACCAGGCTCACACCTTTGAACAGAAACAAAAGATCATCCGATCATCACGAAGTACGAGTCAGTTACGAGGCTCCGAACACCACCACCGATTTCACGAGACTCGACCTTCAACCCCATCACGATCTTTCCTCACACTCGGAGCATCATCCTGCCGATTCATCCGACGACCTTTACCAACATCCTCAACATACCGATCATCATCACAATCATACCGATCACTCCATGAGAATCAACGATCACGAACAATCCAGCACAGGCGAGATGCTCATCGCCAATATTCAATATGTCGTACTAACCATCATTTTGTACTACGCGATCTGATCCAGCTTCATCCAATGTCAAACAATATTTCGTGCCAAAATCATTAAAAAAAAAAACAAAACAAAACTGTCATGAAATCATGGGGTCGTCATTTGTATGTTCATTGCCTGGTGGATTCCATAATGACACTGAAAATTAAATTTTGTCAAAAAACGTCAATATTTTGTTCAACACGATAACCTAAATATTTTTGGATAATTTCAAAATTTTCGTTATTTTGACAATATTTTTGATTTCTAACGGAACTGTCAGCAAAGTTTACGCGTGGAATGACAAAAATTTGCTTTCGAAGGGGCTTTACAGAATATTTCTTGCTGCAATGACAAAATTTTTGTGAATTTTCAAAAAAACGTTCGGTCGAACGTATCCAACTAGATATCGATCTTTTCCAAAAAAAAAATTCTTTTCAGTGAAGATACAGACTGTCTCAAAAATCTGGTGCTTGCGATTAAATTCGATGAGAAAATGAATCCTGCATCAATTTTCGAAAGAATAATCCTGTGACTGACCAAACGACGCCCTGATCGATATTTTTTCACAGTTTCACAGATATTCATAGTTTTCGACAGTTTTTTTTTCCTTTCCCAAAAAATGCATGGTTCATAATTTTATTCCAACGTTTCGATCTCTGCCAAGCTAAATTTTACTTTCTGTTCTCATCATCCAATCCTCCAGTCGCGATTCTCGAGTTTGTGGCTTTTTTTCCAACTCGATAAACACTTGGTCTGAAAATGTTTTTTTCGCAGCTTCCGTCTGTGAACCTAGACACACCGTTTTTTCAGCCTGTTATTACATTCCAAAAATTCTGAAAAAATGCAAGCTACTGTTCGAAATGTTCAACTTGGAATTCCAATTATAAAATTGTAGAAAAATACATTTTTCATCAATTTTTGATTTTCAATAAATGAAGCGATCCGTCGTATTTGCCCGGACACGAATGACCCAAGTTTACAGACGAAGCAGTGTTGATCATCTGTTGTCATTGCTCAACTATTCAAAATTGTTACGTATGTTAGTTTTTAAATATACAGTTGACGCTACGACCATTCCTCGCGAGATTCTGCTTTTATATTAAAGTCTGCAACCTACAAAATCACCATCATTCTCAATGTATAAAAATAACATGCACAACGATCCATTCACGTCAGCCTATGTGGTGCACATGTCGAGCTTTACAGTCGTGTGTCCCAACGACCTCTAATTTTGCCATCCTGGTAATTTTCGACTATTTTTACGAAGCAACGTTAACTGCACAGCCTGCGTGAGCTCGAAGCTCAATATTTATCAAAAAAACATTTTGACAGATTATTAACGAATTACAGTATCACAAAACGACTTTATTTAGAGTTCTTTCAAAATTTAGTATAAAAACATTCTTGGCACCAAAACTAACAGTTTTCTCCTACGAAGAAAAATCTTCTGACTTTTAGAATTTCAGATATTTAATTTGCAATTTTTTATTTTTCTCATCTAAACGCATGTTGCAAGAAAAAAAAAAACAAAAGAAACGCGACATCAATTTACACGCGTTTAGATGGAAAAAATTGGAAATGAAATATCTCAAATTCTAAACGTCAGAAAATTTTTCTTCGTGGGAGAAAACTTAGCTCTGGTGCCAAGAACGTTTATACTAAATTTTGAGAGAACCCTAAATAAAGTAGTTTCGTGATAGTAATAACCTTAAACGTTAATACTTTTTGGACACGACTGTACCGCGAGCCAAATGCCACCGTTATTCTCACTTAATTTAATTATTACATTATTGATTAGTTAACTAGTGTAGAAATTTTTAGACAATAATCATTCCCACGATTGTTCACCCATCCTCACATTTTTCTACTCCGAGTAAATTGGTGATAGAGTCGATTTTATTGTTTTCCATAGTTCTTCATCGTGTCCAACTTTTTTATCGTTTAGGAAGCAACTTTTTACAACAATATGATTTCGTTGGTTACATCTATAAAAATTCATCTCCAGTCCCTTATTTATAACGAATATCCTTATATTTATATGTCAAAGTCATTGTAATCATTTTAATCATACTCGAAATATGTACAACGAAAAAGGTGGCTACTGTATTATAAATATACACGTATATTTTGGAAGCAATAAAAATGACATGATTTTTATACTTGACCCGTTGACACCTCTGGACTACATATTCACCACATATGTGCAAATTTGCACATTGAATTTTCAAAACGTTCTGTCTCATCGACATTTCTAGGGATTGAAAACTATTGGGGTACTTTTTAGGGGTAGCAAATCCTGGGCTATCGATTGCGATGATTAGAAAATCGAAAATACAAATTTTTCGCGAAAAAATTCTCGAATTAACAAAAGAAATCGAGGATCCTGGAAAAGCGAGGATCCCACGTCATTCCGGTGTCAGGATTGTCAGAGATTTTTGTATTTACATTAATTCCAACGTGGGAGAAGAATTTTTTTCATTAAACTTTTTCGTTGATCCTCATCGTTGGTGTTTCATTGTTTTTCAAGTTCGCATTGAAACTTTGTAGGCAAGAAAAATTAAATCGAATGAAAAAAAGTCAATTATTGAAAAAATGATTTTTTTGTCGAAATTCTTGAATTTCCAAGTTGTCAAATTTTCTTTTTTTGAACGTTACTGATGTTTATGAAACAATTTATATTAATCACGAATAAAATTCGAAAGTTGCAAACGTGAATTTCTCTCGCGGAGCACGAAAAATTTTTGCTTGGCGACTTTCATTTCGAGGAACAATTTTCTCTGCGATTTTTATATTCCCTCAAAACATGCTCGTAATCCTACAGATTAAGGGATTCTGGGGGATGTTTGCTTTGCGCTAGGCTTTGATGAAAAATGGCTGATTCATCTTACGTTTCGAGGGTTCCAGAGAGCCAGTGATTTATGCCCTAGAATAATGGAAGATTCGTCTAGTGCAGTCGACGAATATTTGTAGTTCGCGTTGGCTCCGAATGTTTCCAAATTTTTGGCATTCCAAAAATCCTACGTCGCTCTCAATAAAATTCCGAAATTGAAACACTCACTTTCTCAGCATCCGTTTCGCAATAATCAATTAACTTCATCGTTCGACAAAATTGAGAATAAAAAAAAAAAAATTCTTTAGCTCGTCAAAATGTCACTCTCGTTCGATTTTTTGATTAAGGTCACGGTCTGGTTTTTTATCTGAACTCTTAGTGTCGTGGGCTCCCAACTCTGCGATAAATCTTTGAGAGAAAATGACGGAAGAGAAAAGCAGAAAAAACTAAGGCATTTCGCGCGACTGGCTGTTTGGGCTTTTCTCCTCGCGATCCCATTTACGAAAATCCTTTACCCCAGCTCGCGATGATACGAAGAAATATGAAAATTCGATATCCAATTTTTCTACATGGCCGAATATATCTGCTTTCGGAATCAGACTGCGGAAAGCGAAACGATTTTGCTAAAAAAAAACTTTCCCACGAATAACCGCGTTCATGTTACTCGCGACCAACGATCCAATAAAGCTTCCCCCACTCTCGCTCTTAAATAATCTTTTCGAAATAAAACCTTGAATCTTGTTAGCGAAATTTGAACGAAGGAATGTTTTTCGTTCATCATTTGCCTTGAACAAATTCATTGCGAATTAACGAAGCTAAGAAACATCTTGAGCATCTTTTTGTATTTGCATTTGAATTATATAATTTCGACAACTTTTCTAGAAAGTAAAAAGAGGAAGTACAGACTTACGCAGAATATCTTACAAAATTTGCAGAAATTAGAGCGGTTGGACGATTTTTCGAAAAACTCACATTTTCGTAAAATTCGAAAAATCATTAAATTCAAACCGTTCAAACGATATTTCCCAAATTCAATACCAACCTTCCTATTATGATACTCTATTGTTAAAAAAAAAATTATTAACAAATCTTAAAATTTGCGAAAGTTAGAGCGTCGACACCTTTTTTTTGAAAATTTCAAAATGTCGTAGAATTTGTATTTTTCTAGCAATTCCGACTAAATTCTCAGAGAACTGATTGAAACTTTTGTTCCCATTTCCCAACAACGCAATTCGGCAACGAAAGAATTTATAAAAATTTGTGAAAATTAAAGCGGTTAGACGATTTTTCGAAAAACTCACATTTTCGTAAAGTTCGAAAAATCATTAAATTTAAACCGTTCAAACGATATTTCCCAAATTCAATACCAACCTTCCTATTATGATACTCTATTGATAAAAAAAAAATTATTAACAAATCTTAAAATTTACGAAAGTTAGAGCGTCGACACCCTTTTTTTGAAAATTTCAAAATGCCGTAGAATTCGTATTTTTCTAGCAATTCCAACAAAATTCTCAGAGAACGAAGAGCTTGTATGGATTAAAATCTGTGCGAAATGGGAGCCCTGTAGCTCAAACCGTTCTCGAGTTATGAACGTTTGAATTTTACAGTGTCCGAAGATACACACACACACACATCCGAACATTTTTTCTAGATATGATTTTTCGATGTTTTGGAAAATTTTAAGCACATTGACATTGAAAACTGGAAAAAAAAAAAATGTTCACCGTCAGATAGGTTCCTCTAAGAGGAAATTAAACGAAATCGATCTGTACTGATCGTTACGAAAAGTTTTTTACGAAATTTCATCGAAAGAAAACACTGAAGCCTTCGAAAAGTTTAAAAAACCTCAGATTTTGTTTATTTGTATTTTTTTAATGAATCATTTATTCAATACATTTCGAAGAGTTCGTCGTAAGTTGAAAATCATTAATAATCGAAAAAGTCACGAATATATTTTGTAAATAACTTCGGAGAAGATTTGTCTTCGGTAAAATCGTAAGCGATAAAGTAGCTGCAAAATAAACATGGAAATAAATGAGGCCACGTTTGAAAACCTCGAAAAATCATTTTTACACCATAAATTAAATAGCACATAACCATTTCGTGGTGGATTATGTGTGTTTTTTTATTCATCAATTATATTAATAGAAAAAGAAAACAAAATCTTACAAAACAATTATGACGCTAACTACTGTACACAATCGTATGATATCAATGTTATTGAATCACGTATGAATCACTTCTCGTAATGAGACGCTGTCGCGAAACGTTACATCGAAAAATTGTGTTGGGAGACAGAGAGAGAGAGAGAGAGAGAGAGAGAGAGAGAGAGAGAGAAATACAAATTAAGAATTAACGTATTACTATAACGAAACGACTTTAGGGTTCTTTCAAAATTTTGTATAAACGTTCCTGGCACCAAAACTAACAGTTTTCTCCTCTGAAGAAAAAATTTTCTGACGTTTAGAATTTGAAATATTTAATTTCCAATTTTTTCCATCTAAACGCGTGTAAAGTCAACGTTTCCTTAAAAAGTTGCAAAAAATAAAATAAAAAAGACGCGAATTTACACGCGTTTAGATGGAAAAAATTGGAAATGAAATATTTCAAATTCTAAACGTCAGAAAATTTTTCTTCCCAGGAGAAAACTGTTAGTTCTGGTGCTAAGAACGTTGATACGAAATTTTGAAAGAACTCTGAATAAAGTCGTTTCGCGATAGTAATATCTTAATGAAACGAAAAATAAATGGGATAAAGAAATATCTGTCAGGGTCGTTGAGCAATGCACATCGATGTACCTTTTGTATGTATTTTGTATGTGCAAATATTCTTACGTGTGAATATGCAAATGGCATGTTGCTGGGGAGCGATTAAAAAGCGAAATAAACCGAAAAGTTCGTTGCAGCTTCACGTTATAGAAATTTAGTCTCGACGAATTTCGGTCAATCGCATATTTACACTTGTCACAGGGATTTTTTTCTCCATTTCATTGATTCAATCCAACGGGACACACTCGACGGAATCACAATTAATGAAGCACGAGCCATTTTTCATTTTCTTTGAAAAACGCACGAAGAAATGCTCCGTTTCGAGTTTCCTGGATGGAAATTCAACACGCAATGAGTATCGAATAATTTCGCAGACTCCGAGTCCAGTCACTCGAGATTTTCATCATTTCTGGGATTCGAACGCCAACCAGAAGAATTTTTTTTTTTTTTTTTTTTTTTTTAATAGAGTCGAACGTGGATTTGGAAAAAAGTGAAAATAAAAATTATCGTCACGAAGAAAAAATGTTGATTTAGAATCTCTCGTCGATTCTCGCATGACGAAACTGAAGCGCGTTACGATCCCAAGAACTCGTTTTTTTCTTAGTTCATGATTCTCAATCACAATCCAACTACAAAAAGTCTATGAGGTCCTTCGTGTTACTATTATTTCAATCAACAAGCTCACTTAAAAAAAAAAGCTTCTAAAATATAATCATGAGTTTCAAAGGAAAAAAAAGATTCACGCGAAATCCAAAAAAAAAGAAAAAATGCAAAATTCGCGATAAAGGGTAAAATATAAAAGAAACGAGGCCGAAAGTTTTTTCGGCCCAGAAATTTCCGAACAGCACGGCAACGTCAAAAAAATTGGAATATTTTTTATATCCTCGGAATTCAAACGAAGCAGGTTTCGCAATTTTTTGACGAGATTTTGAAAAAATATTTCAACGTAACTTTGATTTGAATGAGAAGCGAGTTCTTTGCGAACGTTAAAAACAATGGTACGAAAATTCTCAGTTGCTCGAGAATACATTTCGTAAATCCAAGCAACACTTTTCGACTAAAAACTTGGTCGGATTAATTATTCCAGATTTCGGAGTATAAAAAAAGTGTTTGGAAAATTTTCCTTTGAATAATTAAACTCTCCGAGGTAAAAAAATAAATTTCAAAATCTCTGCTGCACGTTCGGACAGCGCGACCTCTAAAACTTTTTGGAGAAGTTTTGTCATCGAAGTGTCGATCGCCCACTTGTCCATTTCATCATCCAAGCTTCTTGACACGATTCCACGATTTTAACGATGCAAGGAACGTGCATTCAACTTTTTCCGGTTCCTCCTTTCGCCGTCTCGTCCCAAACGATTGAAAGTTCGTTCACGGAACGAAATCCAAAAACGCAATCAAAAGGCTACGAGAATCCGCTTTTTTTGATTGAGTCGTTTTTGTTTTTTTTTTTTTTTTTTTTGCCAATTTATTAAGTTGTGAAATTTGGCGTTGCGTTTCCGGCGAATTTCAGGCTCCGAGTCAACCGCATCGGAGAGAGAGAGGAACCGGAAAATGCAACTTTCTTAACGATCCATCGTTTCATCCTCGAGAAGAAAAAAAATATTTTCTTAAGGAGATTGGCTACACACGACAATATGATAAGAATTTAATAAAACTTGCCGATGACATTCTTTAGCATCAAATACGATGACACCATTTTTTTCAAATTTTTCCTCTCCATAGTTTTCGAATAATTCGAGTTTTCAATATGCAAAAGATTTACATATATATATCGGAATCCTATGCTTATCCATGTAAACTCTAGTGTTTTTAATTATTCGAAAACTATGCAGAGGAAAAATCTTAAAAAATGTGTATATTCATATTTATTGCTAAAGAATATTGTCACAAAATTTCATTGAGGTATTACCATCACGAAATGACTTTATTTAGGATTCTTTCAAAATTTTGTAAAATCGTTCTTGGCACCAAAACGAAGAATTTTCTCGTATGAAGAAAAATGTTCTGACGTTTAGAATTCGAGATATTTAATTTCCCATTTATTATTTTTCTCATGTAAACGCGTGTAAATTGATGTCGCGTTTCTTTTGTTTTTTTCTTGCAACTTTTTAAGGGAACGTGACTCTGGCGTTTAGATGGTAAAAATAATAAAAAATTGGAAATTGAATATCTCAAATTGTAAAAGTGAAAAAAAAAAATGTTCAGAGGAGAAAACTGTTAGTTTTGGTGCCGAGAACGTTTCTGCAAAATTTTGAAAGAATCCTTAAATTAAATTCAGTAGAATTTTTCTATGCTTTGTGTAGCCGTTGTGTGTAGCCAAGCTCCTCAATCCGATGAAATGGCATAAGCCCGAAATACGATATAAAAAAAACCAGGATCCGGAGAATAATGAAAAAAAAAGGGAATAATTGATTTAGCTAAACGACCGGTTGATGCCAGACGATTTTTCCACTGAGACAACCGGACACGAGGAGGCAATGTCGCGGTGAGAATTTCGTGCTAACGACGATGTCGGTGTGGCTCAAATTGGTCGCTAGCTCAGCCAACTGCACGGATTTGTTTGGAGAGGGAACGCAATTTGAAAGTTCTTGGCAATCGTCGGAAAAAGCGAGTAGACGAACGCCAAAGCCGAATGGAGAACAGATCAATCTGCCGTCCGCGGAAAAGCATAATTCTTTGATATAACCAGAGCCAACATTGGGCTCTTCGATGTAATGCGTTAGCCTCGAGACGTTTTGATGAATTTTATGATTTCGAGGAATAGCGAACATGGGATTTTGTCCCTGTCGATTTTGAGTCTGTGGCCTGCCACGATCACCAATGATAACGACAGTGTGAGAGGCTCGTGGTGTACCGGGGACGGTGGTTGATCGATTGATCCAACTGGGCCGAGCGGCGAGAGGGTAGAATTCTCTTTCTCTTTCGCGTCTGAGTCGAGCTTCTCTAATGGCAACGAGAGCTTCCCAGACGTCGGTGGAGCTGACGTGTAGTTCGACATTGGCGGATGAAAAGTTGCCATTTTCAAGAATGCTGCGTCTCCGCCAATCGTGAATCTGTGGATTGGCTCGTGGGATTCTATAATCCTCATCGGCAGCTTCGAAGCGAGGGTCTTCATCGCGAGTTTCCACGTGTTCTGCGGGGCGTTGGGGCCTCTCGGGGCTCCTGGGACCACCTCGTGACTCGTCCTCGGCGTTGTTGCTGGTTCTTTCGCTGTCGGTTGTCGCGCCGACGCTGTTCGTACTGATGACAACGACTCCGAAGTTCGTTCTGACGACGTGCCTTTCGGAGCGTGGATTCCGCGAATTAGAACGCAAATTAATACGCCGCAGCTCTTGCCAATTGTTCGTTCTCGATGGCCTGACCGGCTGCGTTGCATCGGTAGATACAAACGCATTGTTCCTAACGTCCGACATTGTCTGCACTATTCTCACCCGATTAGCACTGTCTATCACGAACGAAGACGTTATACCCGAACGCGATGGTTGCGGCTGTTGGGCCATGTCGAAATCCTCCTCGATTGGGTCGCTCAACTGACTGGGTGTCTCGTCATTTTCCTTCAACTGCTCGATTATCTCGGCGTTGTCTCGTTCCTGAATGTCGTGGATACACGTCCACTAAAAAATTCAAAATTTCCTATACACCTTCTTTTTATTCTCCTTATTAATTATTAATTATTAATTTATTAATTATTAATTATAATTTAATTAATAATTAATTTATTAAGTATTAATCAATTAATTAATTGATCATTCATAATTAAATAATTATAGTAATATAATTATAATTATTAATTATAATCATATGTTATAATAATTATGTAATTATTATTTAATTAATTATTGATTATTGATAATTAAATAATTATAGCAATATAATGTTCTGGAAAAAACGTCTCTAAAAAAAAAAAAAAATAATGCATATTTATCGGAATACGGTTTGAAAAACGCCGTGGGTCAGATTGACCCAATATGCATTTCCAGGCTGTGTGCGCTCGAAGGGTCAAAGCATTTTTTATGTACCAACGCTGATTTTATTTTCCCCAAGAGATTATCGAACAACGACAAAGCAGAAGAAACATCGACGTGGTGAATTCGTCGAGAATCTCGACTTGATTAAAAATTGTTTATTTTTTCAAAATTCAAGAATTTACCTCCGATTTTTCACCGTTGCTAACATTTCTCGACAGAACGCACCATCCTTGCGGATGCACTTGGAGACTCGAAATAACTTCGGCGTCATCACCGACTGGAAAGTCCGTTAAAAATTCGACTCTGTTGTGAGTTCGTGAATTGGAGAAGAGATGAGTGAAATTCGCCGCAACCGGTATCGTTGTTTGTGACAATTGCATCAGTCTGTACATGTTTGGCTGCAAAGGGTTTCAATGTTTATTTAGCGATTGAGTAATAACGAGAAATCGAGCATCAGAATTTTTGATGGTTCGTTCACCTTGAAGCCAGCCAGGTCTTGGGAGAGTGTGCTCAACTTGAGATTGTGAATAATTATGAGGTACCCGGATGTCGTACAAATGAGCATTTTGGAGGCATCTGGACTGAGCCTCGTACGCATCAATCCATTTGTATGAAACACCCGATTGTAAATAAAACTGTTTTCCGTGAAGCTGTAAAAACATTCGTTGGATTAATTAGTAGAAAGAGAAATTCTAACCAGAAATCCTAGAATTTTCAGAAATTCCATTTTTCTACACCATTCGACCGAACGGAATAAAAATTCCAACCGATCGAGCCAAAAAATTTGATGCAAACTTCATTTTAAATCGAAATCCGCTGGAAATGAATTTTTTTTAAAAATCGTCGATATTTTGTTGAATACGGTAAACTAAATATTTTTGGATAATTGCAAAATTTTCGTTGGTTCGGCAGCATTTTTAACGGAATTGTCAGCGAAATTTACGAGTGGAACGACTAAAATTTGCTTCCGAAGAGATTTTCTAACAAAAAAAAAAACGTTTGATCGAACGTATCGAAAAAAATTTCCATCTTTTTCAACAAAATTTTGTTTTCAGTGTAGTCATGAGTCCCGGAGTCATTCGTATCGACGAATTACCTGTTTATGTCCCATGTGTATATGCTACCGTCGAATCCACTCGTCAGCAGCAAACCATCGTTGGGACTGTACTCGATATTTTTAACCCAATTCAAATGACCCTTCAGCGTCCTTATTCTCTGTTTCAAGTTCCTCGCGTCCCAGAGAGCTACCGTGCTATCGTCGGAACACGTAGCAAACATTCGTTGATCCAAAAATCTGGGAAAGCAGTGAAATTTGGATCATGGTTTGCAGTCGGTGAGTTAAAAATTTATGTTCCAACTTGCGTAGCCGGCTTCTCATAGCGAGCAAAGAAAAACAAGTCTCCGGGTAAACTTTGTAATAAAAATAGTCAGCGGCGCGAAATTTTGTTGTACTTTGAAGATCCTCACCTAACGCAATTGACCGAGTCGGTGTGCGCATTGTCAATGGCGTGTATGAAGCGTCTGCAGAGCGGATCGAACATCAAAATGCTCCTTTTTTCACACGCGGCCAATAACAATGATCTGTAAACAAAGGAATCAGTGATTTTGTGCGACCTTGAAGTTTGCATCGTTGAAACGCGACAGAATTTTGTTTTTTTTCTCAACAGAGCTCGTCCGGACGATAAAACGATTCTCTCTCGCTTCCCAAAAGTTCAATCGCCCCGAAAAAAAGCCACGATTTTCAAAATCCACAAAAAAACGAGGAGAAAAAATGCTTTTCGTTGAATCTCAATGCCGGAAACCCGAGAGTCGTGATTTTGAGTTTGAAAAAGTCTTTTAACGAGTTTGTCGGCCGGCTTACCCGTCGGGAGAATATTCGAGATTGAAGACGGCGCCGTGTATGGCGTTGCAGAGATTTTCACCGTGATCCCAAGTCTTGACCGGTTGGATGGAGGAATACAGAGTTTTGTAGAAACGGTCGCCGTGGCCGAGCGGAAAGCGGAGACCGAGCTCTCTCTGACGGAGCCAGGAGCCGCCGGTCGTCTGTCTCGTTCGTATCTTAGGCATTTTTCATGCGGTTCGCTCGAGCTTCCAGTGGTCAACGAACATGAAAGATTCTCCGTTGGAAACACTATTAAGGAGCTTAGCTACACAGGACACGACAACAAACAACTTATCGCAAAGTTACACCAGTTTCCATAATCCTTCCATTTAATTTATTAATGTTAATTGTTCAATAACGAGGTTGGCTACACACAACGATGTTGCCATGTTAAAAGCATGAGAAATTTCGTGAGTCCATTTTTTAGTATTGAAAATGAATATACAAATTTTTAAAGATTTTTCTTCTACGTAGTTTTCGAGTTATTAAAAACACTAGAGTTTCTGAGGTTCTGAGGATTCTGATATATATATATATCGGAATATATCAGAATATATTTTGAAAACATTGAAAAAAATAGTGTCATCGTATTTGATGCTAAAGAATGTCATCACCAAATTAAATTAAATTCTTATCATATTGTCGTATGTAGCCAACCTCCTTAAGCCTAAAAGGTGAATGAATCAATGAAATAATTTTCTTGATAGAAAATAAATTAATTCGTAAGAAATTTACCTCCTCCTCTCTCTCTCTCTCACTCTAAAATGCACTTTAGTTTGTTATTTTCCTTTGGGGTTGGTTATGCGCGTGGATTATCGAAGATTCGAGATCGCAATAACCTCGATGAGTCACGTATATTTGACGAATGAAAATGCGATTAAAAAACGATTGAAACGGTCGTTTTATTATTTATTACGATTTAATAAATCCATGGGATTAACTAACAATATTACGCGTGAAAACATTCACGTGGGAACACAATATTTCTCGAAGATGACTTTTCAAGGTTCGGAGTAATAATTTTGAGGTTAAACGTTGGTCGAGGGGTGTCACTTTTCACATTTCGCACTGAAAAAAGTAGCTAATTTATTTGCGAACATCGCGCAATGATTTTCCTGCTCGATATCACGAGAAAACGCGAGATTATTGTCACGAGAGTCTTCTTTTGCTTTGCAGTCCTTCACTCTCGTAAAAAGTATCGTGAACGAGTCGCCTGGACTGACATTTCACACTGAAAAATCCTCTTATATAGATAAGAAGGCGAATTTTCCCTTTTCTTGCCAACTATGCGAAACTTTTTTTTTATTATTCTCGTGTCTCGACGAAACTACTCTGACAGAACCACAAATTTGCACGCCATCTTTGCACTTTGCAGTGCCTAGTCTGTGTGCTTTCTGCACTCGATCTTTTCTCCGTTTTGATTGATAGTCACTGCATCGATGAGAAACCAACCAGAAAAAAGATACACGAGGAACATTGAGTAAAATTATGAAAATTTCAAGAGTTGTACGAAAATTTTACTCATTTTTTTTATTACAGTAGTTTTTATTGTCTTTACAACAAATATTTAACGATTTTTTATTCATCGTTACGATAAACTTCTATTTAATTTCACAGGATTTACGTTTCTTTACACAAAATTAAATTCGTCGATTTCTTTCGGCGACAAAACATCCAAAAAATATAATTGTCGCCCACTGTAAGGAGCAGGTTGGCTACACATGACAATATTGCCATGTTAAAAGCATAGGGAAATTCGAAATGATTAAAATTTAATAAAAATTGGTGAGCATATTCGTTAGTATTAAAAATGAATATACAATTTTTTAAAGATTTTTCTTCTACATAGTTTTCGAGTAAATAAACACTATAGAGTTTACGTGCATAAGCATAGCATTCAGATATATATAGGTATATCTTTTGCATATTGTAAACTCCGATTTTTCGACAACTATGTAGACGAAAAATTTGAAAAAATTTGTATCATCGTATTTGATGCTAAAGAATGTTATCACAAAATTTCATTAACTTCTTATCATGTTGTCGTGTGTAGCCAAACGTATTACTATGCAAAAAAAATTTATTTAGGATTCTTTCAAAATTTAGTATAAACAGTAAGTTTTCTCCAATGAAGAAAAATTTTCTGACGTTTAGAATTTGAGATATTTAAATTCCAATTTTTTATTTTTCCCATCTAAACGCGTACGTGTAAATTGGTGTCGCGTTTCTTTTGTTTTTTTTCTTGCAACTTTTCAACGAAACGTGATTCCAATTTACTGCGTTTAGGTGGGAAAAATAAAAAATTGGAAACAAAATATCTCGAATTCTAAACGTCAGAAAATTTTTCACGAGTACGTTGCTTACATATGGCACTTTGATAAACATCCAATAACGAGACACTCGTACGTTCGATTCTAATGTCAAATAAACACTGCTATCACGTTCACATTCTTTACCATCGATACAATTCTACAGACCTTGGGCTTATTTCGAGCGTGCAATTCGAGCGTTTATCAGCCAAAATTATACGATTCAATGACTTTAGTTTTTTATCCTCTCCACTCGAAGCGATCAAAGTTTATTTTTGTTCCTCAGAAAAAAGGCGAATTTTTTCACTCGCTAAATTGAGCATTATAACGAGTAATTTTCATCAATTTTGATTTGTAATAATGGAAGATTCTTGTCCAACAAAAGAAAGGAAAACCGAGTTTTCTTTTTCATCGTAAATTTTTCTACGACATCGATTCTATTTTTGCAACGAACGTTTATTTATTATTATTCATAAAATAACAAAAATATTAAAAATACATAATTAATTATTTCGAGTAATTTTTATGAGTTTTTTGTATTTGTAATAATGGAAGATTCTCCTCTGACAATCCGATGAACTCTGCATGCAAAATCCATAAATCGAAAAGTTGAAAATAACAACTTTTTTGTACGAAAGAAAAATCGAGTTTTTTTTTTCGGCGTAAATTTTTCTACGACATCGATTATATTTTTGCAGTGAATGTTTATTTATTATTATTCATTAAATAACAAAAATATTAAAAATACATAATTAATAACGAAATTTAATAATTACGAGCATATGATTAATATTTTAATGACAAATTTAAAAATTATTCTTAAACAAAATATATAAAGTAAAAAAAAAAAAAATTTTTTTCAAGATTCAACAGAATCGAAAGTGAGGCCAGTGCCAGCAAGATTTTTTTCCGTCCACTGATCGAATCTTCGTGATAAATCTTCGGACATGTAATTCTTCCAGTCGCCCACTTTTCCTTTTCGTATGAATTTATTCTGCGGATCACTCGGATCATTGTTCGTTATGATTCCTTCTAAATTAATGGCCGGATTAGCAGCCATTTTCGAAAATTCCAAGTGTCTCTCTAATTTTTCGACTTGCTCATCGGTCACACTTTTGCCCAAAAATTTGGCAGTTTTTCTAATTGCTGCCGCTTGGTCCTTGGATTAAAATGTTTTTTCATTGTTAATTTTATTTATCGATTGAAACGTCACTCGAGAAAGTGGCTTTACCTTTTTCATTTCTTCGTACGTAAGAAAAAGAATATTTTCTTGATTTCTTCGTTTCCAAAATCCAAGCACGTGCTTCCAAAATGGTCCCATTGGAGCTGGAAAAAAAAAAAAAAACATTCGAATTAATAATTTTACAGTTTATAAATTATTCCAAGTCTCGTTTTTCCTTTTTTTTTTTTTATTTTTTTTTTTTTTGTTTTTAATTTTTTTTTCTCTCATTTTTACCATTGTCTTCGACAAAAAGTTCAGCAAAGTCATCGAAAGTCCCCTCCATATTGTGGAGTAATCTACAGTAGTGATAAAAGCTTACACACGTGTCCTTGGGATTTCTCGCAACATAAACGATCTGAAATGGTAATAAAACGTCAATCAGAGTCATCATAACGATCAATTCGAATTGTTGAATTCCCAGACGAAAATTAAATCACCAAGGAATATAAAGTTCCGCGACTGACGAGATAAAATTATAATGTGTGACTCACAATCATTAGATCAAGTTGTCACGTTCGATTTGATCAAAACGATCACATCGCGATTAAAAAAATTGAAAAAAAAACTGAAAAAATTGCTATTTTATCGTTTAATTATTTTTCTGTGATCGAAAAAATTTCCTGATTCCAAAGGATTTCATCAAAAGATTATTCAATACAATCAGCATTTTCGTTTCCATTTTTTAACATTTTTGACAGAGTTATTTAATTTTTTTTTTTTAACGCAAAAAATTTTCTGGGGAACGGACGACACGATACAAAATTGAAAAATTGAAATATTCAAAAACGACGGAATTTAATGCTGCCGGTCCATTGGGCGAAATGATTTTTGTCACAGATTTTTTGTAAATCCCAGTTCTTATGAAAATTAAATGAATGAAAAAATGAATAAAATAAATAAAGTAAATAAAATGAATTTAAAAAAATAAATAAAAATAAATAAATAAATAGATAAAATTACAATTAAAATAAAAAAATTAAAAAAATTAAAACTACGAGAAATATCGAGCATTACTTTTGGTTTTATTTCGTGCATTTGCTCAGGCAATAAATCCCACGCCAAGTGAGTTTTTATGTATCGAGGACTGGGTATTTTTGCCACGTTATCGACCGAGTTGCCAAGTTTGGCAAACATTTCCACGTGGTCACCGGTAACCATCAGAGCGGATGACCTACGAAAATGGAAAAATGTTTGTTTCCAGTGAAAACCATTGCTGTTCTTAAATTCCGTTTCCAAATTACTCAGAATTTTTTTTTTTTTTTTTTTTAATATTCAGGAGCAGCTATCGTCGTTTACGAAAAAAATGATTTTTTATTTATTTCTTCACTTCACTTTATTAATTTAAAAATATTTTCGTTGCCGTTACTTCGTCGTCGACAAAAGTTTCAAATTTTTCAAATTTTGAAAAGTAAAATTATAATTTACTCACTCGAGTAGTGGATTACGAACGAGTAAGAGGGTTTTTGCATTTTCATAGTCAAAACCATTGCCGATGCAATAAACCATTTCCTGAGCCCAATGACTGCCTGGAAATCGTTAAATATTCATTATTTATTATTATTTTATTTTATTTATTATTATTTTTAAATTAATTACGATAATAAATAACGTCTCATTGAATTAATTATAAATGCAAAATACCTGTACGTGGATATGAGGCCATCCATACATCGTCCTTCCGAATTTCCATGTCGCGAATTTTCGTAGCCAAAAAAACATAATTCGGAGGCAGCAAAGAATGACCAGGTTCGACTCTCAAAAAACTCGATTTTACACCAAACATTTTATCCAATTTGGCTCCGATCTCCCCATCCACAGTTTTGAAAGTTATTTCCATTTTTTTCACCGATTTGTTAACTCTAAAAAAGTCCAGCTGCACGAAAAATTTTACTCCAAAATAATTCAAAAATTTTTCATGCGAACAAATGTTTAAATTTTCCTAAAAAACGTTCGTTTGTTTTTTTCAAGTCATTTCGAGTCGTTTCGTGATGACCTTAAAAAGTTTCAAAACTATTTTTTTAATTTGAAAAAATTTTTTTGCTGTTGCATATTTCGTTAAATATTTTTTAATCAATTTTTGCAATTTATCACTCACCTCGACTGTAATTTTCAAAAACAGTTACGAGTGTCGTTCAACTGTCGACAGTCCTGACCCGAATCAATCTACAGTGCGACGAGCAATGATCAATTGTTGGCAAAGACTCCTCTTACAAACCAAGCAGCATCGAAAAACAGGTTTCCGTTGATGCATACGCGCCTATAACACTTTCGCCAAAACGAGAAATTATTTTGCACGTTGTACTTTTACCGAAATGTGACGATTTTATTTTTGGAGTTATTTTACACTCCACTGTCAGAAATTAATTTTTATTATTCAATTTGACCATTATTTATTGTCAAATTTTCAAAAGTTCTGAGCCTGTAAACAAGAATTTGGAGAAAAAAAACAATTATTTTTCAAAGGCAAAATTTTCGAAAATGAAATCAATTTTTTGAGTTTTTTTAATTAATAATTTATTTGCAAATAATTATTCACTCGTTTAAGTAAATTTTTTTTTGTCTCGTTAGGATTGTCGTGAGATCGTCAGTACTTTCCCCTTGCATACGATTTCCCTCTTGGAGAAAGTTGCATTGCCCCATCGAGGATGTAACCTGATTTGATCGTGGCATGTGAAAAATGAATCGATAATTTTTTTAATTGTCATAATTTAAAAAAAAAACCAATTTCTTCAATTTTTGTTCGAATTTTCACGTAAATAAATGTTGGGTGCTTCATATTACATTTTTTGAAAAATAATGGCGAGTCGAATGACGACTTATTGACGTGAAACGACAAGAGGAAACTTGAGCATATTTTCTATTTAAATTTTAAACTACAGTGAAAATTTCACGACCTGAAAACGCATCATGGAGCCTCAGCTTCGAGATTGAAAATTGATTTATTTAGTTTTTTCCGAAAATGGTGGGTCAAAAATTTAGCAGAAACGCAATCGCCTAGAACTCTTCACGAGGACACGCAGGGAGACTTTCTCCATCACTGGGAATTGCCAGATCTACGAAAACTCGTCACAAAGCCACAGCTTCGGGATTGAAACTTTTTATTTTTATTTTTCCGAAAAGGGTGGAAAATTTTTTTTCCAAAAACGCAAACGACTAGAACTCTTCACGAGGACACGCAGGAAGACTTTCTCCATCACTGGGAATTGCCAGATCTACGAAAACTCGTCACAAAGCCACAGCTTCGGGATTGAAACTTTTTATTTTTATTTTTCCGAAAAGGGTGGGTAAAAATTCTTCCAGAAACGCAAACGACTAGAACTCTTCACGAGGACACGCAGGGGGACTTTCTCAATCACTGGGAATCGCCAGATCCACGAAAACTCGTCACAGAGTCACAGCTTCGGGATTTAAATTTATATATATATTTTTTTTCAAAAATCGTGGATCAAAATTTATCCGGAAACGCGATTGACTAGAACTCTTCACGAGGACGCGCAGGGGGACTTTCTCAATCACTGGGAATAACCAGATCTACGAATACTCGTCACAGAGCCTCAGCTTCGGGATTTAAATTTATATATATATTTTTTTTCAAAAATCGTGGATCAAAATTTATCCGGAAACGCGATTGACTAGAACTCTTCACGAGGACACGCAGGGGGACTTTCTCAATCACTGGGAATCGCCAGATCCACGAAAACTCGTCACAGAGCCACAGCTTCGGGATTTAAATTTATATATTTTTTTTTTTTAAATCGTGGATAAAAATTTATCCGGGAACGCGATTGACTAGAACTCTTCACGAGGACACGCAGGGGGACTTTCTCAATCACTGGGAATTGCCAGATCTACAAAAACTCCTCACAGAGCCTCAGCTTCGGGATTTTAATTTATATTTTTTTTTTTTCAAAAATCGGGGATAAAAATTTATCCGGGCACGCGATTGACTAGAACTCTTCACGAGGACGCGCAGGGGGACTTTCTCAATCACTGGGAATCGCCAGATCTACAAAAACTCGTCACAGAGCCTCAGCTTCGGGATTTTAATTTATATTTTTTTTTTTTCAAAAATCGGGGATAAAAATTTATCCGGGCACGCGATTGACTAGAACTCTTCACGAGGACGCGCAGGGGGACTTTCTCAATCACTGGGAATAACCAGATCCACGAAAACTCGTCACAGAGCCACAGCTTCGGGATTTGAATTTATATATATATTTTTTTTTCAAAAATCGTGGATCAAAATTTATCCGGAAACGCGATTGACTAGAACTCTTCACGAGGACATGCAGGGAGACTTTCTCTATCACTCGGAATTGCCAGATCTATGATAACTCGTCATAGAGCTACAGCTTCGGGATTGAAATTTTTTATTTTTATTTTTCAGAAAATGGTAGGTCAACATTTTTCCAGAAACGCAAACGATTAGAACTCTTCACGAGGACACGCAGGGAGACTTTCTCCGTCACCCAGAATTGCTAGATCTACGAAAACGTGTCATGCGGCTTCGGCATCACGGAGTTGAAATTTTTTATTTATTTTTTTTCCGAAATTGATGGGTAAAAATTTTTCCAGAAACTTATGTTCACAGTGATTTGCAGTGGACGCATTTTTGAGACTCTTAAGACTGATGTACAAAAAACTATAAAAGAACAAAAAAATTCTGTGGCAGCGCTAATTTTCTCAAAATTTGAAACGCCATGATTTTTGCTAAAAAGAGATGGCTGCAAATTCTTAACGAACTGCTTTAAAATTGATTGGCTTCAAGACACTGTCGCATATTTCGATAAGTTGTTATACATAAAAGGAGCGCTGCAGCGCCACCAGAAAACCGTTCGCGCGCTTCAGCGCGCGTGATGCACCCTAGTTTCGTTAAAAAGTTGCAAGAAAAAAAACAAAAGAAACGCGATTTCAATTTACACGCGTTTAGATTAAAAAATTGGGAATGAAATATCTCAAATTCTAAACGTCAGAAAATTTTTCTTCATAGGAGAAAACTGTTAGTTTTGGAGCCAAGAACGGTTTATACTAAATTTTGAAAGAAGCTTGAGAGCCTTAAAAATCAAGTATTCCCGCCATTAGAACTTATCGAAACGTTATGGCGCTGCGATCGACATGAAAATTTTTGTTGTTTCGATTCCCTCGTACCATCTAAATTCCTCGTGTGTATTCCGTGATCCAAAAAGCCTCTCTCGTCTGCTCGAGAGTCCTCTCCGCTTCGGCTAGAAAAAATGGCGACTCGTATGCTGAAAATCGGTAACGCGCTTCGTACATATTCAGACCGAACGAATTTATTAAAGGTAAGTGAAAACAAAGAATTCTCACAATCTGATCAAATAGTTTGAAGAGAAATCGAGGTTGCTTGTCATTCGAGGATCAAAATCGTAATGACGTAAAGTTGGTTCTCGTACCGCTGATTTGGCAGACGACATGTACCTCTAACGTTATTGCGACTGACCTTACGTAACTTTTTGTTGTAAAAAAAAAAAACAAATGGTGTATCATTTTTCGAAAATTGAAACAATAAAAATCGCACTCTTCGAGCATTCTGACAGTTTCCATCTGACGTTTTTTTTTTCTCGCTAACGATCGATTGTTGTCCTTCGAAAAAGCTCCAGCTCCCTCGTATACGTAACAATTGCGACGAGGGGAATTCGGAAATCGAAAAAAAAAGTGTCAAATCGATTTATCATTGCCCTTCGCAATTCGGACGTGAAAAATTCCAAAATTCCGATTTTTTAACAACTTAACTGTCAAATTACGAACGTTAAACATTCCCATAATATTCATAACGAAAAATCAATCGATAAAAACGTTCATCCACTCCGTTCCACAAAAACGTCATGCAAATTTCGTCAACGTCTTCGATTCTCCTTTTCGTAACAGACTCGCAAACAATGGCGATCTACCGCGGCTTCTCTCAAAGAGACGCTGATAAATCAGCCACCGACGAGGGTCACCGCCCTCGAGAGCGGCATGAGAGTCGCCAGCGAAGACAGCGGAGCGGCCACCGCCACCGTCGGCCTTTGGATCGACTCCGGCAGCCGGTACGAGACGGACAAAAATAACGGCGTTGCCCATTTCATGGAACACATGGCTTTCAAGGTACTTTTCATTTTTTTTCACGCAAAATAAAATTGAAAATTCGAGTTTTTAGAAATTTATTTTCTCGGTTCGTCCAGAAACTCCGTTCAATAAAAATTTCAAAATTAAGGGTACGGATCGGTCGGCCCGTTTCGATCGAAATATTCAATAAACGAGCTTCTACGGTGCAAAAAGATTTTCTTGCGTTTACTGACTAATTTATTCCCCTCAGAGGCAATTTGCCTAAAAATTGTAGAAAAATGAAATTTGGAACTTTAGTTCCTAATCATTTTTTGGGGAATCTGGGATTTTTGGGCATAACTCTCGATTTTTCGTTTCTACAGTGGTTGGCGGCGTTTCATTTGCATCTCACTATCACAAGAAAGAATTGTTATAAATAAAAATAAATTTTTATAAATTTAATGAATTTTTATAAATTTAATAAATTTTTATACATTTAATAAATTTTTATAAATTTAATAAATTTATTAATTAAAATTGAGGATTTCTCCTGAAACGAAGATCGAGAAGTTGGTTCATTTTTATGGGAAATGTATTCCAGGGCACTGCAAAGCGTTCACAGACTGATTTGGAGCTTGAGATTGAAAACATGGGAGCCCATTTGAACGCATACACCAGTCGGGAACAAACAGTTTTCTACGCCAAGTGTCTGGCTCAGGACGTTCCCAAAGCCATTGAAATCTTGAGCGACATAATACAAAACTCGAAGCTCGGCGAGAGCGAAATCGAGAGAGAACGCGGTGTGATTCTAAGGGAAATGCAAGAGGTTGAGACTAATCTCCAAGAAGTAGTTTTCGATCATTTGCACGCGACTGCTTATCAGGGAACTCCCTTGGGTAGGACGATCCTTGGACCCACGGAAAATATCAAGTCGATCACTCGTGACGATCTGGTTTCTTACGTCAAAGAGCACTACGGACCACCCAGGTGAATATTCAATAAAACAAGATGAATGGCTATATTTTTAATTTAATTGGCTTCGTGCATCTTGAGCATCTTGAGGAAGCAATTTGCAAATTTCAATTTGCAGCGTTTTTTCTATTTACATTTAAAATTATGTAATTTGGAAAACTTTTCTAGAAAGTAAAGAGGAAGTACAGACTTATAAACAATATTTTACAAGTTTTCCAGAAATAAGAGCGGTTGGACGATTTTTCAAAAAACTCAGATTTCCATAATATTCGAAAAATCATAAAATGTAAACCGTTCAACCGATATTCCCCAAATTCAATACCAACCTTCCTATTATGATACTCTATATATAAAAAAAAAATTAGAAATAAATCTTAAAATTTGCGGAAGTTAGAGCGTCGACAGCCTTTTTTTGAAAATTTCAAAATGCCTTAGAATTCGTATTTTTCTAGCGATTCCAACAAAATTCTCAGAGAACGAAGAGCTTGTATAGATTAACATCTGTGTAAAACCGGTAACTCAAACCGTTCTCGAGTGACGAAGGTTTGAATTTTACAGTGCCAGCACACACACACACACACATCCGGAAATTTTTTCTAGATGTGATTTTTCGTTGTTTTGGGAAATTTTAAGCACATTGACATTAAAAACTGGAAAAAAAAAATGTTCGCCGTCGCATAGCTTCCTCTATGAGGCAGCAAAAAAATATTGGAGGATAGGGAAAGAGGCTCAGATTTCGATAACAATACCGATTAAGTCACCGGTGACTGTTTGATGCTCCAATGGAATTTGGAGCAATCGATTCCCTGCAGTGGGAGCAAATTATTGATTTTTGTCAAAACTAACAAACGAATCATTGTGCAGATTCGTGCTGGCAGGTGCAGGAGGTGTGGACCATGCCCAACTGGTCGACCTCGCGGACAAACACTTCGGAAAAATGAAGGGACCGATTTACGATGAAATCCCGTCACTTCCGAAACCTTGTCGTTACACCGGATCGGAAATCCTCATTCGTGATGATTCCATGCCCTTGGCACATGTGGCACTCGCCGTCGAGGGTAACGAACTCCCAAAATTTCAACATTTCGTTTCACAAAACTCTATTTTTCTCGAATATATATATTTTTTATCTTTTTAACCTTTCGAGTGTACACTGGGTCGTTTTGACCCCAAAAATCGCTCACCGATTCTTTCGCATTTAATGGCAACAAACGTTTTGTCATTTAATTTTCGTTTTCTTCAAAAGATAAATTTAGAGCCTTGAAATATGAATAATACAAAAAACGTCTGTACACAAAAAAAAAAAAAAAACAAAAAATGCATATTTTCCGGAATACAACGATTCGATAAACGCCTCGGGGTCAAATTGACCCAAGATGGGAAGAATTTTGAAATCTGAATAATTCACTATACAAAAAACGTCTCTGCGCAAAAAGAAAAACAAAAAATGCATATTTTCCGGAATACAACGATTCGATAAACACCTCGGGGTCAAATTGACCCAAGATTGGGAGAAATTGGAATAAATGTAAAAAAATGATATTTCAGGAGCCGGATGGATCGATGCGGACAACATCCCCTTAATGGTCGCGAATACTCTGATGGGCGCGTGGGACCGTAGCCAAGGAGGTGGCGTCAACAACGCGAGTAATTTGGCCAGAGCTTCCGCCGAATCGAATCTCTGCCACAGTTATCAGAGTTTCAACACGTGCTACAAGGACACTGGTCTTTGGGGAGTTTACTTCGTTTGCGATCCGATGGAGGCCGACAACATGGTGTGGAACATTCAAAAAGAATGGATGCGGCTGTGTACCTCCGTAACCGAGAAAGAAGTCGCTCGGGCTAAAAATATCCTCAAGACGAACATGCTCCTCCAGCTCGATGGAACGACCGCTATCTGCGAGGACATTGGTCGCCAAATGCTCTGCTATAACAGGCGTATACCGCTCCACGAGCTCGAAGCCAGAATAGACGTGAGTTCATACAAATTTTTCATCTTTTTCAAGGTTTTCGAGGGGAGGATTCCTTTGGAAAATGGAAAATCAATGATTTCATGGAATTTTCTTCGTGTCCAAAGACTCTTGAGATTTCCCCATCGACGTCAATTTTTTTTCACGTTTCGTCAATTTTACGTACCGTAGCGAATAAAATTTATCGGAAAAATTGAAAATCGTTAAAACGTTTTGACGATTTTCAATTTTTACATACCGCAGCGAATAAAATTTTTTGAAATTTTTCATAAAAATTGAAAATCGTGAAAACGTTTTGACGATTTTTCAACTTTTACATACCGTAGCCAATAAAATTAACGAAACGTGAGAAAGTTTTTTTTCAAAAAATGATGGAAAAGTTATTTGCAATAATAATCATCCGTCGAGCTTGTCAACATTGCCTTGCGATTTGTCGGATAAGAGTTTGTCCAATTTTTACTCTGCTCTCTGTATCCCTGTCATTTGTTTGTTTTTATTTTCGCAGAGCGTAACGGCGAAGAACGTTCAAGAAGTTGGAATGAAATACATTTACGATCATTGTCCGGTAATCGCTGCTGTTGGCCAGATCGAAAACCTCACAGATTACAATCGTGTACGCGGCGGAATGTACTGGATAAGAGTTTAAAGCAATACCGAACGAATTCGAGTCGCCGAGAAATAAAAAAGAGAAAAAAAAAAACAAGGTGATGCCTTTGATTTAGCTGGGAGCACAGGTTGTCCGAGTAAAATTTCAATTCGACCGACGACGATGAACTTTCGAAAGCATCGTTTTCCCAAAAATTGTAATTTTACTTCGGCACGGTGAGCCATAAAAAAAAAATAAACTAGTACAATCGCTCACTGTGTTCCACGAAATAAATCGTAGTCGAAAAGGCTTTTGCGTTTATTAAATTTTTGAGAAAAAAAAAACTACACGTGAAATGGCAAGTGACGAAAAATCAAACGCAAAAGTGAAATCATGCCACGCTGAGTAATCGTCGCGAATTTAAAAATAAAATGTATTACAATTCCGAATGTACAATATTAAATCGACGTAAAAATAACGCTACAAATTTTTCAATATCCCGATCAATTTTCTCCTGTGACGAGGCCCCCATTAAATCCTCAAAATCCAAATTATTTCCTAAAACACAACGTTCAACGTTTCTTCGATAATCCAGGCGCATAACCAACCCCAAAGGAAAATAACAAACTAGAGTGCATTTTAGAGTGAGAGAGAGAGGACGAGGTAAAATTCTTATGAATTCATTTATTTTCTATCAAGAAAATTATTTCATTGATTCATTCACCTTTTAGGGTTAAGGAGGTTGGCTACATACGACAATATGATAAGAATTTAATTTAATTTGGTGATGACATTCTTTAGCATCAAATACGATGACACTATTTTTTTCAATGTTTTGAAAATATATTCTGATATATTCCGATATATATATATATCAGAATCCTATGCTTTTGTCCATGTAAACTCTAGTGTTTTTAATAACTCGAAAACTATGTAGAAGAAAAATCTTAAAAAATGTGTGTATTAATTTTTAATACTAAAGAATATACTGACGAAATTTCATTAAATTCTAATAATTTCGAATTTTTCTATGCTTTTAACATGGTAACATTATTGTGTGTAGCCAACCTCCTTAAAACATCGTTCCAGGCTTGAAAAATGGATTCAAGTTTTTACAAAATAAATAGATCGCTCGATGAATGTTTATTTATTCATAAGCTTTAATAATACTTTTTTATACACCTCGTGCGAGACGCACGTTCGTCGACTGTCTCGTCGAAGACTCAGCAGAGTCCGTCCTAAAGGAAGCGAAGATAATGCCAATCTTAATTTTAACGTCGACTAGAATATCAAAACTTTTTCCTATAAAAATGTAAAGGTACGAAAGAGATGGACTAAATGTTAGAAAAAATTTCTCGAGTGATGTACAAATACGGCGTACACCTAGATCATCAACGAAACGACTTTATTTCGGGTTCTTTCAAAATTTTGTATAAACTTTCTTGGCACCAAAACTAACAGTTTTCTCCTCTGAAGAAAACATTTTCTGACGTTTAGAATTTGAGATATTTCATTTCCAATTTTTTCCATCTAAACGCGTGTAAATTGAAATCGCGTTTCTTTTGTTTTTTTTCTTGCAACTTTTTAAGGAAACGTGACTTCAATTTACACGCGTTTAGATGGGAAAAATAAAAAATTGGAAATTTTCTTCAGAGGAGAAAGCATTTGAAAGAATACTAAATAAAGTCGTTTTGTGATAGTAATGCGTTGGAAAATATAATGAAATATCATTGTTTGATTTTTCGATAGATTCGAAGAATCGATCGTGGAGACTGAACCTTTCAATCGGTGTAAATTTGATATTTTACAAATTATTGAGTGTAAATGGTCCAAATTTGAAAACCACTGGAAGGGCGAGTTTTTTAAAATGTTTGAGCAATGCAAGCGAGTGAGCATATTGTCAAAAAACACGATA
The DNA here is from genome assembly GCA_963921915.1 of Hyposoter dolosus. NCBI lineage: Eukaryota > Metazoa > Arthropoda > Insecta > Hymenoptera > Ichneumonidae > Hyposoter > Hyposoter dolosus. Next base: position 1,500,487 of record OY998130.1, read on the forward strand.
ATATTAAAAGTACTTGTGCCATCAGCTGAATAAATTCTTTGGGACATTATTTTCGTCGAGCCAAATAATCAAAAGAAACAATAAATTATCTCGAATTGTTGGATGACGCAGAGTTCTGCGAGCTCGAAGCTGTCGAATCTTTACACACTTTCGAAGTCATCTCGGACAAAGGTTCCAATTCTTTTGGATTTATGAGATCGAACTCCGTCACGAAGTAGTAAAAATGCTTGTAGCACGTGTTGACGTGAGCTTCCTGAAAAATTTCAAAAAACATATTTATAGAGATTTCGTAGCCGAGGCGTTTGGATGTCTCAAAAAATGATTTTCATTTGCTCACCGCTCCGATTGCGACGATCCGATCGAAATGATGAATGTACACGTGCACGAATACTCTGAAGAGCCTCGTCAATATCTTCCTACACAATGGTATGAAAGTCTTCGGGAATGGCACGTCTGACGGAAAGAAAAATAAATTAAATAATAAATAAAATTCAAAAAATCATCAAATTTAAAGCGTTCAACCGATATTCTCCAAATTCGATACCAACCTTCCTATTATGATACTCTATTTATAAAAAAAAAAAAAAATAGTAATAAATCTTAAAATTTGCGGAAGTTAGAACGTCGACACGCTTTTTTTGAAAATTTTAAAATGCCGAAGAATTCGTATTTTTCTAGCAATTCCGACAAAATTCTCAGAGAACTGATCGAAACTTTTGGTCCCATTTCCCAACAACGTAATTCGGTAACGAAAGAATTTACAAAAATTTGCCAAAATTAAAACGGTTAGACGATTTTTCGAAAAATTCAAATTTTCGTGAAATTCAAAAAATCATAAAATTTAAACCGTTCAACCGATATTTCCGAAATTCAATATCAAGCTTCCTATTATGATACACTATTTATAAAAAAAAAAAAATTACTAACAAATCTTAAAATTTGCGGAAATTAGAACGTCGAAACCCTTTTTTTAAAAATTTCAAAATGCCGGAGAATTCGTATTTTTCTAGCAATTCAAATGAAATTCCCAGAGAATGAAGAGCTTGTATAGATTAACATCAAATTTTTCGGGTCAAAACGACCCAGTGTGCACTCCAAGGGTGTAAATGCGATCGAACGTATCAAGAAAAATCGTGGCCTCCGTCCGGCGACCAAAAATCTGAATGATACGAATTTTTCTCCTAAGATTATGATTTCTTGATCAATCTTGACGCACGAATGAAAAAAAAATGTTGAAAATAATGTTCAGAGGTTTGGGAAACTTGCTGCACAATATTTCTCCGACTTGTACGTACCAGTAGAAACCGGGAAAATAGTTTCATTGTTGATTTGAGATTCGATCCAATCCATAAGAAGACTAACGTACTGCGGAGCTGGAAGAGCAGTCGGTTTCTTGTATTTGCCACAGCCGTCCGCCCACAAGTATTCAAAACGCGCGCCGCCACTCATCGTTGGACAAGACGCAGAGTCGCAATATTCAGAAATAGTGCCATAAATGAGATTAATTCTATTGAAAAAATCAACCACTGAAACGGAATGAAACGCCATGAAAATTTGAGAATCACGCGTGCGAACGGATCATCAATTACGCAATGAGATTCGCTTCATTTTTCAATGTTAAAATTCAATATTAACTGAATATTGATCAATATTGAATATTAATTTCAATATTGTATTTTATTTAATATTTTATTTTAACTCTTCGTGGTCACACCGGGTTGATTCTACCCAGTCGATTTTTGAACCCGCATTGTGACCAGTCTATCGGCCCAAAAATTCTCAAAAAATTGCTGAACATTCTTTAGACATTCCAGTTTAGATACGAAAAACTTTCCAGAAAGAAATCGAAGGCAAACATATTTTTTAAAATGCAGAATGAAGAAAATAAACGAGAAAAAAAAGTTTTTTCACTAAAATAATCGTCACTTTGTGGATTTTCAATATTTTTGCCTAAAATTTGGACCTGATATTCATCAGATCTGGGTCTTTTGTGAAAAAAATAGTAGGATAGCGCGCGTTTCAAAAAACATATTTATTCTATTGATTTAAGAATAGTTAGAGATTTTAGCTTTGGCTTCAAACTATCGTTAGATTATATGGCGATTCTACCTACGGTGACCACCAAGGGTTAATATTTTATTTATTTAATATTTTATTTTAAATATTAATTTTTTAATATTAAAGCTGAAATCGGAGAATCAAAGAAATTGATCGATAAGCAAAAAACAAAAGGAATTCAATTTTTATGAACATCTTACCATGGACGGCGATCCAATCGTTGAGATCTTCGCCAGGCGGTAATTGAACGACGGTTCTGAGATTAATTCCAGAGTTCAAAGAGGCTTGTGCTTGTTTGTACAACGAATAGCGCAAAGTTCCATGATTGAATTTTTTTTTGGGTCTAAAAGTCTAAAAAAAAGAATAAAAAATTGATAATATTTTAACTTTTCGTGAGATAAAGAAAATGTATTTACGATTTTGCTATGAAATCTTGTTGCAAATTTAGCGAGTGCGAATATTGTATTTCACGAAATTTTTCAGTACCTTTCCTTTTTGGAAAAACTCGACGAATCCACTGAGCGATGCCATGTTTCCGATTTATTCAAACGCGTATCGTAAAAATCCCATTTATTTTGTGCACCGGAATTAATACTCCATTTTGTGGTTAAAAAGAATATCCGGCCTTCGGAGTGATACGCTGGCCAAGCACTCGGACTATTTCTATGTTTATGTATCGTATAAACGAGCTCTACAAATTGTCGATTTTATCTACACGGAAGTCAATGATTAAAAGTTGACTATATACATGTGTCAAAAAACATTTTGTGTCTTATCGCAATCTCGTGCTCGCACAACACACCGAAACCTTCGACAATCAATAAAATCCGCAAGAAATGTTCCTTATCGCGAATTCAAAACTTGGTACGCGCGAGCACTGCGTCACAATTATTTGAACATCCGAACTTTATGGGAAAATGTCGAGTAATCAATCAAAAATTTGAGCAATGTATTTTCGAACGATAAATTGTTCAGTTCGAATTTAATTAAAAAAAACGATCATCTGAACGAAAAATTGAAGCAGACGCTTTGGGGATTTTTTTTTTTTACTAGGAAAATGTAACTAGATCTTCGTGCCCTTGAAGTCACCAGGGTCATCGGAACGCGAACGATGTTCACGCGGCTTTGATGGGATTTGAAATCTACTTTTTTTTTAATAAGGAAAGAACGATTTGTTGTGAATTTATAGTTCACCCGCACCATTTTATCGTTGTTTTTGATAATAATACAATTTTTTAATTAACGTATTACTATCAAAAAAACGATTTTATTCAGGATTCTTTCAAAATTTTGTAACAAACGTTCTTGGCACCAAAACTAACAGTTTTCTCCTGGGAAGAAAAATTTTCTGACGTTTAGAATTTGCGGTATTTAATTTCCAATTTTTTATTTTTCCCATCGAAACGCGTGTAAATTGAAATCACGTTTCTTTTGTTTTTTTCTTGCAACTTTTTAACGAAACGTGACTTTAATTTAGACGCGTTTAGATGGAAAAAATTGGAAATGAAATATCTCGAATTCTAAACGTCAGAAAATTTTTCTTCGTAGGAGAAAACTGTTAGTTTTGGTGCCAAGAACGTTTATACTAAATTTTGAAAGAACCCTGAATAAAGTCGTTTCGTGATAGTAATCACTTGCAAAAATCTCAACAAAAGTTGCTTTCGCCAGCTGAAAGATATATTTTTTATTGGACATTCGTTTTCAAAATATTTTAATAAACGAAAGAAGGACTTCCGGTTCGGCGTTGGGAGACCGGAAATGCATGAATTTCTCGTTAGATTTCGAAGACTAGTTGCTATGGCAAAATCGATACGTACCAGGCTTTGAAAACCATAACAAACGACGTCAGAGCGGAATCCAGGTGTGCGTCGTTCACTTTTACAGAAAAACAAAAATAAAGCGTGCACTTGTCGTCCACGGCTTCTAAATCTATAAACTCATTCAGAAAACTAAAAAAATGTTGAAAAAATAATAAAAAAAAGCTTTTTCAAAATGTCACTCGTTCTCTCGCGTGTTGATTACGCGACTGTTGGTGTAACTTCACGAGGTACAACGAAAATTTTGCCCTCGGCAGATCCGAAGCAAACACAAAAATTCGCTGTCGCTGATCATGACGGAATTCTCCACGTGTATGGTAATTTTTTTGTTTTTTTTTTTCTATTATTTCAAGAAACTGAGTTCACGAAATTGGCAAAAAAAAAGTTTTTAATATTTCACGTATTTTGAATATTTTCGGACGAATTTCTGAAAATCTTTGACGAATTTTTTTGCATATCCAAAAAAACACCGAACTTCCGAATTTCAATTTTTTTCCACGAATAAATTAAAATTTTCCGGTTGACTGAATATCGAAAAAAATTGTAGGCATGAAAAAAGGAGAATTGCAGCTCTCGTTCAAGTCGCTCCCGGGCCCGACGATACGAAGAATGGCTTTGGGTGGTACGCTCGGAACTCTTCGAGATAAAATTTTCATCGCTTACGGAAATTCCGTAAGAGGTTTCACACGAAAGGGCAAAATGTTTCTCGAGTTTGACACGAGCCTCATCGATCCTATATCAGCGCTGTAAATAAAAAATTGTTCACTTTCGTTCAACCATTTTTGGCTAATTATAAAATTGAGTTTGAAAAAAAAAAAAATCGGGAATGACTTTTTTTTTTAAATTCTTAAAAGGTATATTCTCGGGCCGGACTTGGCGGCTTGCGCTCGCGATCTTTATCACCGATATCTGAATTGCAAAGATGCGGATTCTTATTTGGCTGGAGAAACTCTGTACGACGTGGTTCTCCTTCCTGTCGATGGATCGTCGATTTTTGCAGTCCTCGCTTGTGGAGATCGCGCGGTAATTATTCATTAAATCATAAGAAAGATCTTCAACTTTTTATTCCTCGAAATTCAAAAGACTTGGAGTTTTTTCAAAATTTTCATAATTCAGAGAAATTTAATATCTGTACGTTTTTTTTTTTTTTTTTTTCTGCGTTTCAGATACGAGTCCTTTATGGTACGAGGAGCCCAACTGTTTTGAGGCTTCCAAGCGTCCCAACGATTCTCGCCTTGTACAGGTCTCGGAGTAATTATTAATAAATTTCGATAAAACTATAAAAATGAGTTTAATCCTTCGTGGTCAAATTTCCGCCACCGCGATCTCGATGGTCACACTGATCAAATTCTCAAAAAATTACTGAACATCCTTTAGACATTCCAGTGTAGATACGAAAAACTTTCCAGAAAGAAATCGAAGGCAAACATATTTTTTAAAATGCAGAATGAAGAAAATAAAGGAGAAAAAAAAGTTTTTTCACTAAAATAATCGTCACTTTGTGGATTTTCAATATTTTTGCCTCAAATTTGGACCTGATATTCATCAGATCTGGTTTTTTTGTGAAAAAAATAGTAGGATAGCGTGCGTTTAAAAAAACATATTTATTCCATTATTGGAAGTGGCTTGATTTAAGAATAGTTAGAGATTTTAGCTTTGGCTTCAAACTATCGTTACATGGCGATTATATCCTCATTCAATACCGGCAACTAGTAGATATTCACGTCGAAAGGTGGTCACTGGGTGGATCCTACCCACGTTGACCACGAAGGGTTAAAAATACGAAATTCTCGTGAGTCGTTTTGATTTTCGTAGCAAACGCATTTTCACTTTGATCTCTCAATTTTCAAACACGAAAAATCGAACTCTTGAGATACAATTAAGATTAAAATATCAATTTTCTCCATTTTGTTTCTTCTTTTCATACAGAGAAGGAGATCGAGAATCGATGGACAAAGTTCTAGTGGGTACGATCGACGGTAAAGTTGGCCTTTTGGTGCTCGAGGGTAATAAGACCCTGAGAATAACTTGGTTGATTAATACCACTGGCTCTGAAATCACTTGCCTGGACACTTACGAGCTGGACGATGGTCTGGACATTCTGGTGGGTCGACAGGATGGCACGGTCGATGTTTACGGCTTCCCGGACGACGAGGACACAGCACCGACCCTTAAGTTTCGTTACGTGAGTTTCTGCGAAAAAAAAGCCAATATTTCTTTTTTTTTCCATTTTTTTCCGATGTTACGAAAATAAAAATTTATTGAGATTTTAATAATTTAACGAAAACAAATATTTTTGCCAACTGTTTTTTTTTTTTTTTAGTTCATTTGGAAAAAGGACGATTTCTCATACAAATCTCTTTGTTTTTTCTGTAGGCAGCCAATTATTTTCAGTTGGTCTTATAATTTTGCAGAATTCTGGGGAAAGTATCAGCAGCATTGGTGGCGGATTAATTGGATCCCCTGATCATCCTGAAGTTCTTGTCACCACGTATTCCGGTAGAATATTTGGACTTACTACGAAACCACCGGGTTCTCTCGAGGCAGAATCCAACGACAGTGGCCTCGCTAAACTGAAAACGGAGATACAACAATTAGAGCAAAAATTGCACGAAGATATTGAGACGCCGGATATCGGTAACGATTGTTTGTCGCCTCTGATATTATCGGTTAGCCACAGGCAAGTGAAAATAGAATCTTGTCATATTTTTGATTAAATTTCTACTTGGAATCTCGAGTTCATTTTTGTTTTGGGATTAAGTCGTAAAAATTGAATTTTCGTGGATTTTCCTCGTACAGGAAGCTATGCGAGGGTGAAAAATGTTTTTCTTTTTCAGTTTTCAATCTCAATGTGCTTAAGGAGGTAGAAAACGGTTCCGGAGCCCTGTATCTCGAACCGAAAGAACGGTTCGAGATACAGGGCTCCCGTTTTGCACAGATATCAATCTGTACAAGCTCTTCGTTCTCTGAGAATTTTGTTGGAATTGCTAGAAAAATACGAATTTTACGACGTTTTGAAAATTTCAAAAAAAGGGTGTCGACGCTCTAACTTTCGCAAATTTTAAGATTTGTTACTAATTTTTTTTTTATCAATAGAGTATCATAATGGGAAGGTTGGTATTGAATTTGGGAAATATCGGTTGAACGGTTTAAATTTAATGATTTTGTCGAATTTTATGAAAATCTGAGTTTTTCGAAAAATCGTCTAACCGCTTTAATTTTTGCAAATTTTTATAAATTCTTTCGTTGCCGAATTACGTTGTTGGGAAATGGGAACAATAGTTTCGATCAGTTCTCTGAGAATTTTGTCGGAATTGCTAAAAAAATACGAATTCTGCGGCATTTTGAAATTTTCAAAAAAAGGTGTCGACGCTCTAACTTTCGCAAATTTTAAGATTTGTTACTAATTTTTTTTTTTTTTTTATCAATAGAGTATCATAATAGGAAGGTTGGTATTGAATTTGGGAAATATCGGTTGAACGGTTTAAATTTAATGATTTTGTCGAATTTTACGAAAATCTGAATTTTTTGAAAAATCGTCTAACCGCTTTAATTTTTATAAATTCTTTCGTTGCCGAATTACGTTGTTGGGAAATAGGAACAAACATTTTCATACGTTTTCCTTTTCCAGAATGATCCTGGATCGAGATTCAGCCTCGTATCTATTATCGGTGGAATTGGATACTTCGATCGACAACGTTTTGATACAATCAGATACTCCGATAGAATTAGTCGATGAAAGTAACAACGCTGTCGTAAGTCTGTCGGCCTGCAATCCTGAGGAGGGTAATTTCGTCCTTGCGACTTTTCGATGTCAGGTAAATAATTATCCAATGGAATGCGCAATCTCTAGATCTCTGAATCTTTAAAGCAAAAATGTCATCTCCATGAATAAAGTTCGTGAGTCTAAATAAAAAAAAAATTTTTCATAGAAACACGAAGCAGAAAATTCTTGTTTGAAATTTTCTGTTTAAAAAATTGACTCGAACGTTATTTTTGATTTTTAGTCAAACACCAATCGTCTGGAAACTCGATTACGACCAGTCGAAGGACAATCCGGTACCCTGCAAGTCTACGTAACGTCGCAGGTGAAAAAAAAAAACAATTGATAATAATTTTAAAAATAGAAAAAAGAAAATGAATTTTTCATACGCAAGTTTGCTGGAGTGTGTGCAGACGAGATTTTTTCTTGTAGATTCAACCAAAGTGTTGTCGCAGAATCCGATTACCAATTTACGCGCTATCGCTTCACGCCAGACTCCACGAGGACGAGAGCGAAAAACTTTCTGGCGGGCCTCACAACGAACTAAGACTCACCGGAGCTTTCACCGTGGCTGAAGTATCTGAAATAATAATTTTTAAACCCTTCGAGTGCATTTTGTTTGTTTGTTATTTTAATGGGAGAATTTAATAATTTTAAATTCTAATTTTAATTAAAATAATTATTTTAAAAAAAAGATTCTTTTTTTTTATGTTAAAAAAGAATTAATTAAAAATAATTAAAATTAATTTAATTCAAAAGAAAATATTTTTATATTGATAAAAAAATTTGATTAATCGATGAAATAATTATTTTAATTAAAATAATTTATCAAAAAAAAAAAAAATGTTTAAGTAAAATGGAAAATTAAATTTAACGCCATAAAGTACCGATAATTTTCTACTAAAAAGAAAAACAACAATTCCATATTTACCGGAGTACAACGATTTGAAAAACGCCTCGGGTCAGATTGACCCAATATGCACTTTTAGGTGGTGTACACTCGAACGGTTAATCATGACCTTTTCTCGAGTAATTAGTTTTTATCGATTGATTACTTTCAGATGCACGCATGGTTGTCTCTGGCTTTGCCCGACATTCCAGAACGATCGCACTTGGTAGAAGGCGAAGCGTGTCTGAATTACATTTCAACGTTCGTTGGCACGATTCTCAAATGCAAGTACAAGTAAGTTTGTCGGAGAATCGTTTGGTATTTGGATTCGAGAATGAATCAACTTCGATTTCGTAGGAAAGGAAGTGCGACGTTTCTCGGTGAAAATATTTCTACGATCATAATCCTTCGAGACATCTTGACCAGGGAAGCTACGAAAAGAAAAATCAAGCTCGAAGTTTTTTGCGGTAAAGAAATGAAATAATTATTCGATTAATTAATAGAAGAAAAAAAATGTGTATCGAGTTATCCGTTTGGAAAAAAAAAAAAAAACAAGATTTGTCGTTTTCACAGACGTGGCTGAAGGGAGCGTGGCCCGAGTTCTTCAGCTGATAATTCCAAGACTCGAGGACGCCCACGCGCTCGCCGAAAAAGTCAAAATCCTCGACGCGCTGCAAGAACTGGAAATGCGTTCTGATCCCCAGGAAAATTTATCTACCGAGTGGCAGGAGCTCATCAGGGACGAGTCCTCGATAAGATCCAGGACAACCAAAGGTGCTGACACTTTGGAGAGATTGCACGGAGTCGTTACAGATTTATACGTCGATTTGGAACGTGCAAAAGGTTCTCGCAGGTGAGAAGGTTCTTGGGTACACGATCGAAAGGTATTGCTATCAGGAAACGACTTTATTTAGGATTTTTTCAAAATTTTGTATAAACGTTTTTGGCACCAAAACTAAAAGTTTTCTCCTAGGAAGAAAAATTTTCTGACGTTTAGAATTCGAGATTTTTCATTTCCATTTTTTCCATCTAAACGCGTGTAAATTAAAGTCACGTTTCGTTAAAAAGTTGCAAGAAAAAAACAAAAGAAACGCGACATCAATTTACACGCGTTTAGATGGAAAAATAAAAAATTAGAAATTAATCAATAAATTTTCTCTTCACAGGAGAAAACTGTTAGTTTTGGTGCCGAGAAATTTTGAAAGAATCCTAAATAAAGTCGTTTTGTGATATTAATACGTTGATGGTAGAGTGAAGAAAATTTTGGACTGCAAAATCTCTTTTATGAAGAAGAAAGAATAAAAAAACGAATTTTTACCACTGACAATATTTGCAGAATCAGCAGCAAAGCTGCGGGCGCGAAACTGAACTCTGCCCTCGAATCAAGAGACTTGACATTGTTGTTGCAAGTTTTGTTGGGCAAAGAAGACATCGGTCTAGGCTCGATGCCGACGACTTCGACGGTCCATGAATGAAAATGCGGATTCGTATGACGAATCCTCAAAGTCGCACGAGAAAAGACCTAAAAATAAATTAGAAAAAATGGTTTCTACGATAATTCAATAAGCAGGAAAACGATCATCATATTTCTGTAAACTTGTTCGTGTAAAAAATATATTTTTCAACATCGATTGCGCGACATACAAATCGCCAAACTTGCTTTACGGTAATAAAACGTACATTTTGTAGTTTTCGTGATAACCGTAACTTTGCAAGCACGTCGTGCATGCACTTATATATATATTTATACTTTACTTATAAATTTCATATACACGAGTCAGGCCAAAGATTTCTAGACACTCTTCCATTATACAATTTATACGAACGATTCATCGAGTGTCTAAAAAAATTTCGGGCTGATTTCCGTACACATATATATATATATATATATATATATAGTTTATTTATATATTTATAGTCGTGTCGTTAGAATTTTCGAGACTTATTCGTACACGCTTCGAGCCTAAAACTCACGTTTCATTTATTTCATGTCACGATTTGTTGTGTGGAGCTTTGTGCAGCTAAATTCAATCGTGAGATTGCAACAACAAACGTTTATTTCCTCGTTTTATTTTTAACCCTAGGACTCAGGGGTTCCCCAAACCCCGACTGAATGGTGAAAAATTGGAAGATTATGTTGTTAATTGCTATCAGGAAACTACTTTATTTAGGGTTCTTTCAAAATTTAGTATAAACGTTCTTGCCACCAAAACTAACAGTTTTCTCCTGTGGAGAAAAATTTTCTGACGTTTAGAATTCGAGATTTTCCAATTTTTTATTTTTCCATCTAAACGCATCTATGACGACCGAGATCCGTTCTCAAGAAGTCGCGAATAGGTGAGAATAATAAGAAAGGAAAATTATTCTCAATAAATTTTGAAAAAAAATTATTTTATTGAAACATGAGTAAATTATAAAGAATGATCTTTTATATTTGGTGAATTTTTTTAATTTCACGTACTGTTTTGAAAAATGTTTGAGTTCGGTTCATTATTAAAAATAAAATTGGGTGAAAGGGTATAGCACGCGAAGCGCGCTTTGCAATCGCCTAGTGTAACTTAAAGTCACGTTTCGTTAAAAAGTTGCAAGATAAAAACAAAAGAAACGCGACTTGAATTTACACGCGTTTATGGGAAACATAAAAAATTGGAAATGAAATATCTCAAATTCTAAACGTCAGAAAAATATTCTTCAGAGGAGAAAACTGTTAGTTTTGGTGCCAAGAACGTTTCTACAAAATTTTGGAAAAATCCTAAATAAAGTCGTTTTGTGATAGGAATACGTGAATTTTTTTAAATTGCATTTTTCACTGTGAAAAATGAATCCTACACTTTTTCTCAATGCTTCATTTTATTTTTCAGAATTCGAACGATCAAATGAAAAAAAAAAACAAAGCTCTCTACGACAAATAGCGAGTCTACTGCATCGATTCAAAATGCTGGGGTGCTCGTAACCTCAGTGTAGGAGATTTGTTTTAAAACACACAGTGTAGAGTCCTAGGGTCAAGCCGATTATTCACCGGAACGAACGACATTATTTCCTTCTCTATCAGACTCTCATCGCTCGCTCTATAATCATTGCCACTCTTGGCTTTCTGCTCATTATTTGCACTATCACTTCTCTTCATTCGCTTTTCGAGTGACGAGAAAGAAAGAAAAAAATGGACGTTTTTTTTTCTTTCGAATCACAAAGTTTAGGTGCGTCTCGCGTTGCCATTGACTCCATCGAGAAACCTAGTTTTTAGTCTATCAGTATTATTATTATTTCGTACGTACTTTCATACGTGGGCAGGGCACTGAGAAAAAAAAATCGTTGATTCAGCAAAGTCCGCGGTCACGAAGGGCGAACGAAATATTTTGTTCGTTTGACAAAATCGTGCTGAGCGCGTATGTCGTTCAGACAATAATTTCTTTTGTCAAACGAACAAAATGTTTCGTTCGCTCTTGGTTACCGCGGGCTTTGTTAAATCAACAAATTTCTTTTCTCAGTGTGTTCAGTCGTAAAATATCTCGCAATCATTCTTTTTATACATACGGCTCCGGCTCATTTTTTCTCTCAGTTTCACTTGCTCTACAGTCGTATAAATTTCGCTTTACTCTCATCCGGCAAACTGGCGACATAAGCTGACACGTCGAACGCTGTTGGGAGATGTTCTGTACACAAGTCGAAGTTACATGAAGAAATACTGTCTGCAACAAAAAAATGAGCGATTATTTGATGCACGGGAACGAGCAGTGAATGCAAAGTTGGAAAATTCAATGATTATAATTCTGGGAAAGGTGTGAAAAGTGAAAAGATCGAACGTGAGATTTGAACCTTCGAGAAAAATTGGGGCAAAGTTTTTTTTTGTTGCGGTCTTTTTCGGGGAAGGAGAAAAATGGGATTTGGGGAATTTGTAATCATCGACGATCCAAATTATTTAACCCTTCGTGGTCACACTTCCGCCACCGATCTCGATGGTCACACTGACTTGATTCTATCCAGTCTATTTTTGAACCCGCATTGTGACCAGCCTATCGGCGCGAAAATTCTCAAAAAATTACTGAACATCCTTTAGGACATTCCAGTTTAGATACGAAAAACTTTCCTGAAAGAAATCGAAGGCAAACATATTTTTTAAAATGCAGAATGAAGAAAATAAACGAGAAAAAAAAGTTTTTTCACTAAAATAATCGTCACTTTGTGGATTTTCAATATTTTTGCCTTAAATTTGAACCTGATATTCATCAGATCTGGTTCTTTCGTGAAAAAAATAGTAGGATAGTGCGCGTTTCAAAAAACATATTTATTCCATTATTGGAAGTGGCTTGATTTAAGAATAGTTAGAGATTTTAGCTTTGGCTTCAAACTATCGTTAGATTATATGGCGATTCTACCTACGGTGACCACCAAGGGTTAATATTTTATTTATTTAATATTTTATTTTAAATATTAATTTTTTAATATTAAAGCTGAAATCGGAGAATCAAAGAAATTGCTCGATAAGCAAAAAACAAAAGGAATTCAATTTTTTTGAACATCTTACTCCATCTGAAAATAATTTTGACTCGTTTTTCACTTTGTTGTGAAAAGTACTCAACAGTGTTTTCGGAATTATAGGAAAATGTCCAAGCACCGAAATTCCAGATGAAGGAAATTTCTAAACTGGCTATTTTTTTTTTTTTTTATGATTCGTAGCGTTTTTTTCTATTTTTAATAAAATACATACAGTGTATCGGACGTACGGTCAACGGATTCGAGAGGATCTCGATCGGATGTGCCATCGGCATTAGTCCCGACGTTGTAATCCAAATTTTGTCCACCTTCGTGAGGCAATATGCTCTCGGAGTTTGCCTCCGGAGGGACGATTCCGACCACGAGATCGTGTATTCTTCTGGCATTGCAACTTTTGTCGTCGCTGTCCTCACTGACAGATTTGGCGGTTGTTATCCTCGCAGTCGTTGGTCTCTCGGTCCTGCCGCGCATGTGCGTGTGCATGTGACGTTTCATGTCGCTGCGCACGCGAAACGGTTTTCCGCAGACAGTGCACGGATGTGGCTTTTCTCCGGTGTGGATGCGACGATGATTTTGCAAGTAGCTGCTCGCACGAAAAGTCTTGTTGCAATATTCGCAACGATAATTTTTCTCTCCAGTGTGAATTCTTCGATGAACGATGAGCGAATATTTGCGAGCAAAATCTTTGCCGCAATATTCACATTGGAACTGACGTTGGTCCGAGTGTATGCTCATCGAGTGATACTTCAGATCGCCCCATTGACGAAAATGGCGACCACAATCCTCGCACTTGTAAGGCTTGTCGCCACTGTGCAGACGTTTGTGGACCTGGAATGAATTTTCGTTTTCTCAAGAACATTGATGGTCGCGTAAAAAAAACAAAAAATGCGTATTTATCGAAATACAACCGTTTGAAAAACGCCTCGGGTCAGATTGACCCATTGTGAACATAAAGAATGTCCCCACACGAAGGGTTATCAACAAATTTCAATTTTATTGCTCATCTGAACAAAAAAAATCGACTGTCCAAAGAATTACCTTTAATGCACTCGCTGCAAAAAAACTTTTGCCGCAGACTTCACACTGATGTGGTCTTTCCCCGCTGTGCGATCGCATATGATACACTAGACTGTTTTTATGGTGGAACGATCTGTCGCATTGTGGACACGCCAACTCGTCGTCTGTTTCCGATTAAAAGATGAAAATTAAAATTCCATCGAGTTATTGCGAATAAGATTGATAAACAAAAACAATAGCCAAAGAAAAACGAGATGCAAATTACTCGACCATCAACGTACTTGAAACTTTTCTCGCTTTGTGCGACTTTTTCTTTTTCGTTGTCCCCGGAATTTCAGTCTCATAATTATCGTGGAAGTCTTCTTCGTTTATGGTCGAAAGATCTTCTTGTTTTTGGCCCACCGTTACAGTCACGTCGGTCATTGACCATAACGTTTGACTGTTGACGTCGGACAATGGAATTTCTGATTCCTCGTCTATGTGGGCTCCGGTTTCTTCCACTGGAAACGGGTTCACATTTCTCACCATATTCGCGGATTTATAAATTATAAAATAAGTGTTCTTCGCTCTGATCCTTGAAATGTTTTTTTATTTTTTTTTTTTTATTATTTTTTTTTATTACGATATTCACGTGGGGAATTTGCCTAATTTAAGGTTTCTATAAATATTGCAAAAAAATTTAGCCAAAATGTCGAATAAGTTTGGAAAATCGTTCGAGATTGAAAAGCTTTTGTTTTTTTGAGGAAATTATGGAAAGCTCGATTGTTGGATTCGTTTGGCAATTGTTTATTCTTACCAACACCGCGAATTCCCTCCATTAGATCTTCAGGCTCGCTAAACTCCTCGATTACTGTGTTTTCCAGTTCCTGGACAGTCCTGGGCATCGAAATGGTCATATTTGTATTGGTCGCCTGGGGTATTCTAGTTTCTTGCTTCACAGGCTCGTAGTGTGTCTAGAAAAATAAGAATGAGCTTTTAAGGAGGTTGGCTACACGCAACAACGTTTTTTCCGCAGCTTTCGTCTGTAAACCTGGACACACCGTTTTTTCAGCCTGTTATTACATTCCAAAAATTCTGAAAAAATGCATGCTTCTGTTCAAAATCTTCAATTTGAAATTTCAATTATAAAATTGTAGAAAAATACATTTTGCTTTTATTTTAATTTTGTAATCGAAATTCCAAATTGAATATTCGAACAGTCGCCTGCATTTTTTCAAAATCTTTGGAATGGAATAACAGGCCAACTGTTATTACGTTCCAAAAATTCTAATAAATGAAATTGAAATTCCACATTCTGGAAAAATGAAGTTGAAATTCCAAATTCTGGAAAAATGAAATTGAAATTCCAAATTCTGAAAAAATGAAATTGAAATTCCAAATTCTGGAAAAATGAAATTGTTATTACATTCCAAAAATTCTGAAAAAAGCTGTTCGAAATCTTGAATTTGGAATTTAAATTATAAAATTGTAGAAAAATACATTTTTCATCCACTTTTGATCCAATAAATGGACCGATTCGTCATATTTGTCCGGAAACGAATGACCCAAGTTTACAGACCAAGTGTTAATATTGAAAAATTGAAATCTCGAAAATTTCGAGGCGCAGGTGAGCCTTGAACAGCGGAGAAGATCTGAACCTTTAAATGTTCGAAGAACTTGAGTTGCCCTTCGAATCGATTGCCACACAACTCGCATCTGAATCCTTGAATTTCGTTCTGAACGTTCTGGAGGGATAAAAATTCCTGAGAGATTTTCCCAGCGTCTCGCTTTGACGAATTTTTCTTCGTTTGTTGTTTCAGCTTGCGGGGTATGCGTTTTTTGTGAGGCAACGATCTCTTAGGGCCAGAGTTTGGAGCCGTCGCGTCTTCGCTGCTCTCGGCGGAAACGTCGATGTCGTATTCGCTCTTCACGTTTATAAATTCTTGTTTGACGCCCTGAGAGCGTTTGAACTGTAAAATCGGATAAACAGCGGGTTGTTCCGGTTCTTGCATCGATTGAATAGTGTAAGCGTTGACGGGGGACAAGGTGGTCAAGTGACCGACGTCCGTCAGCGAAGGATCTTCGTGCTGCGATTGGTTTTGCAGCTGCTGCTGCTTCTGGTGCTGTTGAAATTGTACGGCGACTAAGGCAGCGGCTAATTTCTTATCCTCCTGCGGAAGCAGAAGATTTAAAGCGCGTTAATTCCACTTTTGCTTCTTCATAGAGGAAGCTACGTAATGGTGAAATTTTTGTTTTTTTGCAGTTTTCAATATGAATGCGATTTTGTTGTTTTTAGAATTTTTTTTTTTAGTGTATTAAACTTAATTTTTGGCTATATAAAGTAAACAATCTTTTAAAAAAGCTTTCAATATGTTTTACAAAAATCTTCAAATCGGAGTATTCGGTAGTTCATTTTTTAGTTCATTCTTCCTCTATGAGGAAGCAATTTGCAAATTTCGATTTGGAGCGTTTTTTTGAAGCGCAAACAACGTTTTTGGGTGAATAATTGTTTTTGAAAAGTTTTCCATGTTTTCACCTCCGTCATGTCGTGCGGCAAGAGGTCGTCGGTTTCGTAATATTGGCCAGTGCCGGTGTACTCGGAAGTGACCCCGGCATTGATCATGTCGACGACCATTCCCTCCGATATGAGTTCTCCGTTGAGAGTGAGAAGCGGCACCCCTTTGCCGAGGGGTTCTCCGTCAGCTCTTTGTATGGTTATGTACTGCGTGCCTTCCATACCTTCGAGAAGGACGGCCTGAGCGTCCTCGTCGCCTGTGACTTCCATTTTTCGTTGTTTTGTTTTTTTTTTTTTGTTATTCGTTCTTTGGTTGCTTCGAACAGAATTTTTCGAACGATGAAAAGAGGTTATGTATCGTTCATCTGAGAGAGGAAAAGAAACGAAAACTACTATTCCGAAGCGGACGAGTGTAACTCCATTTTGTATGAAATTTTGATGCTGCCTTGTCACGTGTATTCGTCAGAGGGTTCAACTCGAGAATAAAAGTTTTTGACTTACTCGTGCAGTGTGAATCCGCGAGAAAAGCGTCTTCGAAAATGTTCAAATTACGCGCGTTTGGAACATCGAATACACACACGCGAGGAAGAAATATGACAGTCCCCAGAGCCCAAGGTCACTGCTCTCTCCCAGGACAATCGAGATCCGTGTCCTTTGTTTGACACGACTCTTCCTCTTTCTGCATTTATTATAATCTCTCCGAATTGATTTCTTATGCACTTTCGAACTTTTTACAATTATATCACGCTCACGACATCGTGGGGATGTAAACAAAGCGAGATATTGAAACACTGTATGACAAAATGTGACAACAGTGTCTTGCCTCAGGACGCCATTATACCGGATGTAAGCCTCCCTCTCTCAGTTTTTACTTTCTTGTTCTCTCGCTCGTCGTCGCGACGTGTGATTAGAACCTGCGGTTATATTACCGGCTTGAAAAATAACCATTTTTAATTACCAGTCAACGATGCAACGATGCATAAGAAATTTGTTATACACAAAAGCTTCTGCGATTTTGTAGAATATTTCTTTTTACTCCCTGCAGCCATTTTTCTTGATTTTTCACGAATTCTTTCATTTTTCTTTCTCTCTCGCAGTTCCCATGGCTTGTTAGCATCATCATATACATATATAAAGCCTGTTTGAAGTATGGCTTTTGTATATCCAATGTTTTTGCCCTCAATTATCAAGAATTGTCCACCCGAATTATGTCTATTTTTATCATTTTTGTATAGCGAGATCAACTGACTATCATTTTTATCCTAGAACGGTAACCTGGGGTCAAAAACGACCCCACGCGACTATAAATCCCGCGCCCCTTCTACGTTCTCCGGTTTTTTATTGTTTACCGCATTTTTGACTCATTTTTGGACTTGAAGCGATATTGCTCCAGGCTCACGTGATCCTGCTTTGAAAAACGAAAATAACGAGCCCAAGTTGAATCGTTTTCGTTTAATTTTACCGGAGATGTGAATTCTTCAAAATTGGGGTCATTCATGACCCCAGGTTACCGGAATAGGTAAAAAGAAATAAGGTTCTAGGGTTAATTATTAAGATAGAGACTACTGCTCTTTATTCTCGCGAAAACTTACTCCAAAAGGAGGTCGCGGCTACATATACGACAATGTGATAAGAATTTAATAAAATTTGGTGATAATAACATCCGTTAGCATCAAATACGATGACACAATTTTTTTCAAATTTTTCGTCTACGTAGTTGTCGAATAATTGGATTTTACAATATGCAAAAGATATACCTATATATATCGGGATGCTATGCTTATGCATGTAAACTTTAGTGTTGAATTACTCGAAAACTATGTAGAAGAAAGATCTTAAAAAATTTGTATATTCATAATTAATACTAAAGAATATACTCACCAAATTTCATTAAATTCTAATCATTTAAATTAGAATGTGTCTGGAATTAAGGATTTTACATAGATTTTGTACGCCAGTACGTTTTATTTTGTTCTAATCGCGGTTCGTGACGACGATACTCGTAGCTCTCGTAGTACTGCGTACCGTAGCATCGTAGAGAGGGAGGAGGGAGTCGTAGTCGTGATCAGAGAGGGGATACAAAAGTTGCAAGTGTGTGCGACACGCTCGACGAAACGTCAAAAATAATTTTTATCTCCGGAAACCCATTGACCGGGACGAATGAACGAACGTGTTTTCAGTGAGCTTAAAATATAATTATAGTTCGACGACATTTGTATAACGAAGTATCTGTGAATCATGTAAAAGTTTAAACGCAAGTGTTTATTTTTTTCTCGTTTAAAAATCGCAAGTGCGTATCATTTTTAGATAAAACGTGAAATCGCGACACTTCTCTTTAGCACACTCGAAACACCCAAATGGGGGCAGTAACTTTCGACCAACTGCCATGACAGTGCGGTCAGCTGATTCATTCGCCTCGACATATTAACAAGCCGTACTACTTCGTGACATCACAAAAGTCACAACGAAAACGTGACTAATTGATTGGCAATTATAATAATAAGTACACACCACGGTGAAAGCGTGTGGAAATAAAAAAGTGAATTCTTCGTTGCTGCGAAAAAGGTAATTCGATTTCACAAGTCCTAATATATCGTTTTCCAAATTCTTACTGACGTTTCGTCCAGTTTGTTGTTAAAAAAAGTGCGAAATATCCGGGTCACGTTATTAACGTTGTTTTTCTCGGTCTGTCAAACGAGCAGCAAACATTACCAGAAAATTTTGTGGTTACGGTACGTAGAGCAAGAAGAGCAACCAAAAGTTTTTGTTTCGCCAAAAAATCGCTTTCGTTAACCTCGAAATTATTTTCATCAAATTTCGATTTTCCTATCGTGCTTCCAATTATTTCGACGATAACCAATCACGAAGACTAAATAACGTGGAAACTTTCTTCAAAAACTAGAAAAATATTCCATTTCCTTCAATTTATGGGTCACGGAGCGTCATCTAGTTGCGTGTGACCTTGAACTTTGTATTCGCACTTTACACTTCCAATCAGTTCGCATCGAAACGAGCAAAGTAACGACCAATGGAATTTAGTGAAGAAATGACGCAAAAACAAAAAAAATAGAGCGACTGTAAATTTTGAAATGTTGTTAAAAAATGAGATTCCTTGTCAGAGAAACTTTCGGTTGACTTTGAAGAACAAATTCCTCTGCTTTGCAACTCGTAAGCAGATTACAGCTGAAACAATCCGGTAACGGCGCACTAAGCAGCCGCGTCTTAATCCTTTTAAGCCAATGAAGCTTAACGTCTTTCCGGTTAATTGAACGACAACTTGTGATTAAATTTTGTTATTATAATCGTTTGCTTGAATCGATCGAGTGATTTTTTGTCACAATAGTCCATTTTTAATTTTTGTCCATGAAGAAATATTTCCGGGAGAATTTCCTGTGACTTTCTCGCTTATATTTTGGGAACAATTGGCTTGGGAAATCATTGTGCACTCGGGTGCGTGTAAATAGTGTTTTTGTTACAGATTTTCCGAGCGGCAAGAGAAAATTATGTGACATTTGAACAAGTCGTTGAGAGATATGGCTGGAATATGCAGAAAATGGCGTTTGTGGATCTTGCCAGTTCTCACTTGTCTCTACGCTCTTTTAATAATAATTTTAGTGCCGATACTCTTGGCTAATTCCATTGAAAATGGCTTCAAAAAACAGGATCAGGGAGCTCTGGTCGGAGGAGCTTTTGTCTTGCTCGCTCTCCCCATAGCGTTTTATGAAATAATTCAACACATGATCCATTACACTCAGCCTAGGCTCCAAAAATATATAATCAGGTGGGACATGTTTTCAGTAAAATACATTCTTTTAAGGAGGTTGGCTACAGACGACAATATGATAAGAATTTAATTGAATTTGGTGACAACATTCTTTAGTATCAAATACGATGACACAATTTTTTTCAAATTTCTCGTCTACATAGTTGTCGAATATGGAGTTTACGATTTATAAATATTTATAAATATAAAATAAATATAAATATAAATATTTTATAAATAATTCATAAATTAATTAATTAAATAAAAATAATAAAATTAATAATTTATATTTATATTTTTAAATATTTCGAAATTATTTAGAAAAATTAAAAGTATTAATACTGAGGAATATACTCACCAAATTTCATTTTTATCCAATAATTTGTTGTGTGTAGCCAACCTCCTTAAAGATAATCCAAAAAGCAAAGAAATGCTTGACAATAAACTTCTGAACTTTCCTTTTCAGGATACTCTGGATGGTACCGATTTACGCTTCTAATGCGGTAAATACAGCTCTTTACAATGAAACAAATTTGTCAACGATCTCAAAGCTTGCAATATTGAAAAAAAAACGGGAAATTTTTCTGCCAAAAAATCTAAAATCTACGTTGATTGTTTTTACAAATTGCTACTCTGAGTAATTATCATAATTAATTGATTATTTTTTGGGATAACGATTCTACGAATATTTTGGAACATACAATGAAATTTCACGATTATTTTGCTTTCACGAATCGCGAGGGCCTGACACGTTTCGTATTATTTTTTCGAATCAATCATTTTTGTTTTTTCAAATAAAATGTTTGGTGTTGAACAGTGGCTCGGACTGATTTATCCTCAAGGTAGCATATACGTAGACAGTCTACGAGAATGTTACGAGGCGTATGTAATTTATAACTTCATGATGTACCTGCTGGCCTACCTCAACGAGGATCGTCAATTGGAGCATAGATTGGAAATGTCGCCACAGGTTCATCACATGTTCCCTCTTTGTTGTTTACCCAATTGGGAGATGGGGCGTGAATTTGTTCACATGTGCAAACACGGTATTTTGCAGTACACCGTAGTCAGGCCTATATCGACTTTAGTGTCGTTGTAAGTATGCACGATGCAAATATTAATTTTCTTTCCAAATATTAATTTTTCACCAAATATTAATTTTTCACCAACTATTAATTTTCCACCAAATATTAATTTCCCACCAAATATTAATTTCCCACCAGATATTAATTTTTCACGAAATATTAATTTTTCATAAAATATCAATTTTTCATAAAATATCAATTTTTCATAAAATATTAATTGCTGCATTATACGTTTTCCTGCATTATGGAGCTTGGGAGTTGGAACGTCTCGATAAATGTGAATATTTAAATGATTTCAGTATTTGTGCACTGAACGGAGTGTACGGCGAAGGGGAATTCCGAGGAGGAGTAGCGTTTCCTTACATGATAGCATTCAACAATTTGTCGCAATTCATAGCGATGTATTGTCTCGTATTATTTTACCGTGCCAATGCCGAAGCTCTGCAGCCAATGAAACCGATTGGCAAATTTCTGTGCATCAAAGCAGTGGTTTTCTTTTCCTTTTTGTAAGTAAAAAACGATACACTCTTAGTCAACGTCTTTATTTTCCACGATTTATCAACGCGAGACTTGTAATCGTTGTTTCTTTTTACAGTCAAGGCGTTTTGATAGCGATGCTCGTGTATTTCGACGTTATTTCGAGCATTTTCGACACCGACGACACCGACGACATAAGGCACATATCTTCAAAGTTACAAGATTTCTTGATTTGCATCGAAATGTTTTTGGCTGCTGTGGCACATCACTACAGTTTTAGTTACAAACCGTACGTTAATCTTACCCAGAGTCAGCAATGGTGGGACGCTTTCAGGTAAATCTTCTTCTTTTTTTTTTGAGGAGGTTCGATCACGACGATACAATGTTGGCATGTTAAGAACATAAAAAATAATTTGGACAACTTTTCTAGAAATTAGAGCGGTTGGACGATTTTAAAAAAAAACTCAAATTTTCGTAAAATTCGAAAAATCATAAAATTTGAACTGTTCAACCGATATTCCCCAATACGAACCTTCCTATTATGATACTCTATTTATAAAAAAAAAAAAAAATAGTAATATTAAAATTTGCGGAAGCTAGAGCGTCGACACACTTTTTTTGAAAATTTCAAAATGCCGTAGAATTCGTATTTTTCTAGCAATTCCGACAAAATTCTCAGAGAACTGATCGAAACTCCCATTTCCCAACAACGTAATTCGGCAACGAAAGAATTTATTGAAAATTTTCAAAAATTAAAGCGGTTAGACGAATTTCCGTGAAATTCGAAAAATCATAAAATTTCAACCGATCAACCGATATTTCCCAAATTCAATACCAACCTTCCTATTATGATATTTATAAAAAAAAAATTAGTAATAAATCTTAAAATTTGCGGAAGTTAGAGCGTCGACACATATTTTTTTGAAAATTTCAAAATGCCGTAGAATTCGTATTTTTCTAGCAATTCCAACGAAATTCTCAGAGAACGAAGAGCGATTCAACTCTCGATTATTCGATAACCATGTGGTGAAAAATTTGTGTTTCTATACTTGATGCCAAAGAATGTTATGTTAATGAAAAGGAAAAATAAATTCCAGGGCCATGTGGGACGTGTCGGACGTGCACAACGACATAAAAGAGCATTTGGGAGTGGTGGGTTCGTCTCTGAGTCGAAGAATTCGTGGTCGAGGTGCGTACCAACAGGCTTGGGGAAGCGCGAACGAGAGAACATCGTTACTGCCAGATTTGCCGGGCCCGGTGGTGGCGACGGCGAGAAGCGCTCCAGCGAACGTGTTCGTCGCGAGCCGAACGACGAACGGCGAAGCATCCGGTAATCCCAGTAACGTTCTGGAATATCCGACAGGCCCGATGGACCAGAGTCCTGACCCACAGGACAATGGAAATCACGTGATGACGTAGCCCTGTAAATATCAATATTTCGCAGGCCGAAGGAAAATAACGTAAAAAGTAAAAACCGATAATAATTTAAAGAAAAACAAACAAACAAACAAAAACAAAAGAAATGTGAAGATGACAATGAGATGGAAAGCAAGAAGAATTTCCTGACGAAAACTCATATACGTCCTAATAGAAAAGTTTTTATTAACTAGATTATTTCGTAGTTCCCTTTGTGGATGAGATTGTATAGTTTTCCATATACATCACCGTCTCTCTCTCTCTCTCGATCTAAGCTATTTATATCCCAACGCTATCGCTCAAAAGTTTGGAACATCGATCACTACATAAATTACTCTTTTTAATCCACTCGTTACACAGTGGTGTCAAAATCGTTTCATACGCTGAGACTCTTAAGGCGATCCATCACTTGCTCGGTCGGTAAAAATTCCCCTAAACGTTTTAATCGGAGAGACTGAATATTTAAAGAAAAATATTATTTGCACGTTGTTCCCATTTCACCAGAGAAGAAAATGTAACTTTTCTTTTTCTCAAAATATTAAGGGTCTCTGAGAAAAACGTGTATCATCTTAAGGAGGTTGGCTCCACACAACAATGTTGCCATGTCAAAAGCATAGAAAAATTCGAAATGATCAGAATTTCATGAAATTTCGTGAGTATATTCTTTAGAATTAAATATGAATATACAAATTTTTTGAGATTTTTTTTCTACATAGTTTTCGAGTTATTCAAAACTAGAGTTTACACGCATAAGCATAGGATTCAGATATATATAGATATATCTTTTGCATATTGTAAACTCCAATTATTCGAGAACTGTGTAGACGAAAAATTTGAAAAAAATTTTGTCGTCGTATTTGATGCTAACGAATGTTATGAGCAAATTTTATTAAATTCTTATAATATTGTCGTGTGTAGCCAACCTCCTTAAGGCTAAAAGGCGAATGAATCAATGAAATAATTTTCTCAATAGAAAATAAATGAATTCATAAGAAATTTGTGAAATATTTTTAGGGGAATTTTGAAGAATAATTGGATTAAAAATTGGCTAAAATTTCCATTGAAATATTGACGCTGAAAAATGGGGCCAATTCTGTCGAAGAATTACGAGAAAATTCAGCGATTTTGAGATTCATTGCGAAATTCTTTTTATTCGATACCAAAAGGATTTCAATTTTCAAAGATTTTTCACATCGTTGGAATGGATTGATTTGTTTAGAGTTAATTTTCCGGTTCAACTTGGACAGTCAGACCGAAGCCAAACTTTTGAATAGTAGTGAAAACGTGTACATAGCCAAATCGATTACTACGTGACCTCCGTTTTCTTCGTTCTTAGTTGCACGGAAATTTCGACGAGGAAAAATCGTGAATTTCACGAAAATGCCTCCTCGAGTTTTATTAATTAAGTTTGAAATTATCTGGAAAATCAAATCCCAACTAATCGAATTATTTCACCTGCAAATACTGGTTTTTGAGAGATTCCGATTTTTCCGGTGCAACTCTGCGAAGCGGAGGTCATGGGGTGTTAATTTAGTTTCCAATGATTTACATACGCCCGAGGAATTTCACGTTGAATTTTTATTCCAAAATCTACAAGATTTCGTATTTGTACGAATTTCTTAAAAATTTCCTTAAAAATGATGATTGACGTTTTGATTCATTGAGTTGCCACTCCGCGAAACAAAAACCTGAACTTTTTTTCAAACCCAATATTCTTAATTTTAATTTTCTTCACCATTTTCTAGAAAAATGGAAAAAAATTAGAAAACTGTGTTTATGGAAATCGAGCTGTTAAAAAATTACAAATGACGCGAATGATTTTTTCGTAACGCTCGAACTTTCCGTGTTATCGCGTCGTCATAACGCAGGAAAAAAAATGTTTAAATCCAAAATGTCGAAATAAAAATTCGACGTGAAACGCCCGACAGTGAATCGCTATTTGTATAATTTTTATTTCCACTCTTCTATTACCTGATAAAATACCAAGGAGGCAAAACGTAAGTTTCTCAATCTCAATAATATTTCAATAAGAGTAATTTCGAAAAATAATTATTTTCCAATAAAAAAAATGTCTCATCGTCCTAGTGAGAACGTCCCAGGCGAATATCTGAGGTTCGCGACATTTTTTAAAATCAAACAATCGACGAAAAAAAAAACAAACAAAAAAAAAATGGATTTATCGTTCGTAGAACTAGTCATTGGATATTATTCGAATTGTGAAACGGGCATTTTACAATGGCGACACGAGAGTTGACGAAAAACAAAAAAAAAAAATCCTCCATAACGAGGTAAAAAAATTATTTCATGGAAGGAATTATTGGGGAGAACGAAAACAATAACAATAATGCGCCAAGTTGGCGAAGTATTATAATCGCGAATGGCGTGACTATATGATAATTGTGCTTTTTGCTTTTTTCAATTATTTTCCCTTTTGACATTCGTGAAATTCGCTTAGGCCTCGTACGCGCGGGTTACCAAAATGTGTACTACCAAATATCTACATATATATAATGTACATACGACGTTTGTACCACGAGAAAGAAAAAAAATCTCAATACGCGAATACAATATTAACCCTAGAACGGTAACCTTATTTTTTTTACCTATTCCGCTAACCGGGGGTCGTAAATGACCCCAATTTTGAAAAATTCATATCTGCGATAAAATTTAACGAAAAGGGTTCAAATTGGGCTCGTTATTTTCGTTTTTTAATGCAGAATCACGTGAGCCTGGGGCAATATTGCTCGGAGTCGAAAAATTTGTCAAAAACGTTGTAAAAAAGATAAAAAAAACGGGATAACGAAGGGAGAAAGGGATTTAAAGGCGACTGGGGTCGTTTTTGACCCCGGATTACCGTTCTAGGGTTATTTATACATATCTAACGTGTGTATCTGCGCGTATACTATGAGATCTCTGTGATTCGTAGATGAAAAATGTTTGGAGATGAGCCTTTGCATGTAATTTTTGTATTCCATTTGATATACGTCGTACCAACAAAAAAAAAATAAGAAACGAACGAACAAATACATCATTTCGGTTTTTTCACTCTTTAGAATAGCATCGTCATCGGATCGATTTCGAAATTATTTTTTGTTGTGAGAACGAGGGGGAAACAAATTTTGCTCGATTTTCTACATAATTTTATGAGCTTTTCGTTACAATTTCCAGGACACAATTTTTTTCTGGATATAAACAGATTTAAGGAGGTCCGCTACGTTCGACAATATGATAAGAATTTAATTAAATTTGGTGATGACATTCTTTAGCATCAAATACGATGACACTATTTTTTTCACATTTTTCGTCTACATAGTTGTCGAATAATTCGAGTTTACAATATGCAAAAGATATATCTATATATATATCTGAATCCTATGCTTATCCATGAAACTCTAGTGTTTTTAATAACTCGAAAACTATGTAGAAAAAAAATCTTAAAAAAATTGTATATTAATTTTTAATACTAAAGAATATACTCACGAAATTTCATTAAATTCTAATCATTTCGAATTTTCTGTGCTTTTAACATGGCAATGAATTTTCATCGATTTTGCATTCGATGAAAATTTATATCAGGAATTTTTCATGACATCGCTCACAACTTGGTATATATTCTATTGTTAGGACCAAAAGCTATTATTTTCAAAATTTTACAAAAATTTCTGCAATTTCTCGATCGTGTTTTCCCATTCAATCGATTTTTCGGGCAATTGAACGTGAGATCGCAGTCGTTTTCTTTGTATTTCGTGTTGGGATTCCAAACGTGCATGCCTGTAAATTTATTCCTAACAACGTGAATCAAATCGTCCGTAAGAACCGCTTTTTGGCGCCAAACCGCCATAATTGAGAGCGAAGTTTACCTTTTATTCGTCCGCCCTATTTCGCAGCGGAATTGAGTCGCATAACTACGTCAGAATCCGTAAACTCTTCACATTTGAAAACAATAACTCTAAGAAAACGTGACAAACACCAAAATGTCCGTAGAAAGTCACAATACGAATCGCCATTCCGATAAAGTGCACGATGAATATCAGTATTTACAACTCATCGAGCGCGTTATTTCTCGTGGCACGAAAAAAAAAGATCGAACGGGCGTCGGAACATTTTCCATTTTTGCTCCCCAAATGCGTTTCGATCTCAGAGACGGTGAGTGAAAAAAAAAAAAAACTTTTCATTTATTTTCGACAACATTTCGTCAGAAACGACGGAAATTGGCTTTCCCACATCGAACCAGTTTGTCTCGAAATCCGATTTTTTCTAATATAAAACAAATTCGGATATACAGCTTCTCATGAGTTTTAGAAAAAACAATTTCTTCTCTGCAGACATTTTACCATTGCTAACGACAAAAAGAGTCTTCTGGAAAGGTGTAGTGGAAGAACTGTTGTGGTTTATCAAAGGATCCACAAACGCCAAAGAATTGATGGAAAAGGGTGTTCACATTTGGGACCCTAACAGTTCCAGAGCTTTTTTAGATTCCTGCGGCTTCACCGACAGGGAAGAGGGCGATTTGGGTCCCATTTACGGTTTCCAATGGAGGCACTTTGGAGCGGAATACACGAATATGCACGCGGACTACACCGGTCAGGGTACGTCCGCCGATTCCAGATTTTTCTCGCAAGAGAAGAATCGGAAGCTACGGGCAAAACTGTTCAAACAAATCCTTTGGCTCGTTAAGACGAGGGATCGATCAGCTCGAATTTTCTAAATAAAAATTCTTTGATGTCGTTCGACTAATCAAAAAAAGGAGCTCTGTCAGCGTACGCAGGACGATGGCAAAAATCTGCTGACGGGGGCTTTTTTTTATCGATGAACCCGTGTCGGAAATATTCCATTTCGAAAATTGCAACTATCTCTCTCGCACTCGCATTACGAGAAAGTAACTGCTCCGCGAAAACGATTTTATTTAGAATTCTTTCAAAATTTTGTATAAACGTTCTTTGCACCAAAACTAACAGTTTTCTTCTCTGAAGAAAAATTTTCTGACGTTTAGAATTTGAGATATTTCATTTCCAATTTTTTCCATCCAAACGCGTGTAAACTGAAGTCACGTTTCGTTGGAAAGTTGCAAGAAAAAGAATAAAAGAAACGTGACATCAATTTACACGCGTTTAGATGGAAAAAATTGGAAATGATATATTTCAAATTCTAAACGTCAGAAAATGTTTTCTTCAGAGGAGAAAACTGTTAGTTTTGGTGCCAAGAACGTTTATACAAAATTTTGAAAGAATTCTAAATAAAGTTGTTTTGTGATGGTAATACGTTAAAAACGATTTTTCCATTCAGGTATCGACCAGCTTCGCGACGTCATAGAGAAAATAAAAAACACACCCGACGACAGAAGAATCATTATGACTGCTTGGAATCCTGTGGATATTCCAAAAATGGCACTTCCTCCTTGCCATTGTTTCGTACAGTTCTACGTCAGCGAGGGCGAATTATCTTGTCATCTTTATCAGCGAAGCGCGGACGTTGGACTCGGAGTACCGTTCAACATTGCATCTTACTCGTTGTTGACTTACATGATCGCTCGTGTCACAAACCTCAAGGTTTGTTATTTCATCATTGGCCCAATCGACTCAGGAAATTTTTTTCTACTTCGATTTTTCAATGAACCAGCACAGTTGATCGATAAAAACACTTTGGAAGAAAATGTGCAAATTCTTGTCAACGAATTGGATTTTTCTCAAAGAATTTATTCGGGAAATTGAGCTCGGAACAAAATGCTCCAGTTTGAGGGCGACGAAAAATTTAGCCAGCAAATTCGAATTCTTTGCGTTTTTGCTTCCTCATAGAGGAAGCTATGTGATGGTGAAAATATTTTTTCTTCCAGTTTTCAATGTCAATGTGCTCAAAATGTCCCAAAACATCGAAACAATCGTATCTAGAAAAAATGGCCGGATGTGTGTGTGTATTTTCTGGCACTGCAAAATTCAAAATTCAAAATTCGTTAATAACTCGAGAACGGTTTGAGATACAGGGCTCCCGTTTTGCACAGATGTTAATATATACCAGCTCTTCGTTCTCTGGGAATTTTGTTGGAATAGCTAAAAAAATACGAATTCTACGGCATTTTGAAATTTTCAAAAAAAGGGTGTAATCGCTCTAGTTTCTGCAAATTTCAAGATTTATTATTAACTTTTTTTTTATAAATAGAGTATCATAATAGGAAGGTTGGTATTGAATTTGGGAAATATCGGTTGAACGGTTTAAAATTTTATGATTTTTTGAATTTTACAAAAATCTGATTTTTTTGAAAAATCGTCCGATCGCTTTAGTTTTTGCAAATTTTCTAAGGTATTGTGTATAAGTCCGTACTTTCTCTTTACTTTCTAGAAAAGTTATCGAAATTATTTTAAAAAATACGAATTCTACGGGATTTTGAAATTTTCAAAAAAATTGTGTCATCGCTCCAACTTTTGCAAATTTCAAGATTCATTATTAATTTTGTTTTTTTTATAAATAGAGTATCATGAACGGTTGAACGGTTTATTTTCAGCCTGGAGAACTCGTGCACACGATGGGCGATTGTCACGTTTACGCGAATCACGTGGAAGCTTTACAGGAGCAAATAAAAAGGGTTCCAAGGTCATTCCCCAAGTTGAACATGAAACGAGAGGTGAAAAATATCGATGACTTTGTCGCTGAGGACTTTGAACTCATTGGGTACAATCCACACCCCAAAATATCGATGCCCATGGCGGTATGATCGTTAAACATCGAAAAATCAACCTCAACCTTTCGTTCGCTGTGATTCGAAACAGGACTCAGGAACCAAGACTAAAATGTACATAAAAAAAATATTTTTACCAGTCCACAGTCTATAATTCCGCACAGAATTGATTTTTTTTTAAATTATCACGTTTTCGAAGGGAATTTGAGGCAAAAGTGATTTTGAAAAAGTGAATTTCTTGTGGGGAAAGAGCGAATAGAAAGAAAACGCGTACACACACTTTTAGAGACAACTATACTTTATTTCCTAATGAAAATTATATTTTTCTCAATAAACTTATGTCTTAAAATTTATGTTTCGTTTTCCTTGTATTTCGATTTCTTGAACATCGTGCCAAGACAATGTGTTCGCCGATCCATATCACGGCTGTCGAGCCTCGAAAGTTTACATTGATTCCATGATCGTTTTTTCTTTTTACAATCCGCACACGTTAAGAATGTTGAGTACTTATGAAACTTGTTAATGTTGATTGCTCGATAAATAGTTTCTTAATCGTTGTGAAATTTGTACACGACCTCCTGGATACTTAATGTAAAAATATACCAAATTTAAAGAATTTTATCGTCATTACTTTAACCACCTTAAGGCTTGAAATAAAAAATGATAAAAAATTCTCCAAATTTGGTATGTTTTTGTATAAAGTATTTAAGAGGTCGTGTAAAAATTTCACGACGATTAGGAAGCTCCGTTATTAAAAAAATAACATTTTGTTAAGAACAATTTTTTAAACGATCACAAAAAATATTTATCAATAAACTTGGTTTTGTTTCCGTTGCTTTCAGTATATCGTAGATATTAAAAAATGGAGAGGTCGAAAAAAAAACTTGTCGTAAAGTTATACCAGTTTCCATAAAACTACATTTGACTACGTTTAATTAATTAATGTTAATTGTTCAATAACGAGCTTCCCAATGGTCGTGAAATTTTTACAAGACAACATTCCAAATTTTCTTATCATTTGCGAATTGGGACTCAACATCCTTAAAAGAAAATCTTGAGTCGATGGTAAAGAGTTAAAAGCAGGGACGGACGAAAAAGAAATTAAAAATTGGGTAATCGTGGCGGAGCAGCCTCGAGGATTTTACATTTTTCACAAAAAATCGTCAATCAGACAAAATTTCTGTCTTTTTTTCTCACCTGTGTAAATATATATTTTTCAAATTCATAAACTTTTCGAAACAATTTCAAAGCGACGTACGTCGTCGATTGAAAAAAAAAAAAAACAATTCTTACACAAATATGTTCGTCAGAACTTTTAAGCACACAATTGATCGATGAAATTCATAGTGTTTTTACGGAGGAATAAAATTATTCTTTTTTCATAATCCTAGTAACGAGGGACACAATAATCTAGATAAATTTTCCAAATTTTCAATTTTGAAATGTGCATTTTCAATAAAAATTATCTCGACAAACGAATTCCGACGAATTCGTCGAGAAAATTGATTTTCAGATTTGTTACAATATTGCGAGAGTGTAAACCAATGATTTTGTCAGTGATGCAATCAACGTTGGAGCATCAAGACTGACTGAAAGATTTTAGCACACCAGCGAACTTGCGAATGCATTTTTATCATCACAGACGGAAATTTTTGACGAATTTCGAAAAATCGCTTTTTTTTTGTTTTAAGAACTCTGCTCGAATTTTGTGTTCATAGAAACAATGTTCATATTTATACATTTTAAATTATAATCTATTAAAAACAGTCGTTAATCTCTGAATAAAATGTCGACTCGTTGTCTCGATGAATTTTTCGACGATAAGTTTGGAGAATATTTCTTACGAGTGTTAGACGCAAATCGTCACTAAAGGAAATACGAATCTGAATGAAAATTCGATCGTAGCGAGAGCACGGACGCAACATTGTCCGGCGAATTTGAATTTTCTCATTTATTAATTAACTTTTAAATATTTATGCAACTTTAAACTTGGTTCACTATTTATTTTCGCGTTTTCTATTCTCTCGTATTTATTTTTATGCGTAGAGTCGATTTTTTTTTTAGCAATGTCTTTTTTCTACGAGATCTGTAAATTAATGGATGGATCGATCATCAGAGATTTCAAAGTACGTTTTCGATCGTTCTAATTGTAATTCTGTAATTTTTTTTTTTTCTATTTGTCCAAAGAAGCGAATGAGCAAGTTGAAAATCTCGATCGAGCAGAACAGAATTTTGCCAATTATTTGTGTTTCAACTGACGGACTGTTTTGTCGTTTGGTCGATTAAATTTTTTTCCGAAATGAGGAAACGTGAGGCTCGTCACAAAAATCGTTTGGATCGGAATTTCGAAATTTTCTGTAAATTGATTGATCGACCATCAGAGATTTGTTGTAATTCTGTAATTTTTTTTTCTACATATCAAAAGAAGCGAATGAGCAAGTTGAAAATCTCGATCGAGCATTTTGCCAATAATTCGTTCGAAATCGGATCGGAATTTCGAAATTTTGCAATTACATGAAAAAATATTGAAAAAAATGGTAAACTATTTAAAAAATTTTGATATTGGAGCTTTGTGGAGATTTGTTCTTTGCAGGTTTTGAAGTTGATTAATTTTGATCGTTGCGAGAAAATCTACCAACTACTTGAGAGTGAGATTCTCGTTAATTGAATCTTCGAAAGTGTTGTCAAATTTTTCCACGTTTCTTTGAAAATATTTTCTCCGCAACGTCTCCTTCGTGAATTTCAAAATTTCTCATCCCGTCGCAGAACGTGAACATGATATTTTCCCGACAAGAATACTCACAGGATCGTGTAAAAAAAAAAAAAAAACAAAGCAGAAAAAAAATGTCAACCTCATAATGGATCGACCAGAACGACAAAGACTTTAGAAAAGTCGGAGTTTGGATGAATCAGCGTTCGTCAGACACACACCAATGGCCCTTTGTTCTCGACTGTGCTTTGTGTCCAAGCTGCATTAACGATTGAATTTATTATCATTTTATTTTAACGCATTTCTCTTTTTTACTTCGTACGTCTTTTAAGATAAATCTTTAAAAAATATATATATAGAGGTCCTCGAAAAATGGGTGTTTCTGTGTTTTTATCTCTTCCTTCTCCTCCTCCTTCTTCTTTTTCTTCAGTGAAGCGAACCCTTTTTTGAAATTGGACGACGTGGGGGGGCTAGCACATTTGTACATCGCCAGACTGTGAAGTACTTAATTGATGCAATTGTTGCGTAACAGCTAGCGTGCCTGTTTCGCTCACCGTCACTATCACCCAAATAACGTCTGGATAACAAAGGGAAAAAATTCATTTTTCATATTTACAGAGAGCCTTCGAGTGCGCACTGGGTCATTTTGACTCCAGAAGATTTTTCTCACCGATCGTTTGGCATTGAATTTTTCTTTTCGTCAAAAAATAAATTCACAAGATTCTTCTTTTTATACAATTTTTGCAAATGGAAAACTGAATGTCAATGAAAAATTGAGATTGAAATTGAGAAGTTTGCGTCGTTGGAATGCGGCCACGTACGGTTTTTTTCTTCGGCAGAGCTCATAACTATTCTCATCGTTTATCTAGTAATTAGTAAATAATCCACAAAGGTCGGACGAAGAAACATTTTTTTTTACCTCCAAAATAGGAACCCGTTGACGTCATCATTCTCCATTTACTCTGAAATACTCCCAATTCGGCAGGGCTTGTAAGAACGACGCTCAATTCTGCAGAATCTTTTGGCGCCAATGCAGGAACCTGGACTCTTGTACAATCGCCCATTTGCGTTCCGCCTGTGTATTGTAAAACGATGCCTTCCGGCCATGCTTCCGTTCCTGAATTTTGGACCCGCCACAATTTTTTGAACTGTGTATTCGGCTGCACCGATTCACCCTCGCCGATGGTACTGTCGCATACTAACGTCATGCAGGGTAGTTTAAAGGGCGATTCGAAATCAAAATAGCTGCATATGGCGGCTTGAAGATTCCTGAAAAAGGAAAAGAGCCAATTTGCAAGCTGCCGAACGTTGGGAATGTATTTATTCGTTGGAACTCGATCGGGGAGAACGCGCTGAGGAGCTTGACGATTGTTCATGGAAAGATGCGAAACGGGGCTTTGCAAACAGGCGTGAGCATGCACCTAGAAATTTGGAGATTTTTTTTCGAATAAGAAATATTTAAACGTTCGTGATCACACTTTTCGAAAATTGGAAGTGACTGATCCATCGTCTTAAGAGACACTGCATGACCGTCGAGTAAAATCTACAAGGTTATCCAAAATTTGGTGAATTTTAATTTTCGAATCGTATTTCTTTGTTGCGGGGATTCCCGATCTCGAGAATTTTTAACCAGGACCTCACGAGCTAGTTTGAAAAAGATTGAGGGATTCGTGGGAATGGGGAAAAAAAAGGGAAAAGTGTATTGAGAAGACGTAACGAATGAAAAAGAAGAAAAAATTGAGGTTATGTTGTGCGTGTTACGAGAAAGACCAAAATTTACGTGCGCGACACATAATGGAGTAAAAAAATGGAACGGACCAGTTGTTCATGTCAAGAAAAAACGTGGCTGTTGCTTCATTGAGCTGACTGCCAGCGAGTAGCCTCTGTAGTTGCTTGACGAGATCATCTTTGTCGGTGGTTCCGAGACAACTGAATTGATGAAGCAAGTTCTGATCCAAATCGTTATCGACGTCCATCTCTCGTGTTTCTTTCAGACCTCTCGTTGACGGTCACTTTGTCGTCGTTTCTTTACCTCGCACTATATAGATATATATATCCAACAAGATGCACAATTTTCTTTTTCTTTCGTTTTCTTTGCTCATCAAAACGCCATAAATGAATTTACTTTCGCATATATATGTAGAGATAAGTATATCTGCGATGTATAACGAACAAAAACGTAAGAGTTTACGTAGCAGACGTGATATTTTTTCTTTGTTTGTTTGTTTTTCAGTTTTGACGTCCTGATTATTTCGTGTGGAAATATTCTTACGTCGTTGCTCGTTGAGTTTCGGGTTTCATCCGAACGTGTTTTTTCTTCGTCAACGCTGCCTTGCTTTTTCCGAGTTTTTTCTCGAAATTAATTTTTTCACTGTCAAACGCACGTACACACTGTACCAGCACTCGTCGTACACGTAAAATTACTCAACACTGCTCGCGCAACGAAATCGCTTTTTCTTTAGTGAAATTAGTCGCGTAGAGAATTTTATTTCATTGCTACATAAAATATGGTTTTACAACTGCACTTCATGATTTCTATCGCTCATCGAAACCTTTCGAACAACCCAACAACTACGAATTTTAAATGTCATCCTCGATGTTTCCGCTACTCGTGTGACGTTTTACGAGAACGATGCAGTCGCTCGTCGTCGTGTGTGAATTCAGCATCAGGACGCAGTAGCAGCAGCAACGACCGCCAATCAGCCCCCTGCTCCTTTTCTCTTGTTTGTGTGTACATCGTTGTACAATCTCTTGAAAAAGTTTCCCCCTCTTTCCCTACTTTACCAATACATAGCATAATTATGATGTTTTGATAGAGTGGGGCATTTAATTGTTTACATTGATTCGTAGTTTTTTACAGTCTCTTGCTCGCAGATTATTGACGAACTTACTAACAGTTCGTGTGAATATTTTTTAAGGTACTACTATCACAAAACGATCGCGACTTTATTTAGGGTTCTTTTAAAACTTTGTATAAAACGTTCTTGGTACCATAACTAACAGTTTTCTCCTGTGAAAAAAATTTTTCTGACGTTTAGAATTTGAGATATTTAACTTCCGATTTTTTTTTCCCATCTAAACGCGCGTGTAAATTGAAGTCACTTTTCGTCAAAAAGTTGCAAGAAAAAAACAAAAGAAACTTTTTTCGTTTATAAGGATAAATAACAGAAAATAAACGATGCTAAAAATAAGGAACAAGGAAATAAACCGAGTGCCATGTATTTTGTTAAATAATTTATGGAAACTGTATCGATGAGACATTTGTAATTGTGCATAAATTTATTTGAATGGTAAAAAGGCAAATGTATAAAGTAGCTTTATGGGAAAACGAGAAACACGTAGGACGTCTCAAAATGTTCTCGAAGTATCTCTCTCGCGTCGTGTGCATGCGGTACAGTCCACCACAAAATTAACATGGGCTCTCGTCGCTCTCGTTCTCGTTTTTGTGCCCCTTCCACTCGACTTTCACGCTGATGGACTTTTTTCTTCTTTCACTTCCAAGTTCACGTAAATGGGACAATATCATGCGATCTATCGAAGAACGAGAGGATTCGCTGTTTTTAATTCCATATAACGAAATCGTGTGAAATAAATGTTTTCTTGTTTTTTCAAATAATTTACATACATGCACGCGTAATGGATATATGCTATATTCATAAATGGAAGATCACGTGCGCGCATTCGCGAAACAACAAGATCAACTTCAATTTGTTAAGGCATTACTATCACGAAACGACTTTA
Source organism: Hyposoter dolosus (assembly GCA_963921915.1). Taxonomy (NCBI): domain Eukaryota; kingdom Metazoa; phylum Arthropoda; class Insecta; order Hymenoptera; family Ichneumonidae; genus Hyposoter; species Hyposoter dolosus. The sequence continues at coordinate 1,536,884 of OY998130.1, forward strand.
TTTAGGGTTCTTTTAAAATTTTGTATAAACGTTCTTGGCACCAAAACTAACAGTTTTCTCCTGTGAAGAAAAATTTTCTGACGTTTAGAATTTGAGATATTTAATTTCCAATTTTTTATTTTTCCCATCTAAACGCGTGTAAATTGAAGTCGTGTTTTTTTTTGTTTTTTACTTGCAACTTTTTAACGAAACGTGGGATAAAGGTTTGGAATAAAGGTTCACACCAAATTTCGTGGTTTTACTGCAAAAATTGTCTTTGTAATTGAAACTGCTTGAGGTGAAGTTTAACCCTAGAACGATAGTTCAACTTGGGCTCATTATTTTCGTTTTTTAATGCAGGATCACGTGAGCCTGGGGCAATTTTGCTTCAATCGAAAAAATGAGTCAAAAATGCGGTAAAACGATAAAAAACGGGAGAACGAAGAAAGGGCACGGGATTTAAAGGCGCCCGGGGTCGTTTTTGACCCCAGGTTACCGTTCTAGGGCTAAAAAAATATTCTAAACTCGCGCATTCTGGTTTTTTTTCAGTCATTTATTTTTGCAACTGTGCAGCGGCCCAGCATGCAGCCATGTCTCGATCGATACATCGAATGTTCGATTTAAAGGTCCACGAGATTTATTCGTATTTTTTAGTGGTTATACGTTGTTACGATGATATTTTATTCTATTCTGTCACGATTTCTTCCAATGTAAAAGCAAAAGCAATGATATAGTGATCGAACCTTGTGATTATATTAGTTTTAGTGCGACACACCGCGTTTTGTGATAAAAACACGAAATATTTCTCGACGATAATCTTTCATAAAAATACAGGTTATTCGAAAACTTGATTAGCAGATAACACGGATCAAAACATGGCAGTGAATACGCCGAGAGTTAAAAGTAAAATCCCTTCGATACCTGGGACAAAACCGTCCATACAAAATGCACAACTTCTCATTTCAACGGGAATTCCATCCTTAGATTTTATGATAGGTTTGTATCCTCAACTTATTTCATAACCAACAAAATTATCGTTCTTTCGCGGATCGTCAATAATATTTTGATTTTGCAGGTGGAGGCTTACCCATAGGCTCGATCATGTTGATAGGTATTCCAATTAATTCCCCACAATAAAAATAAGAAAACATATAAATAAACAATATAAAAACATAATTTTTTATGCGATAAGTTTTCAATAATTTCGCATTTTTCCCCGCCATTTTTTTTCACATTTGATTTTCATTGATTTTTAAAATTTTGCAAATCCAAGCGACACTCAATTTTTTACTCCCTCGTGAATATTTTTTCGTCTTCAATTTTTCCGTTTTTTTTGCTTCTCGTTAATCGTTTTTCGTAATTCTCAGAGGAAGACACGTACGGGAATTACGCGCGAGTCATGCTCAAGTATTTCATGGCCGAAGGCGTTGTTTCCTCTCACCCTTTGTTCGTCGCGTCGCGAGATTCCCGCCCGGCGCAGTTGATATCGGAAATGCCGGCTCCGGTAAGCGCAACGCCAATGACTTTGGATCCCAGGGTTATCGACAGCCAAATGCAAATCGCGTGGCGTTATCAAAACATGAGAATGGTGGAATCGTCGCCGACGGGCAGTCAAGCGTTTGGCCATTTTTACGATCTGACTAAACAAATGGACAAGGAAATCATTGACGACGCTGAAATAAGCCAATGGGACGGAGAGAACGGGAAATGGCAAGCGGATGGCTTTGAGAACGGCGCTTACGTCGATTTGCTGAAAAATATTCAACAAACTATGAAAAATGGAGATTTCCTTGTTTCCGCTAATCCAGAAAAAAGAAACATTCTACGAATCGCTTTACACTCCATCGGATCCCGCTTGTGGCTCTCCGACACCGAAGAAGCCACTCATAACGATCTTCTTCGTTTTTTGTACTGCTTCAGAGCAATAATGCGAAGTGCTTACGCCGTCGCGACCATCACCGTTCCTACTCTCAATTTTGACAACGGCGTAAGATTCCTTTTTACTTGATAATTCGAAAATTCTTTGGGTTACAAACAGAATCGTGTGTTTCGAAAATAAGAAACTTTACAAATACGATTTCAGCTCGAAAAGTTGGATTTTTATCAAGTTTCTTAATTTTAATTTTCGTTTTCAGTTTTTTTCACATACAAAATGGTTTGCGAGCCCAAGTTCATTGAAAAAAGTTGTTACAAATTGACTAAAGAACAAAATACTTTGAATCCAAGATTTTCCGAAGAAATCTGTATTTGTTATACAATAACCAAAATTTCGAAAAAATTAAACGACCGATTTTTTTTGGAAAACTAAATAAAGCTTCTTCGATGTTGCATAAAAATGTATGCAAAGTTTTAAGAGGCTTCACCATTTAAAAATCGAAATATTTAATGTCGAAAATTGCAACTTTTAACACACTCTCTTATGAGAAACTACTGAAAATTGTGATTTTCATAAATAAATATCTGGACTTCTACATGGTGAACCATCTTAAAATTGCGCTATTCTCTTTGTATGGTGGAAATTTAGAGGAATTCTATCGATAGAAAATTTAGCATAGAACGTCCTTAAAGATGAAAATTTCGTTGCGTTTTAACGTGGCATTTTGTTAGTAATCGCAACTTTTTAAAAATCGTTTCAAGGATGCGCTGGTGCAACGATTGGAACATTTGTCCGACACCGCGATAGCGCTCGAATCATTCATGGGATCGCCGAAAGAAACAAATCCCGTCTTCAAGGATTATCATGGCCTTTTGCACATAAAGAAACTCGCGGCGATCAACACACTCGCGCCACACTGTCCCGAATCCTTCGATCTCGCCTTCAAGATGAGGCGCAAGAAATTTTTGATCAAGGTAAAGAAAATTCAGCCCACGATCTCGTGTGCGTTCCTAATGAATCCGAAGAATCCACTCCGGGGTCTCCCAGACCCCAAAGTTCGAGTCTACCGCGTTTGTTTTTTCTAGAAATGCTAAAAAATCGATTTCGCATTGAAATTAATTGAAAAATCGATTATTCCGTGTCGAAAATTCGTAATAATTTGTTGCCGAGAGAAAAAAAAAGTTTGCAGTCAATTTTCGAGTTTTGTTCGTTCCGTGAAAACTGTACGATTACGTTTTCCTTTCCAGATCCTTCATCTACCTCCAGAATTCGGTGACTCTGTGCAACGTGAACAAGACGACAGCGTTCCTTCCGGGGCTGGCTGTGGTAGTGGTACGGGAAGAAATTTATTAGACTTTTAAGAAATCTTTAATACACACCTTTCGAATAAAACAATTGCAGAAAAGTACAAACAAACGTATTACCTTGTACACGCAAAATTTCTGCTTTCCTCTCCATTACTCTTCGTGCCTATGGATCGTAAACGAGAAAGTAATGCCCGAAATAAAGTAAAAGTGCATCCAATCATATTGGAAAAATTTCGAGCCACGTTATCGAACATTTAACGAAGAATTATAACTTTTAAAATCGTTAAATTTATACGGAAGCTTATGGTGATTACATGATTATCACATTTCTATTCAATTATTTATAAACTTGATATCTCTAAATTTCTGATACAAACTGCCTCACTCGTAGAAACAAATTATAAGGAATCCGTAACGACGATTAAAATAGGGGGTAATCGGCTACACACAACAATCTTGCCATGTTAAACGCATAAGAAAATCCAAAATGATTAGAATTTAATGAAATTTACTGAGTATATTCTTTAGTATTAAATACGAATTTAAAAATTTTTTAAAATTTTTATTCTGCATAGTTTTCGAGTTTTTGAACACTGGAGTTTACGTGCATAAGCATATTGTAAACTCAAATTATTCGACAACTATGTAGAGGAAAAAATTGAAAAAAATTGTGTCATCGTATTTGATGCTAAAGAATGTTATAACCAAATTTAATTAAATTCTTATCATATTGTCGTATGTAGCCAACCTCGTTAAGAGTTAAAAAAATATCACAAGGCTCGGCAACACAAATTGGCAAATTGGCTGCGTTCGATGCGTAACAAAACTTATTGAGTGCCCTTCTCATGCGCCTACAAAATACGGCTCTGGGCGAAAAGATTTCCTTAAAAAAAAAATACCCATTGAAAATGCCCATCAATTTTCGATGGGGACGTAAATTGATAAGTTCGAACTCGAACTTTGATCGCAATGAGAGCAGGAAATTGGCGAATATTCTTTTTCAATTCGAATAGTTTTTTTTTTTCCATCACGACAAGATTCGATCGCATTCGTGGTGAAAAAGTCCCTAGCACGCGGCGCAACGCTGCAGAGGGCCATGTGCAAGTTTCCTTGGATATAACGTCACCTTAATTGGAAACAACGAGTACCTGTGAACGTGTGTCACTGACAGGAGCGTGTGTGTGTGTGTCTTCAGTGTGTGTTACTTGGTGCTGTGTCCAGGAAGTGTAAGCCGTATGTCTCATCGAAATATCCCGATATCAAATATCTCCAGGAGCTCCGATAGATTCCGAACTCGCAAATTCCGTTAAATACTTATCAATCTTGCGTGATTTTTGGTAAACTTTTTACAATGCAATTTTTCTCTATAGTTTTTTCGCTTCATTCAAAATCCGGCGACCAGTAGTTTACACGTGTGTGATACTTGACCAAACATTGGTTGGCTCCTTAAGGTGATGGAGCAGTCACCTCGAATTTTCGAAATGAAAATTCTCCTTTGTCGTTTGATTAATCAGAAAAAGGCTCTGTCAGCGGACGCGGGACGATGGCAAAAATCCACTGACAGGAGCTTTTTTTTATTCGTGAAACCGTTTCAGAAATATTCAATTTCGAAAAATTGCAGCTGTCTCTCTCGCACTCACATTGCGAGAAAGCGACTGCTCCATCATTTTAAATGTCAGCAATTAAAACAAAGCTCCCATTCGTGATTAAAGTGATTTTTATCTTTGGCGCAGTTTCCGAAAATGTCTAAAAGAGGACAACCGACATGGAACCCTCCCTTGCGCCAAGGACACGCGGTATTGAAATTGTTCAATAGTTTGACACGACAGAAAGAAGAATTTATACCTCAGTATGGAAACCGAGTGCTTTGGTACAGCTGCGGCCCAACCGTGTACGACGCTTCGCACATGGGACACGCCAGGTCAATATTTTTCTGCCGATTTTATTGCCGCCTAAATTTTTAAGAAATCTTTTTTTCCCAAAATAAAATTCTACGCTCGATTCTTTCATTTTGTTCAAGAAAAAAAAAGAAAAAAATCAGAGTTTACTAACAGTGAACGCCGTTAAACGATTCGGACTAATTTCCAAAAACTGCCAATCCTGGATTGACTCTTTGTTGCTCCTGAAATCATATTAACCCTCCGAGCGCATATCGGGTCAATTTGACCCGAGGCTTTTTTCAAATCTTTGTATCCCTGTAAATATGTATTTTTTGTTTTATTTTTTCTCTATATTTTATGGCCCTGAATTGATTTTTTGACGAAAACGAAAATCAAATGCCAGTTGCCGTTAAATTCCAAAGAATCGGTGATGAAATATTTCTGGGGTCAAAATGACCCGGTACGCGTTCAAAGGGTTAAACAGTGCTATTACTTTTTTTTAAGACTTTTTGATACATTCGTTTTTTTCGGTTTCATCAGATCTTACATATCGTTTGATATCTTGAGAAGAATAATGTCCGACTATTTTGGCTACGACATTCTGTACGTGATGAACATCACCGACATAGACGACAAAATCATAAAGCGCGCGAGGCAAAATTATTTATACGACAAATATATAGAAGAGAATCATAATCTGGATAGCGTATTGGAAGACGCCAGAAGCGTCATGAGCACTTTCCAGGACACTGTCAAAACCACCACGGACAATGACAAAAAGTCCATGTTAGAGAAGATGTTGTTGCGCGTGAAAAATGCCGTTGAAGCGCTTGAAAAAGCAGTGGGCGCGAACGACGATGAAAAAACGAGAGAATACCAAAAGGTACGGGGAATTGGATTTTTCTTAGTAAGGTCACGAAACGACTTTATTCAGGGTTTTTACAAAATTTAGTATAAACGTTCTTGGCACCAAAACTAACAGTTTTCTCCTAGGAAGAAAAATTTTCTGATGTTTAGAATTTGAGATATTTCTTTGTCAATTTTTTCCATCTAAACGCGTGTAAATTGATGGCTCGTTTCTTTTGTTTTGTTCGTGCAACTTTATAACGAATCTTGACCCCAATTTACACGCGTTTCGATGGGAAAAATAAAAAATGAAATATCTCTAATTCTAAACGTCAGAAAATTTTTCTTCGTAGAAGAAAACTGTTGGTTTTGGTGCCAAGAACGTTTATAGCAAATTTTGAAATAACCCTGAATAAAGTCGTTTTGTGATAGTAACACGTTAAGCTTCAATATTTTATGATTTTTATTCTAAACACGAAGGGGAGATTTTTGTAGACTTTGCTGCTGGAAGCTCGGGACCCGCTGTCGGATTGGTTGGACAAAAAGCACGGTGCAACCGTCACGGAAAATGCAATTTTCAACAAACTGTCTCAACGCTGGGAGGCCGAGTATCATAAAGACATGGATGCGTTAAATGTACAACATAAAAAATGTTCTCAAATGTTTATGTAACGTAAAACGTGATTTTTCATTAACTTTGTTACGTTATTCCATTCGCAGGTTCTGAGGCCCAACGTTTTAACGCGAGTCAGTGAATATGTTCCGGAAATTGTTGAATACATAGAAAAAATAGTTGCTAATGGTTTGGCGTACGTAAGCAACGGTTCGGTTTATTTCGATGTCAGTGGTTTTGACAAACGTGACAAACATCATTATGGAAAACTCGTACCGGAAGCTTATGGCGACACTTCCAGTTTGCAAGAAGGCGAAGGTAAAATAATTCGTTGCTTTCATTCAGATTTTTCTTCGAATCAAAAATCTGAATCTTTTTTTAATTTCTTTATGGAAACTGCTAATGGAAAGTAGTCTCGGAAAATGATTTTGTTTATTTTCTCCTCGGTCAGAAAGCTGAAAAATTTCCGGTTTTTGCTTCCTCATAGAGGAAGCTATGTGACGGTGAAATTTTTATTTTTCTTTTACAGTTTTTAATGTCAATGTGCTTAAAATGTTCCAAAATTTCGAAAAAATCATTCAAACGTTCATAACTCGAGAACGGTTTGAGTTACAGGGCTCCCGTTTTGCACAGATGTCAATCTATACAAGTTCTTCGTTCTCTGAGAATTTCGCTGGAATTGCTAGATAAATACGAATTCTACGGCATTTTGAAATTTTCAAAAAAAGCCTGTGACGCTCTAGCTTGCGTAAATTTTAAGATTTATTACTAATTTTTTTTTTTTATAAATAGAGTATCATAATGGGAAGGTTGATATTGAATTTGGGAAATATCGATTGAACGGTTAAAATTTTATGATTTTTCGAATTTTACGAAAATCAGAGTTTTTTGAAAAATCGTCCAATCGCTCTAATTTCTTCAAATTTTGTAAAATATTGTGTACAAGTCTGTACTTCCTCTTGACTTTCTAAAAAAGTTGTCGAAATTATATAATTTCAAATGTAAATACAGAAAACGCTGCAAATTGAAATTTGGAAATTGCTTCCTCAAGATGCTGAAGATGCACGATGCTCAAAGCTTCCTGAAGCTTATGAGGAAGATTTGAGCATCGTGTTTTTTTTCTCAATTTTTAGTATAAAAAACTGTTGATTAAAAAAAAAAGTCGTTTTTTCTTGCAATTTCCAAATGGCCCCATGAATTATTTCCTGTTCGGGAATAATCAGCATCCTAAGGAAATAATGGAAATAAAAAATACGATCCTGATGGTCGAGTGACGACGTAGATTTGATTTTTTTGCAGGCGACTTATCCGTCAGCGAAGCTCGGCTCTCCGAGAAGAAATCCCCGACCGATTTCGCACTGTGGAAATGTTCGAAACCAGGTGAACCGTCATGGGACAGTCCTTGGGGAAAAGGACGTCCTGGTTGGCACATTGAGTGTTCCGTAATGGCTTCTGCCATTTGCGGTTCGAGTCTCGACATTCACACCGGTGGTGTGGACTTGAAGTTTCCACATCACGATAACGAACTGGCACAGGCAGAAGCATATTTCGATAATTCTCATTGGGTCAGATATTTCCTGCATTCCGGTCACTTGACAATCGCTGGTTGCAAAATGTCGAAATCACTGAAAAATTTCATCACCATACAAGAGGCTTTAAAAAAACACTCGGCCAGGCAATTGAGGCTCGCGTTTCTTCTTCATTCTTGGAAAGACACTCTCGATTACAGCGACAATACGATGGACATGGCTGTTCAGTATGAAAAGTTCCTCAACGTGAGTTTTTCTGCAACCGATAAAAAAATAAAAAATTGCGATTCGTTGTTTTCATAACTTTGTCAATATTTTCCATTATTTTTCTCTTAGGAATTCTTCCTTAATGTAAAATGTAGAATTCGTGGTTTGGGATCGGGCACGACGCTCCAGACGTTCAGCAAATGGACCTCGGAAGAAATGGATCTCAACAAAAAATTCAACTCTGCCAAAGAAGCCGTCCACAATGCGCTCTGTGGTTCGTATTTGACAATTGACCTCCACTGAGCGACCGGAAAGCCTTTTTTTCCCTCAATTTATTAACGCTTTGTAGTCACCGTGGCTAGAATCCACCCGGTGACCACCTTTCGACGTAAATATCTACTAGTTGCTGGTATTGAATGGGGCTGTAATCGTTATGTAACGATAGTTCGAAGCCAACGCTAAAATCTCTAACTATTCTTAAATCAAGCCACTTCCAATAATGGAATAAATATGTTTTTTGAAACGCACGCTATCCTACTATTTTTTCACAAAAGAACAAGATCTGAGGAATATCAGGTCCAAATTTGAGGCAAAAATATTGAAAATCCACAAAGTGACGATTATTTTAGTGAAAAAACTTTTTTTTCTCGTTTATTTTCTTCATTCTGCATTTTAAAAAATATGTTCGCCTTCGATTTATTTCAGGAAAGTTTTTCGTATCTAAACTGGAATGTCTAAAGGATGTTCAGTAATTTTTTGATAATTTTCGGGCCGATAGAGTGGTCACAATGCGCGGGTTAAAAAATAGACTGTGTAGAATGAAGCCAGTGTGAGGACCGAGATCGGTGGCGTAAGTGTGACCACGAAGGGTTGATCAGCCAATAATTGTGGATTCAAGCGAGTCATTTGTATTGTCTGGCCAGTTATTTGGCTAGAAAAAAAAAAACAAAACAAACGAACGAAACACAAAAAGAAAAATGACAAATGGTTTTTTCCAAAAGCAGAGCCAAAGTGGCGAATGTTCGGCGTAAAAATTTCGTTTTTTTTTTTTTTTTTTATGGAAACGAATCTTTTTTTTCAATTCAATTTTTTCAACATGCGTGCCTACCTCTCGAAAAGAAAAAAAAAAATAACAAAAACAAATACTCGTTACGAATGCGGGAGAAAAAATTAATCTCGAAATTTTTGACAGACAATATCGACACGAGAACAGCGCTGGATGCGATTCGGGATATCGTCAGCCAGTGCAATGTTTACACGAAGGAGTGTAAAAATTCGAATACTCTACTCTTGCGGGACATTGCCGTGTACATAACGCGAATGTTGGTCGTGTTCGGAGCAATATCGTCGCAGCACGACGGCATTGGATTCCCCATCGACGATCACGCAGCCGCTTCCAACGTAAGTCCATTTTTGTGCAATGGAAATAATTTGAATATAAAAATGAAACTGTTTTTTTTTAAGAATTCTGAATTTTTCAAGAGAAACGAAGTTTCCTTTTCTTTTCGGATAAAAAAGCAATAATTCCGAACATTTGTTTGTCTCGAAATCTGGGATCTGCAGGTGGAGGAAACAATAATGCCGTACCTGACGATTCTTGGCGATTTCCGGGACAAAGTTCGAGGCCACGCGATAACATCGAAAGCGACAGAAATCCTTCGCGAGTGTGATCGACTGCGAGACGAGATTTTGCCGAACGTCGGTGTGCGGCTCGAGGACGACGAGGGCTCGAGCGGTTGCAAAGTGAAATTGGTCAACCGCGAGGAACTTTTGAAAGAGCTCGAGGCGAAGAAAAAACTGGAGATGGCGAAAGCTGCGGAGAAGGAGAAAAAAAAAGTGGAAGCAGCAGCTTCTGCGGCCGCGAAGGAAGCTCAGAGACGAGTCTCCCCGATCGACATGTTCAAGTCGGAAACGAACAAGTACTCCAAATTCGACGATAACGGTTTACCGACCCACGACATCGAAGGCAAGGAAATAAGCAAAGGTCAATTTAAAAAATTGCAAAAACTACAGCAAGCACAAGAAAAAAGACACAACGAATATTTGGCCAGTTTTCAAAATGGCGCCTGATCAACCATTTCCTCTTCTTCAGCTTCCCGGCTCTGGCTTCCCCATTTCTGTCTCACCAAAAGAATTTTCCTATTTTTTAAGGAGCTTGGCTACGTAAGAAAATATTACACTATTTTTTTCAAATTTTTCGTCTACATAGTTGTCGAATAATTGGAGTTTTCATTATGCAAAAGATATACCTATATATTTCCGAATCTTATGATTATGCATGTAAACTCTAGTGTTGAATAATTCGAAAACTATGTGGAAGAAAAATTTTGAAAAATGTGTATATTAATATTTAATACTAAAGAATATACTCACCAAATTGCCTGAGAATGAAAATTTGTTAAAAATCGTCGATATTTTGTTGAATACGGTAAACTAAATATTTTTTGATAATTACAAAATTTTCGTTATTTTGGCAGTGTATTTGGTTTCCAACGGAATTGTCAGCGAAATTTGCGAGTGGAACGACAAGAATTTGTTTCCGAAGAAACTTTCTAAAATATTTTTTGCTGCAATGATACAATTTTTGGGATTATTGAAAAAAACGTTTAGTCGAACGTATCGAACAAAATATCCATCTTTTTCAACAAAATATTGTTTTCAGTGTTTCATTAAATTGTAATGATTTAAAATTTTCCTATGCTTTTAATACGGCAACATTGTTGTGTGTAGCCAACCGCCTTAAAATCATTGCCAAAAGGGCGAACAAAACTTCAGGGTCATTAAAAAAACTTGTTAAAATTTTGAATCCCCTCGAAATCAATGATAAAATCATTTTTTACAGATACAACGAATTTTTCTCTACCGCGGGTGAATAGCTATTTTTATAAAATGATAACCATTCGTGCTCACAAGATATTCCCATTAAAATCCTTTCTGATGTTTTCAGGAATAAATCGAAAACGACACACACGTTTCCAGCTGAGGATTTCATCGGTCAAAATTTTTGTTTTCTCAATTCACCAAAAATCCCAAAAAATTCATTCATCTCCGAAATATTCTAACGTCGATTTATAATATTAATAATAATAATTTCTAAATAATTAAATTCGCGAGTGCGATTAGTCAGAAAATATTCGAGTGAAGATTTTTCACAATCTTTTGAGGAAACATTGAGAATGGTACGTGTGAAGAGTTTTCCAATCGTTGATTTATTTTTTTCTGCAAAATCTTGTTTAGTATAAAAAATTGACTGGTTTTTGTTGAACAGTTTTTTTTTTGGCAGTATTATTGAAAATCAATGTCTGCTTAGGAGGAAATGGCTGCAGAGTTTTCTGAGATTTTTGTTGGATCGTTGAGTATCGATTTAATTTATTATCGCGTGGAATTTTCGGCTGGCCACACGTGCGAATGAGTTTAAATTTTCCATTTGGTTAAGCGAATGGAAAAAAAACTCGATTATCCTACTTTTGATTATTCAGACAATACCATACGCTATTATTTATTTTAAGAGATAGTTGTGCATCGAAATTCAACTATTTTCATTGATCATTCGAAACGAATTTATTGTTTATTCAAAATAAAGTTGTGCAGACTAAATGAGTCTTGTTTGTCATTTCTACCGAAAGTGTAAACAGCCAAGTTCAGGAAACACTCTTCTGAATAAGTCTGAGCAGTAATTTCTTGAAATTATTGGCAAAATCGATCGATACCCTTGATATTATTGAAAAACGCTGCAAATTGAAATTTGCAAATGGCTTCCTGTGAGGAACTATATTTTTTATTTTGGCTTTTTGTTGAGGAAGCAATTTCCAAATTTCAATTTGCAGCGTTTTTTGTATTTGCATTTAAATGATATAATTTCGACGAGTTTTCTAGAAAGTAAAGAGGAAGTTCGGACTCGTACACAATATTTTGAAAAATTTGAAGAAATTAGAGCGGTTGGACGATTTTTCGAAAAATTCAGGTTTTCGTAAAATTTGAAAAATCATAAAATTTAAACCGTTCAGTCGATATTTCCCAAATTCAATATCAATCTTCCTATTAAACGTCGACACGCTTTTTTTGAAAATTTCAAAACTCCGTAGAATTGGTATTTTTCTAGCAATTCCGAAGAGATATTTCTTCACAGGAGAAAACTTTTAGTTTTGGTGGCAAGAACGTTTAATACAAAATTTCGAAAGAATAAAGTCGTTTCGTGATAGTAATGCCTTATCTTTTTTCTAGAGACTGTTCGCTTGGATCTGGAAAGCTCGACCGAGCTTCATTATCACGGAATAATACCCCTTTCATATTTTGCTTTAGCCATGTCCATTCGACACTGTGACTGGCTTTATAGAAATGTGAAAGTGACATAGAAAATGCGGCGAGACATACTCGCTGTCTGACATAACGAGGGTAAAATATAATAATAGAATGTCGTCTGGATATTATTCATTCATTGCTGAAGCGCTTTGAGAGCCCTCGTCGTCAGCGAGAACCTGTTCGTCGCGGTACAATGCATGAGCTTTTTGAATATAAAGTGATTTCAGTTTTGCGATAATTCGCGGCGCGGTTTTGTCGAGAGCGATTGCAACGCTTGATACCGAGTATCGACACTGTCATGAATCATTTATTCTCCTTTGTCATTTTCATTTATTCATTTCCATCAACATTATTCCTCTATTTTTCAACTTTTGCAAAAAAAAAAAAATATATATATATATATATCAACGGAATATACACTGGAAATTAAATTTTGTTAAAAATCGTCGATATTTTGTTGAAAACGGTAAACTAAATAATTTTGGATAATTTCAACATTTTCGTTATTTTGGCAGTATATTTGATTTCTAACGAACGACACAAATTTGCGTCCGAAGAAACTTTGTAAAATATTTCTTGCTGCAACGACACAATTTTTGGGATTATTAAAAAAAAAAAAAAAACGTTTAGTCGAACGTATCGAACAAAATATCGATGTTTTTCAACAAAATTTTGTGTTCAGTGTAATAAATTCATTAAAAAATTGACTAATGAATAAAATGATTAAATGAATTGACAAATTTCTTGTAGAAAAATGGAAAGAGGAAAAGATTGAGAAACTTTTTGAAATGATTAATAAACTAACTCAGAATACAAGAAAACGATATTTTGATGAAAAACGAAATACAGATTGGAGACACAATTAAAGATAGAAAATGAGATTCATGTTTCGGATTATTCGCAGCTGGATAAACAATTTATTTCATTTTATTTTCTATTAAATTTTAATGAAATTAAATGATTTATAAATTTATTAATAAATGAATTGATAAAATAAATAAAAATATTCACAGGGAAATTTCCATAAAATGTGAGGATTTTTTATAGAAAAATGGAAAGGATTGAGAAACGTTTTGAAATGATAAATTAATTAACTAAGAGTACACAAAAAACGATATTTTGATGAAAAACGAAATAGTACAGATTCGAGAGATAATTAAAGATTAAAAATTAGATTTACGTTTCGGATTATTCGCAGCTGGATACGAACAAATTTGAAGGTAAAGTGAAGTAGGGTTGAAAAAAGTAGGTAACAAATCGACGAGCACCCCCCTCGAATTTCATCATCTCGATTGCAACCCGCCCATCGTTTGTAACATTATTCAACCCTCTTCGATCATGTGGCCATGGATTTTCGAGTTTTTACCCCAAAATAAAGAAAAAGTATAAAGTAGACGCGATTTTGTGGGACGGGGGGTCGGAAAGTGTCCCCTAACTATTATTGCAGGCAAGTTCCCCGTTGGCGATGCTGGCCGCGAGCACAGTCAAGCAGGACTCTCATGGAACAATGACGTATGTACACTCCGAGCACGAGGCCTATCTGTTCTCGATATACTCGCATTGTTCGCCTGTCTGCGAATACCTAGTGATCGAGGTAAAAAATATAAAAAACTGCGACATCTCTAGCAGGCGAGTTGGACGGTAAAGTGTCAATCGGAGGGGTTGAAAAGTGCCTGGGCACTGTTTTTTTTTTTTTTTTTTTTTTTTTTAACATGTAGAATATAGGAGTTAGAAAAAAGGGGGAGAGTCTGCGTGGTGAAAAGATATTTAGGCGTGTGCCCTAAAGAGATCGTCGATTGCTTCATAAATTTATTCTTTACCCTTATTCCCAATGAAAAGTGCCATCTCAATTCATGACGTTTTCGCTAAAGCTTTCCCAGTAATAATGATGCAATCGGATCGAGACTTTGTTCAGTTTTAAAAGCGCAGAATACAACACTCGTTTTTTTTTTTTTTATTATTCATTTTTTGATAGTGAGTCTTGGAACAAACGACAAGATTATAATTTATTAGAAATATTAATGCTTCGTGGTCACACTTACGCCACCGATCTCGGTCGTCACACTGGCTTCCTTCTACTCAGTCTATTTTTTAACCCGCGCATTGTGACCAGTCTATGGGCCCGAAAATTCTTCAAAAATTACTGAACATCCTTCGGACATTCCAGTTTAGATACGAAAAACTTTCCTGAAATAAATCGAAGGCAAACATATTTTTTAAAATACAGAATGAAGAAAATAAACGAGAAAAAAAAGTTTTTTCACTAAAATAATCGTCACTTTGTGGATTTTCAATATTTTTGCCTCAAATTTGGACCTGATATCCATCAGATATGGTTCTTTCGTGAAAAAAATAGTAGGATAGTGCGCGTTTCAAAAAACATATTTATTCCATTATTGAAAGTGAATTGTTTATCTTGTATTGTTATATTGTTTCTTTTGTTTTTTTCTTGCAACGTTTTAACGAAACGTGACTTCAATCTCCATGCGTCTAGATGGGAAAAATAAAAAATCGAAAATGAAATATCTCAAATTCCAATTGTCAGAAAATTTTTCTCCACAGAAGAAAACTGTTAGTTTTGGTGCCAAGAACGTTCATACAAAATTTCGAAAGAACCCTGAATAAAGTCGTTTTGTCATAGTAATACGTTTTAATTGATGATTTTCAATCTTTATAATTAATCTACGGATTCATCACTCGGAGGACGTTTTTTCAATTTCTCATCGAGGGTATAGCACAAGAACCACCGAGAGCACGATCTCGAGAGTTTTTCCTCTCCTGCTCCTCACCCTCCGACGAACATTACTTCGATTCCAATATCCTACAAAAGTCGATCGAGGTATATATATACTTTTCTTAATTATCCATTGACTCGATTGATCGCTCTCTCTCTCTCTCTCTCTCTTTCTCCCTCTCTCTGGTTCTCAGATACTCTCGTCACCTACGTTACGTGAAAAGCCACTGTATCGGAAAAAGTATGTAAAAAAACGTTTTTTTGACACTAACAATGCGTGACGGTTGGTCTATAAAAAAAATGACGTAAAAAACTATTCGACAGTCTCTCGAATATCGAGAAATATGGAGTCAAGGAGTGTACAGTGTGGTGGTTACGTAGGTGCAAAAAAAAAAAGCAAACAGTCTATGAGAGTTGAGCTTTTTTTTTTCTTCAGCTCGTCGCCTAGTTCACGAGTGTGTGTGTGTGTGTGTGTGTGCGTGTGTGTGTGTGTGTGTGTGTGAATGACTCTGCGCGTGAATAACGAAAATAGCGTTTTTTTGGTTAACAAAAAAAAACTGCTGTTGCCCCTGTTGGCTCATACACACGTTTCGAGTATTTCGAAACCTGCTCGACTCTCCGCGATCTCAGTGATTGACGTCTGAATGTTCTCTCGAAAAGCATACATGCATATAAGTTTGCACCCTCGCGCGACTTGTGCGTGACGTATCGAGGAGCCCGCAAGTCAAAATCGGTAACTGTAGTAATTTAACGAGGGCCGTTTCATAGTCTCTTTATTTTCGATTGAGTTCAAAGAGCGCAATTTTTTTCTTCGATCCTCTCGAAATTCTCCAACGAATCCGATGAAACGCGAGAACCAATAAAAAAAAAAAAAAATGTGTTGGTGATAAAAAAAAATATATATACGAGTGATCGAGAACCTGAAGCCCGAGAGAGAAAGAAGGAAGGATATGAATGTGCTGATGAAAGTAACGAGACTGCGAGAAAAAAAATGTATCGAAACGAGAGACCTCACTTTCTCAATGAGTGCGTTTCACTGAGAGAACAACCGTCGTACGGAATTAGAATAACGCTCGATGCACCCTGTGGTCCTGTCAATCGTGTTACTTTTTTTTTGCACATTTTTTTTTCTTCCTATAAATCTGTTGGGAGTTATATAACAGTATTTGTGATTTTCATATTCTTCGATCACTGCACGCTCAATATCTTTCTCCAGAAACATTGATACAACTTGGCATCTTCGTTATTTCGAGGATCCCATTCGTTTTAATTGTCCAAGTTTGGATTTTGATCTGTTAATTAAGGAGGTTGGATCACGAAATCAAAATAATCAGAATTTGATCAAATTTGGTGATAACATTCTTTGGCATCAAGTTTAGAAACACACTTTTTTTTTCTAAATTTCTTACCACATGGGTATCCAATAATTGAGAGTTAAATCGAACTTCTTATGCACGAGATGGGCAGGATCGCTATTTCTCTATTTTTTAAAAACTCTGGGGTGACAATCTCCATTCCCAGATGTCTCTATAAATATTCTCTATAAATAATCAGAATTTGATAAAATTTGGTGACAACATTCTTTGGCATCGAGTATAGACTCTATTCGCTATTTCTCTATTTTTTAATAACTCTGGGGTGACAATCTCTGTTCTCAGATGTCTCTATAAAAAGTCTCTATAAATAATCAGAATTTGATAAAATTTGGTGACAACATTCTTTGGCATCGAGTATAGACTCTATTCGCTATTTCTCTATTTTTTAATAACTCTGGGGTGACAATCTCTGTTCTCAGATGTCTCTATAAAAAGTCTCTATAAATAATCAGAATTTGATAAAATGTGGTGACAACATTCTTTGGCATCGAGTATAGACTCTATTCGGTATTTCTCTATTTTTTAATAACTCTGGGGTGACAATCTCTGTTCTCAGATGTCTCTATTCTTTAAATAACTCTCTTCGGAATAACTCTATGTGTAATGAACTCTATTCTTCAGTAACTTCATTCTTAAAAATCTCTATTCTCAAAATCTCTATGCTTAAAAATCTCTATTCGAAAATATGTCTCGTTCCAGACACCTCTATTCTTAATTATCTTCGTTCTTACGTGTCTTTGACGATAATTACCCTAAATCAAGGTGTTTCGCGATAGTAATACCTTAATAGATATTTTATCGCTCGTGTTCTCAAGAAGTGTGAATACATAATGTTGGCCACGTGGATAAATTTTTCTATACATATCTGTACGATTTTCGCGTATACTAATCACGTTTGTGTCTACGCCATGGCCATACAACCCCATGGTGCGTCGAGAGACTGTCTCAACGCGAGGATTCTAAACCGACAGAAGTTTATGGATCATTAGGAAATTTCGATAATGACAAATTTTTTCAGCTTTATTTACAGTGCTTGCGATTTTTGTTGATTATGTGAAAACCATAAGGAGCCATGTGGCTGAAGGAACTTGCAGAATACTCAACGGTACTAAGGAACAGGGAAGACGATTTTTCCACGTTAATTCATTTTGATTGGATGGAAAAATCAGAGAGTCATTTTCATCAGATCCATGGATCGGAAAAAAGATTCGAAACTATTTCCGCTTAATGAGTAATAGCCCGAGTTTAAAAATGCTAATTATTGGGTTATTAAATGATTCGGATTTAAAAAGCACCTGCCACTCTTTTCTGACTCATCCCGAAGTCAAAGCAGCCTCAAGAGATTGGCTACTGTTGAGAAATTGCTGTAAAAATTAATTATACCTATCCGTGACGTTAAAAGGGGGTGGTAGATGGCAACGGGGAAGCTCGAGAAACAGGGAGAGAAGCTGAATAACGAAAACGAGTTTCTACTTGCGCCAGACGTTCCTCTTTCGTTAGGAGAGAGAAAAAAAACCCGGAGAAAAAATGGAACAAGTGTCGAAAGAGGACGTGGAGAGCACTGAGAACAAGAGCGAGAGCAAGCTGGAAAAATGAGAGGGTGTAAGAGAAGACGGTGAGTCCGAGTTGCCACTGCTCCGTGCGTACCGGAGAGTCTTCTTTGCCTGGCATATCATTACCCCACCGCGTAGCTAGTGCTCGACGTTTTCCTTCAACCATCCCCTGGCACTCTTTTTCATCTTTTCCTCGTCGCCATCGCCCCTAACTCACCAACTCGCGATTCCCGCCTCTTCCTCACTTTTTCCACCCCATCTTGTTCGCTCAACTCTGCCGCACTTGGATTCACCCGGTGGCTCAACCCCTCTTCGCTAAATACATCGCCAAATGTATGTGTATATATATATATGTCGTAGAAAGAGGTGGGAGGCAATATAGTCGGAGCTCTGCGCACCACCCCTATAGATATGTTCCCTGCTGCTGGCTACATTACGTGGCCTACGACGGTTGCTTAATTACGCAAGATACTTTGCGAAAAGAGAGGGATTCGTCGCTCAGACGCGATTGCGCGCGTGCGACGAAACGAGCTCGGGGAATGAAAGAACGAAGAATATACAAATTTCAGGATGGGCGGACTACGTACCAACGCCACACTGGAAATGAAATTTTTTTTTAAAATCGTCGATATTTTGTTGGATACGGTAAACTAAATATTTTTTGATAATTGCTAAATTTTCGTTGTTTTTTGGCAGCATATTTCCTTTCTAACAGAATTTTCAGCGAAATTTACGAGTGGAACGACTCAAGTTTGCTTACGAAGAAACTTTCTAAAATATTTCTTGCTGCAATGACACCATTTTTGGGATTATTTAAAAAAACGTTTGGTCGAACGTATCGATCAAAATATCCATCTTTTTCAACAACATTTTTTATTCCCGTTTTCCTTAATCCTTTTTCGCTTATTTTTAGAAAACTGCGAGCAACGTTTCGATATATAATTTGCTTCAGCAATCTTTTCATTCATTTTCTTCTCATTGCCCTACAGTTGGTCGAAAGTTTCATCGTCAGTGACATTTATTTTTTAGATTTACATCCATTTTCAAACTTTTTGGATTTCGTTTTGTGTGACAAAAAAAAAAAAAAAATGTCCCGTATTAAAGTTTACGACAATATTTCTTGGCCCTCTATCGCGCATACCCTTACTTACTTTACTTTTCACACGAGATAAGACGAGAAGGTGGCTGAAGAATTACGCGAGGGTGTAATTCTCTCTTGGACCTTCGCCTTGTATTATGCGCGGTAAAAGCTCGGTTAAAAGTTCCGGCAGGTTATGTTCAATGCCCTCCGGCTTCCAATCTCAAACTCACGCCATCCCCTTTTTTGCCATACCGTTAAATTAATTTTTTCCTGGCTAAACAATGCTCGCGAGATATAAGAATAAATGCAAGGCGTTGGGGCTCGCACCCTTACCGACTGCCACCCGATTTTGATACGATAAAAACTTTCCCCTTTTACCTTTGCAACACGATTTTTTCTTCACCCTGAAAAGTTCGGAGCAATCGAGAATTAAAAAATGTTAATTAATCGTTAGACATGACTGAATAATAAGTGTACATTCATTTTCGACTTAAAGATTTAACGATACGATCGAAACGAAACGTTGGCATTTCGATGGAACAATAATGCTGGGAGAAAATTGTGCTTTCGGAATTTGTAGCTTCGTACAATCTTGCAATTTACACGTCCTTAACGACAGAATAGTGATGTCTAATAGCTCGAGCAATTTTAAGAGGTTTCACAATGCAGAAGTCGAGATATTTATTTATAAAAATCACAATTTTCAGTAATTGCTCATAAGAGCGTGTGTTAAGAGTTGCAATTTTCAACATTAAATATTTCCATTTCTAAATGGTGAAGCCTCTTAAAACTTTGCATACACTTTGATGTAACATCGAAGAAGCTTTATTTAGTTTTTCAAAAAAATGGCTCGTTAAATTTTTCCGAAATTTTTTAAATTATATAACAAATACAGATTCCCTGGGAAAATCTTGGATTTAGAGTACGTTGTTCTTTAGCCAATATGTAAAAAATTTTTTTAATCAACTTGGGCTCGCAAAGCGTTTGGTATGTAAGAAAAAGTGAAAAAAAAAAAATTTACATCTGATCGTCGCCATACAACGTCCTTAATCAACCCTTTAACTGTATAGCCGCGTAAATCGCTCGCTGCGCAGCTTCTATCTCTTCCCAAAACCCCTCTCGATCCTCATATGCATAACGTTATAATATATACTATGCATAATATACGAGAGGCAAGATCCTGCATTATACCCTTCGCATTAATCAACCGCCCACTGACACGAAAAAAAAAAAAAAAAATCCATAGCCCACCCCAGAAAACGCGACAGGGTTGAGAATTTTTATACCCGTTCGGTGTGTTCTTATGAAAGTCCCTTGCACCCTTTCCTTTCTAGGCGGCATAGGGCGCTTGGTCCTCGGTCTACATACACCATCACCGTATATATCTAGAGGAAAAAAAATATATGTATGAGATTTCGTAGCGTGGGGTGAAACAAAGAATAAAAAATTCAAATCGCTTCGCTCGCATCGGTCTGTATCAATGCGAGAGTCAAATAGCCAAATGTGCTGTTGGGTTGCGATAAAACGAAAAAATGTGTAAAAAAGTGCAGGGGTAAGGCGTGCACTAATGACAAATGAAAATATAAAAATTTATTTTTTTCTTTTGTTTTCGTAATATTTTAAGTATGGAAAAATATTTTCATTGAAATCATAGAATTCGATCGCGATTTATTTGAAGATTCTTTTTATTACTTCAAGTTGGAGGGGGTCGACGTAAAATGAGGATTGAGTCAAAATTATTACTAATTAACCCAAACACGCAGGGGATGGGAATAAATAAATTATTTGTGGAAATAAATTAAAAAAAAAAATAAATAAATAAAATTTATTATTCGCGTTCGAAATTTTATTTTATTTTCTTTTAAGCCCATCCTTTGAACTTGATTCTCCGATCAAACTTGCAACTGCAATTCTTGTCCTCAAGGTCACTAATTAGGTGAATTCACAGATTAATTGCTTATGGAAAAAATTCGAGCCTTAACGCTGAAGAAAATGAATAATGAAAGTTTCTTAAATCGATCAATGAAACGAAGAATTTTCTCACGATTTTTTAGACGCAGTTTTTTTGTCTCAATGCTCGGATACTGAAAACAAAATTTTGTTCGAAAAGATCGATATTTTGTTCGATACGTTCGACTATCGACGTTCGAATTTTGCTGACAATTCCGTTAGAAAGTAAATATATGGCCAAAACAACGAAAATTTTGAAATTATCAAAAAATATTTAGTTTACCGTGTTCAAAAAAATTTCGACGATTTAAAAAAAAATTTCATTCCCAGTGTATGAATTCACAGTGTAAA
Organism: Hyposoter dolosus; assembly: GCA_963921915.1. Taxonomy (NCBI): domain Eukaryota; kingdom Metazoa; phylum Arthropoda; class Insecta; order Hymenoptera; family Ichneumonidae; genus Hyposoter; species Hyposoter dolosus. The sequence continues at coordinate 1,558,468 of OY998130.1, forward strand.
TTCGTGAGGACTGGAAAGCTCAGAACAGGCAGACAGCGCCGAGGCTGGGGCACATGATTTTTTTTCTCGTGTGGGGTTCGAACCCTTTTTTTTCCTTCGATAAGACAGCGTAGAAAGGGTACAGATAAAAATATATCGCAATATATAAATATATAAGAATGAAGAATGTAAAAGAGCGAGAACACGAGGCGAAAGGATTCATCCTTGGGCTGGTATATCTATATCGATAGAAAATTGGGGGTGCGCGGATCCTCGGTGGCACCGAACGTGAGGGGTTAAAAAAAAATGGGTTGGGTGCGACGGTGGGTGAGTCACACTGTACTATCGGGACTGTGGGGTCGTCCAACAGAGTTCGACTCTACACGAGGCTCGTTTTTTCTTTTTCGCTTTGCGATATGCCCACAGGGTTGGCTATGCGGGAGCTCAAAAGGCAAAAACGACAGTCATTGGCCACCTAAGAGAACGAAAAAAAAGCTTTTATTGACGAAACCTTTCTTTATGTCCAAGACTTTTTATGTCAGGCAGTGCCAATGACTGTGGGGTGGCCAATAGCTCAACTTTTTACTCCCTTGATATATATATCTATAGATACTGCTGTTGGAAGCTGCCGGTGCGGATTTTTTATCTACAAGGATTTACATCGGAGCTCACCGTCCAACTACGAGCCTTGTCTCGTGGTCCAGTTGCACCCTTCTGGATAAATATGTACATACACACACACACACATTCGTCGATACTAGTAAATGTGTCCACATGTGTGTATAATGTTTGCGATGTGTTGGTACATATAGGAGTGAAGTTTCACCCTTCGTGGCCCTGGCACGCAGCTCTCTATATATTCGCTTTTACGATCGACCCCGTGCGTTTTCTACTACCGCGTGCCGCGGCATCGACGAGCCAGAAATTATTCATGAGATGCGCGCAACTTTTTTCTCCTCGATGCTCTGAGAAAACGTTCACGAGAGACACCAATTTTTTTGAATGCTCCATTTTGAATTTTGCGATAAATCGATTAATTCATGAAAATACGATCCACGAGTTGGTCCAAAGGACCTTTGGAATATGATTGTCAATTCTGAGCAAACTAATTTGTTATTAATTTAAGAATTTTGAGTAAGTATGAAACTTGTTAATGTTAATTGTTCAATAGCTTCTCAATCATCGGGAAATTTGTACACGACCCTCTGAATAATTTATGTAAAAACATACCAAATTTGAAGAATTCTTTATTTTAACCACCTTGAGGGTTGAAATAAAAAAATGATGAGAAAATTCTTAAAATTTAGTATGTTTTTGTATCAAGTATTTAAAAGGTCGTGTAAAAATTTCACGACGAGCTCGTTATTAAAAAAAAATAAAATTTCGTTAAGAACAATTTTTTAAACAAATACAAAAAATATTTATCGATGAACTTCATTTTGTTTCCGTTGCTTTCAGTATATTGTAGATATTAATAAATTTGGAGGTAAAAAAAAAAAATTTATCGCAATGTTATACCAGTTAACAATTTTTTAAACAAATACGCAAAATATTTATCAATAAACTTGATTTTGTTTCCGTTGCTTTCAGTATGTTGTAGATATTTAAAAATTCAGAGGTTAAAAATAAAAACTTGTTGGAAAGTTATACCAGTTTCCATAAGACTACGTTTGACAACATTTAATTTATTAATGTTAATTGTTCAATAACGAGCTTCCTAATGGTTGAGAAATTTTTCCACGATCTCTTAAATACTTGATACAAAATTTTCAGAATTTTCTTATCATTTGCGATTTGGCACTCAACATCCTTAATGACAGCTTTGGGTGCTCGGAGAGCTTCCCAGACTTTTGAAGGGCAGGAGCCATTTTTGACAATGCGTTGCAATTTTTTTGAAGGTTTTCTTCCTTCGGGAAATTCGTCAGGATTATTTGCAGACTTGGCCGGAAATACGGTTCGGATAATTAGGTCGAAGGATGTCCCACAGGGAAATTGACATTCAACAGTATTTGCACTTTTTTTTTTTTTTGATTGCTGAATCGCTCGTTTGCTTGAAATCGTTTCCTGTGAATTTTTTGAGGGAAGAATCCTTACGCTTATCGATGGTCCATTATTCGAAACGATATATCAACAGTACTGTGTATTAATCGCTTTGCTATCGCGAAGTATAAAGATAGAAGGAAAAATAAAATAAAAAAGCGTGGCTCCCTCTATGGAATTGCATGCGGGGCCACATCTCGGGCGACTCTACACCATGGGATCGCGTCCCGCGGGGTCTTAAGCCACCCACAGCCGTTACGCGCGTTATACAGCCTGCTCCACCCCACAAGCTCGAAACGTCGAGGCCAGTATCTGAGAAGAGCATAAGGAGAAAAAAAAAGGCGAAAGAGAAAGGGAGAGAGTGAGAAGGAGGTTTGGAAGGCGAGCGAGCGCGCGCGCACAAGTAATTTCGCTTAAAAACGTAATTAGTGTGCGTCGGCGATGGGGTTGAGGGAGCGAAAAAAAAATCGTTAAGGGATGAAAATCTTGGGGTGACGAGGGAGAGGTGAGAGGGGATTTGTGAGAGAGGGCCACGTTTTTTTTCAACATCGCATACTGGGGTGTGCAGTCCAGGGGTGGCTTTTCGGGAAGCGGCGCCTTTCGCCCCGCGGCTTTTTTTTCACCCTCCC